>CM060702.1:213226421-213688921 GCA_030686995.1 Artemisia argyi
AACCATTACGATAACAAAGAACGTGTAAAATACTCGATCACGATAACCGAAAGCCTTTCACAACATCAAAGTTAAAATAAATCAAATCTTTGCATACCATCGAAAGAAACACTGCTTGTCTTTGATAAGCTTAAATTCATTGCAGTTCATCAAACATTGCATTTCCATCTGTAAGAAAAACAAAGTTATGAAATTAGGATGAGAACAACTTTGCATAAAATCAATCAAGATGAGCATATAGTTTACATAAAATCATTTTATTACTAACAAAATATTTAAAAAACGCAATTCACTTTTATAAAATTATAATGATAATGATTTTCCCCAAATACTAACATTATTAGGGTTTCATAAAAATAAAAAAAATCAATATAAATCGAATCAAATACAAATGGTGGAATTATTTTAGGATATGATTGATGAGGAGCGTTTTCACAAAGATGTAACTGAATAAATAATGGAGAGAAACATGTATTTATCACCCTTTACTACTTCCCATCTTAGATTCAAAACGTATACTGACTTTCTCCAATTGATTGTGACCAACAATTGCATAAACCTCTTGTACATCTGATCTAAATAAGGAAGAACACGTAAGAACATTAAACGGATTTTTAAAAACATTGTCATCAACAGCATGAATGATGAGAATAGTAAATCGTTTGTCTCCAATAAGCTTAGCCAAACATCCCTTTCTTTAAGATAAAAAATACATTTACATAAAAAGCAATACTTTAATGGCCTTAATTCATTTAATTTATGAAAACAATAAGAAGATGGAATTTTCGTACATCAAATACCTCATAATGGAAATGAATCTCATCGTCTCTTGAAAAGAATTTGGAACCTGAAAAAGAGATAAGCTTCCACAACAACAAAAGCGCCCAAAATATTTATACTCCACCGGTGCACCTCCAAACATAGAACAAAATGGGTGACCACCTGAAACACCCAAAAATAATGAAGAGATAATTGTGGAAAGAAAGGGCTGATGATATTTAAAATAGAACCTCTACGACGCATAGGAGGTACTGAATCATTCGTAGGTGTTGGCTGTGACTTTCGTTCGTATGATTTAGCTACAGATGTAGAAAACATAAGATACATGAGGACAACAAACATATAACAAAATACATTGGACGAAAATACATTAGACGAAAAAGCATACTGGAGCATCGCATATTATTGGAAATAATTAAGTCAATGATTGTATTACGTTTGCGCCTGCAGTATCGCCGAGTAGTTATAACACTAGGTTGAAATTCATTCACAGCTACTACATAAACTGCAAAAACAATGAAAAAATGGGGAAATTGAAACAGTGTGCAATTGCGTAGCAAGCACGATTGTCTAAAAATATGTACATACAACCCAGGTAATACACTTGTTGATACTTACCTTCACCTGTTGTTGGTAGTCCAGATGTCATGCCTACCGGGCTAATAACCGGCTGATCATGTGAGATGATGCCTTGAGAAAAGTCCCAATTATTTGGACCAGATGTGTCTTTCAAACTCTGTAAATGCAACATAAATCTGTAAATGATTTATCAAAATGCATACCATACTTCGGTCAATGAAAAGAGTATTTACGTGAGTAATGCAAATCTTCATTCCTCTAGTACTTTGCACAACCGATACTTCAGTCACTCCACCTGTACAAAACAACTTGACATTTGAAAAACCATTAGAATTAAAAACATCTTAATTTAAAAATACAATTTCAAACGAAAAATCAGTATAAATAAATCCACCTATACCTGAAGTTGTGTCTTTCTTCACAAATAAATCTGCTTCATATCAGGTTCAATAAGTGAACTCGACACCCTAAAAAAATTAAAAAAAATTAGATTCACACGCATTTCATCAAACACGTGGTGTGCATACAATACCCTGGTTAATTCATTTCAAATCCAACTCAAAACTGCATCCCAAACGAAACATAAAAGCAGTTATTCAACCAAAAGCACTACACGCACAAAAGCTCCAAATTCACAAAAGCCCCAAATTCACAAAAGCAATTTTCCCCATTTTTTTAGGGTTTTGATACAATAATGAGTAAATAAGTAATCAATCACATCAAGTAAATAAAATCTATATCAGATACAAATAAACATTAAAATAAGCAAATCATACATGTTGAGGAGAGGATGTCAACGAAACGGATGTGTGGTGTTTTTGAATCGGCCATACCATTGTGTAAAAGATGGTTTGTGATCGATTTTCATCCTCAAATCCGAACAAATCTTGATATGAAACTGATACATTGAATGCTATTTATTCATTTACAAAAATAACTCACTTTCCCATCTTAGATTAAGAAATTCTGCTGACTTTCTCCTATTGATTGTGAACAAACCATTGCATGAACCTCTTGTACTCTCAATCTAAATAAGGAAGCACACATCAGATTATTAAACACAATTTTAATGCGGGGCGCTTAGGATGGTTGTAAAAAACCATCGTTTATTAGAGAAGATAGATACGCAAATTTATGCCAATCGGGCACTTATTATTATTATTATTATTATTATTATTATTATTATTATTATTATTATTATTATTATTATTATTATTATTATTATTATTATATATATATACTAAAACTGGGCGTCGGTGCCAATTTAATATTACTTACCTTGGGCCTGAAACGTTATTAACCTTGGGCTGGTTTTGTTAGACCACCTGTATTTTTGGGGGTTAGTCCGTGCGACTCTTTGGCCCAAACACGTGTTTTACAACCTGTCACATATATTTATTTAGACAAAATATCAAACCAAAAAAAAAAACCCCAATGAAACTGCAACAATTCTTAGAATGTAATATACTAAAACGTTTATTCAACCTTTATGTAAAAAAAAAAAAAAAAAAAAAAAAAAAAAAAAAAAAAAACAAAAAAAACGGCAATAGTCACTAAGTTTGCACGTTCCTAAATAAAATGCAACACCGCGTTACGAAAATCGAAATTATCCTGCCGCAACGCGGCAGGGGCAACCACCTCGTTATTATTATTATTATTATTATTATTATTATTATTTTATATATATGCTTCTTGGCAATTTTTTTTTCCTTTCATGCTTATGTAAATTATGCGGTGTCATTATCCTCATTATATATGCTGAGAGATGTCTTAATGATAATTAATCGCGTATTTATACTTCTTTGCTAGACCGTTTACACGAAGCCCACATTTATAGCTTTACTAGACAAATACCCGTCAAAGTGACGGTGTATAACGGCAAATAATTATACTTGCGAACATGTGATTTTGGTATAACTCTTGATGCAAAGTTGTTTTTTTTTTTTTTTTTTTTTTTTTTTTTTTTTTTTTAATTGGTGGAACTGGCTGCAACCATGTAACCCTAGACGAATACATGTGCAAACAGTATTTGTAAGCCCAATTGATAAAGAAATATATCATGTTAATATTGTGGTGCAAGACTTAATTTTGTAATCATATTATGTTGGGCAAAATACCTATTAATGTACTATACTTGCAACAAATGTTATTTTCGTGTACTGAACAATTTTTTTCCTTATATGGGTAATGAACTTTCATTTTTTTGTTTTTTTTATATATTTTGTGACATTTTTGCCCCTGGATTTTTAATAATTTGAGAGGCAAAAATGTAACAAAGTACATCAAAAAAACCAAAAAAAATGAAAGTTTAGTACCCATATAAGGAAAAAAATTTGTTTAGTACACGGAAGTAACATTTATGGTAAGTATGATGTATTTTGAAGGAATTTGCCCTGTTATGTTTGTAAAATTCAATTCTTTGTCGCTTAAAAATTTGATACCTGTGTGTTTGTAAGTTTAACATTTGTGGCAAATATGATGCATTTTGAAGGAATTTACCCTATTATGTTTGTAAAATTCAATTCTGTGTCGCTTAAAAAGTTGATAGCCGTGTGTTTGTAAGTTTAAATTCATTATCAAAGTTGCCATTATTAATAAGGGGTAAAATATATTTAAGTTATTTATTTTAAATGGTATTAAAAAGGTTTCCAAAGTGTTCATTAATAAAGTGTCTTCATTATATTTAAAACTTATGTAAGTTAATTATTTACGGGATATTTTGTGGAATCAACTTTATTTATTTTTAAAAGATTTTAAGTTTTCAAATATAGTAATTTATCAGTTTATTTAATGTGTATTTAATGTATTTTTTGGTTAAATTAGAAAGTTTGTGTTTATTAACTATATGCTAACTTATATCAAGCACCTATTAGCAATTTTTTTTTTCCATGCTTATGTGAAATTATGAGGTGTCACTATCCTCATTATATATGCTGAGAGATGTGTTAATGATAATTAACCGTGCATTTATACTTCTTTGCTAGACCGGGGTATTTTATGGAATCAACTTTATTCATTTTTAAAAGATTTTGTGCGTTTGGTATGAGGGTTTAGGCTAGGGGTAATGGACTCAAAGCAAAAAACGTTATTTGTTTTACATCCATAGGTTTTGAAATTGGGACTCAGACCCCTAGGTGAGGGGTTCTAGAAAACCCACCAAGGTACTCCGGATTTAATAATAATCATGGCAAAAGTTTTTCCCGCCTTTCCAATTCTTCCCACTTTTAACTCCCGCTTTCTTTCTTTCTCTAATAAATTTGTCATCCTTGTCATTTGTAGTCCAAGTTCTATGTTTACTGGTAAATATTTTCTCTCATTGAGCAACATAAAATTCATAATTTGGGAGTTTTGTATTATTTAGGAAAAGACTAATGATTTCATGGAATTTGCAGGATCAAAGTTAATGAAAGATGTCATCCATCCAAGAATCATATCTCAAATCAAAAATGGTTCGTAATTTATCTTCTCTAATCTAGTTAAACACTTCAGATTTTACAATATTTATCTTGCTTATGAAACATTGCAATTTTCTTATACGAGTATTGAGTAACTAATTGCTTACATATGAGATGGTGGTTGAGAACTTGGAAACTTCCATTTCAAAGATCACTACACTTATTAAGTTTGATGTACGCATACCACATGTTCGATGAAATACCACAATAGTGAAAATGACTTACTTGTATGTTTTTTACAATACTAGCTATGGTATGTAATGCACATGTCTAACATTTGATATACAAACACCACATGTTCGATGAAATACCATAAAAGTAGTTCTGTAGTTGTCATCAAGCACATATGCACATTTCTAACATTTTCATAATGTGTTTAGTAGTTCTAGTTTAGACAATGAAACTTGTTCTTAGATGTACAATGTTGAAAAAAAACATATGTGTTATATTTGTGATCTGATTGTGAGGAACCGAGCAAGACCAAAAAGTTAATGTGAGACTTTTATTATGTAAATGATTAGCTTATATGTTGGAATCGTTGAATATGGGTACTTCTTTTGGTCTCGAGGAAGGTCCTTCGAGTGATTATATCATATTATGTACAAAAGTATGTATTCAAAGTCAAGCGTTGGTGTAATATTTTGGTTAGTAACAGTCAAGTGTTGGTGTAATATATTGGTTACTTGGTTACTATATTAACGAAGTTCTCTTTGTCGATTGGGTATTGTTTTGTTATTGTAAATGTGAGTTGCTGAGTTAGATTTTGTTGGTGTCTCAAGTTTTGAGATCTCTTTTGGTTTGTTCGTATTTTTGGTAAATTTTGCAATAGTTTGGTTCAGCTGTTATATATAGTTGAGAGACCAGGTCAAAATTTCAAGATGATGCTTACTTATTTTGTCCTCATGTGAGAAAACAAAAAGGCATCACAGGAATTAATTTGTGAACTTTTGACAACCAAACATGACTTTTCATCTTACAACACCAAATCCTAAACCACCCGTTTACTAACCCAAATCCTAATCTAAACCCATTTACACACCAAACAGGCTCTTAAGTTTTCAAGCATAGAGCTATTAATATGAGATGCATAAAGAATCTTTTAAATGGGCTGAACTAATAACTGGGTTTAGGTAAGTCATGTTTAGGTTGGTTGGCTGATATTTTATTTGTAGACTTCGTAGTTGACGACTTGACGTTGCTGGACTTCACTTTTCACAAGTGTGTTGTGTGTAGTACTGTAGCATATGAATCAAAGTTTTCACATGTTTGCAGCTAACTAATGGATCATGCTGCATGGGCAGCATGGTCGTATAGTTCAATGTTTAACACAACACAAAGGTAACAAGTATGTTCAAGCTCCATATCTAATTAGACATGCCAGAAGAGCCCTCACTTGTCTTCGCTATGTTTGCCCATGCGCTTGGGACATATCAACTCGGAGCAAAACTTATCGAAAGCTTAAACTGTTTATTAAGTTATCGTATAGAAATCATAACGAAGTTGGTGGGCAATGATATTCAAGTCTTTTTATACAATACATCATTGCTACGAGTATTTGCTAATGACAACGGTCTTATACTCTCACATGCACTTGTGCTATATATTAAATGAATACATGTTATCATTAAGCACCATGTGGTAAGCACGTAATCTTTTTAGCCATTTACTAGTGTTCATGTAATCATGTACGAGTTACGCAAATCATCATCTTATGTCAGCATCTCGGATGATTACATCTTCGAGTCGTAATTGATACTGAGTACTTTTTATAATAACAGTAACTCTACCTGAGCTGTTGAGTTATAAAGAAGTTTGTTACAGTGTTTGAGGTCACAAGTTCAAACACTCCAATTAGTGCAAATAGACTTGAAGTGGCTAAGCCAACTTTCCAAATGTGAGATCTTTGTCAAATCTAATTATATGTCCGATTGATTTAAACTCTATATATTTGTCGATAAAAAAAAATAGATAAAGAAAGAAAAAGATGAATCTACTTGATAACTGATTTAAAAGGTGAGTTGTTTTAGAAAATAAAAAATATAAAGATTGAAGAACTAAGCTACTAATTTTTTAATAAAATAAAACATCAACTTTCTACCCACCCACACCACCCTTATTTTTAATTAAAATCCAATTTAACATATCTCAAAACCGGCAATTGTTATACGAAACAAATTACACGATTACAACGATTACAACAAATCTTTCAATAGAGGAACATTTTCTTATATTTTCGACAAATTTTTTTCTTCGTTTTTTTAGGTTTTCTCAGTATATGAGTTTGCATGGTATAACACAAATGTGTAAGTTTGAAAACTTAATATTCTGTTGTAAAATGAGTATAAGTATTTGTGTAGAACTCTAAATGTTTCACCATTTTTTGCATTTAAAAATACAAATCATTAGATTTCCAATCATATATCATGCATAATATTTTTAATTACAAATCAATACAGTTTACTCATATAAGTTGAAGAAAATATATGATTTTTTTATATTCATATTTGTTTGATATATCATATGTGATATAACACTAATTTAGTATATTCGAAAGCTGAAGTGATCTCGTAAAATGGACATAGTATTATTAGTGTAATAACACATGTGATATATCAAGCGGGTTTGAATATCAATTTTATTTTTATTTTTTCCCAGCTTTTATGAATAAAATATATTAATTAAGAGGTTTAAATATTGTATGTAATATATGCTTTGAAAGCTAAGGATGTGTATTTAATTTTACGATGCAAAAAATGATGCATCTTTTGGAATTATATACAAATACACATGCTTTATTTTACGACATCATGTTGAGTGTCTGAACTTACAGACTAAAGTTATATCATTTGTGATATATTAAGCGAGTATGGCTATATTTTTTTTCATTCTATTTTCTCTAACTTCTAGAATAAACTGTATGGATTTGGAAGTTCAAAAATTATGAGTGATATGTGGTTGATCAACTAAAGATGTGTCTTTTTTTAATATAAACAACGATGAATCATTTGGAGTTTAACACAAATATTTATGTCAATTTTATGACAACATGTTAAGTATACGTACTTACAGATTAATATTATATCTCATATGATACATCAAACTAGTATGCTATGTTCCTCTTTTATCAATAAACTATATGATTTGGAGGTTCAAAATTATGTGTAATATAGAGTTGGCAAACTAAGGATGTGTAAATTTCAATACCCAAAATGATGAATTATTGAGAGTTCTACATTAGTACTCATGCTCATTTTACGACAACATGTTGAGTATTCAAACTTACATACGAGTGTCATCACATGTGATATATCAAGCAAAATACTATATATATATATATATATATATATATATATATATATATATATATATATATATATATATATATATATATATAGACAAAACAATATTGTCAAAAGTATATGAAAGTACCTCTATATTGAAAGATAATTATACACGATAATATAATTTATGTATGTTAACGATTTACGGTTCTTTAGATATATAATTAAAAAAAGAAAGAGTAAATTACATTGTTCGTCCGTGTGGTGTGGCAATAATCACATCCCAAGTCCTTTGACTTTCTTTTTTGCATGGTGAATCCTTATAATAAAGTTTTGTAACATGATTCGTCCTTAGCTCTAACGACTGTTAATTTGTTTAGTTAAGTCTCCTCATGTGCCTTGCACATGAGGGCATTTTAGTCATATTGTCATTTTTTCTACATAATCTCCCTTTTCACCCACCTTGTAACATCCTTTTAACATAAAAAACAATTTTAAGATTTAAAAATGATTTCATTTAAAGAAATCAAGTTAGATTCTAAAATTGATCTTATTTAAAGATATAAAGTTCTTCAAAATAGGAAAACCCCATTTAAAAAGTTCAATACAAATCATAATATGTATGTTTCCTGTGGACAGCGGTGGTGGCAACCAACAATAAAGAGACGGTGACGACATCAAGTTGGTGGTGGTCGGATTATTTTGAACAAAGATCTGGCTAATTGACACATTGGTGCGACGTTGGCGTACGTACAGACGTACAATGGTGGCGCGACGGGATGATGGTGGGTAAGAGAGAGAAAGATTAGTGTGAAAAGTGGTGGTTGATGATGACGATGGCAGAAGATGGGTGATGGAAGCGGTGCGGTATGATGGAGTTCTATGGCGATGGTAATGGCTGGATTTTTTGAAGGTAGAGGGTTGTGAAAGTTGTAGAGAGAGATGGTGGGTATTGAAGGTGATATGGGTTATGAAGATAGTGTTGCTGGGAATTTTGAATGGTATGGCGAAAAAGTGAAAGGGTTGAAAATGTGTGTGTGAGAGAGAGAGAGAGAGAGAGAGAGAGAGAGAGAGAGACTATGCTTGTGGTATCGGTGTAGGGGAAGCGAACAAGAAAAACATTAAAAAAATGACTAAAATGCACATGAGGAAACTTAACGGAACAAGTTAACGAGCGTTAGAGATAAGGATGAATCATGTTACAAAACTTTATTATAAGGATTCACCATACAAAAAAAGTTGATGGACTTTGGATGTGAATATGGCCAAACTCCGGTGTAATTTACTTGAAAAAATAAGGGTTGAAGTGTGTATTGATTTAAAATCTATACTACTTATAATGCATATAAGACCCTCTCTCATATTTATGATTTTAAGATTTCCTAAATTAGATTTTAAGTAAATACTACTTTTAAAACATAATGTACAACTCTTTAAAGCATAATTTATTTTAAGTAAATACTATTTCTTACATACAATTAATATACTATTTAATTCACACTTTAACCAAAATATACAATCATTTAATCACAATGTACAGTCTAATCAAGTTAATAAGCCAAGCAAACACTAAAAAATAAACATGAGAAACAAACACACAAAATATTCAATCCAACTCCAAATCAACCACCCTCACCTACCTGGTTTGAACAAAAACACTAACAAAAAAGAAGAAGAAAAAAAAAAAAAAAAGGAAAAAGAAAAAAAGAAAAAAAAAAACAGAAAAATCATTATGTCTGAATCCATCGCCGTGGCTGTTGTGTGATCTAAACAGCCTACACGAGACCACAATCTATCCTAAACCCATCACCATGTCCGAACGACAAAAAGAAAAAAATAATAAAACAAGATCTCATTTTATCTCATTTGACCAAACCAAGACTACGAATAACCACATGGTTAGCATAACCCCAGTTCATATTTAGACATATGTGTCTTCATCGGTCCAAGAAAAGAAAAGGAAAGAAGTTCGAGAAGATGAAGTGCGATATACTATTAACCAAAACAAACAACGTACAACAATTATCCTAAACCCATCTCCTCAACTTACAACCAAACTTGAACAAGAATAAAAAAACGACAAAAACTCAATGATCTTAGATTCGTGTTAACGTTATAAAACCACTATCTTTAAAGATTAACACGTTTCCATCATAGATCTGCGACAAGTTAATCTTGTCCTTCATTGATTTATCACACAAAAGACATGCAATTGATTGCATGTTTTTCACAAATGGTAGGTTTTATCAGAGGCATGAGTGAAAGTTGGAAAAAAAAAATGTTTGTGTCAAAATCATTTACTACGTATAAGGGAATAAACAACTAGAGTTTTAATTAGTGTACTTGTTAACAATAACAAGGCCCAAAGCGCAAAGCTCAAACGAAAATATTACAAAATACAAACTAAAATAAAAGTGTACAGATATTGCATCTTGCTAAATTATTTACTATTTACTTCACTGTAATAAGAAATCTTCTTTGCAAGTAAACTTTTTAAGTCACATTGCTTGATATATAGCATCTGGTCATCTCAAATGCTTCGAAGAAGTTTTAGACACATGATTGATTCAACAATATAATGTAAAATTGCTCTATGTGAAAACAATAATACTCATTTTGAAAAGTAATTGTCCACTATTCTATTTTGGTTTACCTTAAAATAAGCATTCACTTTGTATTTTAACCAATCAAAGGAGAAGTTAGTGAGTATGGATGATATATGATTGATGAACAATATAGTTAGTGAGATTTCTCAAAACACTGTATAATTTAAAAATAAACATTTATTTTGGACCAGACTTAACTACCGTTTATATATTACCTTTATAATCTTATTAGCTAGCATTAATATATTATCTTAGTATCGTACGTGTAACATACTATTTCTATATAAATATTTTTGATATTGCTTATATTTATTACAACATAAAATAATCATCATCGGTAAAATGATTATCACTACTCTAAAATATTACTCGCTTAAAATTTAATTTCAGGGTACCCGTCGCCGCAACGTGCGAGTACCCTGGTAGTATCAATTATCACTTTTTTTTTTTCTGAGACTCGAGAGTACAAATTTTAAAGATTGCACTACAATTTACTTTTGAGAAAACACAAACTTATAAAAATATGTTTACATTTTCAAAAATCATATGACGATTTTCTTTTATTAGGAGGTTACGTGCCCACTTTACTCTTTTCCTCACAAAATATTTCAGGTTGATCACGAATAACTCAAAACTTGGTTACACTTTTAACTCGAATAACAACTTACTTAGCTCGATTACAATTCTATCATGGTACAAAAGGAGTTTCGTTAGAAACGCGCGAGGCTATTACGTAATGGTTTGGTCGAACCTTCAGTTGGTCGGCCTACAGGACGCATCCACCCCATTACATGGGTTGGTTGTGGTTGGTCTTCACTTGTGTTTTTGCATAACTCGGTGTATTTTATACCCCTCCGTCTCAAAATTGTTGTCATAAGAGAGAAATTGTAAAGTTTAATAAAAGTGGGGTCATTTTAATTTTCAACCACTAAAATGGTATATTTCTCAATTAGATTCTCTAGTTTTTACTAAATAAAGAAAATGGACAACTATTTTGAGACATCCTAAAATAAAAATATGGACAATAATTTTGAGACGGAGAGAGTATTGTTTTTGTTGGGTATTGTTGTATTTAAGTGGGGTATTTTCTATAGGGACTGCAATTGTCGTATTACACTAACATAGTGTTTGGTATGCTGTAATCAAGGTGAGAATGGAAAGGACTATTACGCTGGCATGAAAATATTTTGTTTGTTTACAATTTTACAATGTAATTACTCATTACAAGAAATTACTCGTTCCATCATTTACATTCCTTAAGGTCTCATGATTTTTTTATTCTATTTTGTAATGCAATTAAAATTACATAAAAATCAATTATTTTTTTATTTTTCAGAACGGTACAACACTTGAAATTTCAACCCCTGAGTTAAACCATCCAATTGGGCAGGCCCCCAGACCCGAACCATTAGGGGACACTCGCGAAAGGAACCATTAGAACTCACGGCTTCGCAATAAGAGGAAAATCCGAATTTTCTTTATGACTTGCGAGACTCGAACCTGGGTAAAACCCCTCCCCAAGTCCATTATTAACTAACTAAATTAAATAAACTTCTTATCATTAAAGGCAATTTAGTACTTTCTTATCAATTATATTTCATCCTATCATACCAATTAGAGTTAAGTACAGTTTTGGTCCTTGTGGTTTGCCGGGTATAACACTTTTAGTCCAATAGTTTCCAAAGTTCCGGATCCTCTCCTAAAATGAAACACCCGTAACGGGTTTGGTCCATTTTTGGTTGACTATTAGTTTGACTCGTTAAAAAACATAAAATGACTAAAATACCCTCATCTTAATAATAATATTTTATTTATTATTTCTTTTTCTTTTATTATTATTATTATTATTATTATTATTATTATTATTATTATTATTATTATTATTATTTATTTTTTCTAAAACAAAATCTTCATCAAGATCTAAACACAAGCAGATCTTCAAATGGTCAACGCACAAGCAGGTCTTCAAATCCAAAAATTCATCAACAAGAGACACACATTTGACATATCTGACCTTGTTCATTTGAAGATCTGACCTTGTCCATTAACAAGACACTATCACAATCTTCATCACAAGCAGATTTTCAAATAATCAGCACACAAACTTGTTCATCATTAACATATCAAATTAAAGTCTAAACAACATACATTGACAAATATGATCTGTGGACAACATCATGAAACCCAAATTTAACATCAAGAAACATCATCTTTCATTTTCAACATTTAGCATCAAGACTACTCAAAACAAGGATCGGTTCTCACCACATAAAAAAGAAACACTACCCCAAAAATTCAAAATGAGGGTTTCATCTCATTTCACTCGTGCCAAAAAAAAAAAAAAAAAAAAAAAAAAAAAAAAAAAAAAAAAAAAAAACAACAACCCTTGTTCAACACAGATCTTCAAATGATCAACACACAAACTTGCTCATTTGATGTATACGGTTATAGTATACATCAAACATAACAAACAAATCAAGATCCCTAAAAAAAACCTCATTGTTTAAACAAGAACTCACAAAAAAATAATAATAAATAAATAATCAAACTAATACCCACACACACCCACTATCTTTTATAACATTTTTCAGATCTTGGTGGTGGGTGTCGAATGATGACGGGTTGGTCTGATCTTGGTGTGGGTGTGGATAGTGATGACGGCGGTGGGTTTAGACGGGTTGGGGTCGGGCTGGTCGGATTATGGTAGTTGTTGGGGGCAGTGATGATAGCAATGGGTGGTGTTAGACGGCGGTGGTGGAAGAAATTTTGATAGAAGGAATAATTTAGAGAGTGAGATAAGAGTGTGGGTATGTGTGATATGAATGAATTATTGTTTGTGTGTTTGTGGATGAGTGTATGGATGGGTGGGCTTCTCATAATTTTGTTACTTTGTTTAATATAATACATTAAATGACAAAAACACCCTCATATTTAACAGTCAAGCGAAGTCAGATTAACGGTGTTAGTGAAAATGGACCAAACCCGTTACGGGTGTTTCATTTTAGGAGAGGATCCGGAACTTTTGAAACTATTGGACTAAAAGTGTTATACCCGACAAACCACAAGGACCAAAAATGTACTTAACTCTACCAACTAAACATGACTAATAACGGTAATCAATCATTACATTCAGTGGCGCAGCTTCTAAGGGGCCGAGGGGGGGGGGGGGGGGGCGCCCGACCCCCCGAAATTTTTTTTTGCGATGTAGGGGGTATATAGTTTTCGTGTAGAAAAATTTCGGTATATTCGGTTTCGACCCCTCGAAAATTTCGGTATACCTGAAATATAGCCTTAGGAAAAAAAAATTTAGATCCCGACCCCCCACTTAAAAATTCCAAGCTTCGCCACTGATTACATTGAATCATTTATTTTATTCATTTGATATTTTATTAAATCCTAAGATACGAACCCTAACTTGATCAAAAAAATGATCTTACTGAGTTAACTCTAATGTGATAGGGGTGACCACGATCATCTGCGGTTACTGTTGCTACCACAAGGAATCCTACAAACTTCACAACACAGTAAACATTAAAAAAACCCGGTTCACATGATTATAAAAGAGATGACCCATACACAAGATACGATTCGTGTTTCTTGTACCCGTTTCCTCGGCCGGTCAAGGCGGGAAATCATTGCTTATTACACGCACTTCAACATCTTCGTGTTCTCACGCGCTTTCTTTGTACGTAATCTATGAAGATATGAAGATTTGCAGGTGCGTGAGAAACACGTGCGCGTGGGTCAGCTTTTACCGCAACTCGTGCGCCAGAATATTATAGGTATGAAAAATAGTGCACCGACTGACTGGCGTCGCACGTGAGAGCACGTGACAAGTTAATCATTTTTTAGTTAATGATAAAAGTGTATTTAAATGGTTTTAAAAATATTAAATGTAAATCTAATCCTCGAAAATCCCCTCCTGCTTTTGACCGGTAAAGATTCCGTTTTCGCCAGTCTTAAATAACCTAAATAATGTCTCGTTTTAGTAAGCTTAGAATATTTAAGATTCGTTATCATGTCCTTAAGATATAAAAAATGGCTTATGCAAGTTGTATCATGTAACAACTTGTAACATAGAGTGTTAAATCATCAACTAGTAACATATAGAGTTAAATCACGTAACATCATAATTAAAAAATGTATTTTTCTAACTTGTGCTCAAGGCACAAGTTAAGCATATCAAAAGAACGGCGGAACCTATGCAAAAGGATGTCCAGACCCATATCTTTTATTTGAAAATTGTACTTTTCTATGGGTTCGAACATTCTTTTTCATGGGTCCCGTCGTATTTTTGGGATGTTTAATTTGTACCCTTAAAACACAAGTTAAAAAAAGAGTATAAGCTAATAATTTTCTTTTTCTACTCTTTTTATGTCAAATTAATAGTCAACATTTTCTTTATAAGGTGTTTCAATTCAATTATTCACTACTAGAAATAAATAGAGAAGTTTGATCGAACTTACCGTATTACCTGTGTTTAAAATTATTATTACAAGTTTTAAAGATATAATTAATTAATCAGTTAAGAGTAAAACTGTTATTTTTGTGAAAAAATAAAAGAGAAAAATCAGTATTAATCAAATTTTTATTAAACTTTATGATTTTTGTCGAGAGACAATTATTTTAAGACAAAAGAAGTAGCATTTTGTTAGAGCAGTGGGCTTGGTCTCGCCACAGCTCCTCGTCGTTCGACGTGGAGATCGTTGGAGCTCGCCATGGTACCACCTCCCCCTCGCCGTCCCTCGTTGTTGCCTCCTTCCTCGTGCAGACGACGAAGTGTATATTCTGAAAATGT
This sequence comes from Artemisia argyi, assembly GCA_030686995.1. NCBI lineage: Eukaryota > Viridiplantae > Streptophyta > Magnoliopsida > Asterales > Asteraceae > Artemisia > Artemisia argyi. The sequence continues at coordinate 213,241,921 of CM060702.1, forward strand.
GTAAGAAAAGTGGAGAAAAAGGAGCATGCATTATTTATTTTACAAACGGTAATATTACCGTTTAAAACCAAACGGTCCTTTTTTTTTTCTTTTCTTTTGTTTTTAAAAAGTTTTACAACCCCTATAAATACCAAACCAATTTCACATACTTTCATCACTACAAGTCAACAAATATATAACTTCAACTCAACAAATATATAACTTTCATCACTATGTCTCAAAACCCGAACGAACCCGGTTATTTCACAACCCTCCTAACTTCAAACCAACGATACGGGGGATCGTCAAACACTTCTACTCCCTCGTCGCAAAATTCCCCACAACCTTCATCGCCATATGGTTCACAACCTTTCAACCCGATGGACGTTTATGCTAATCAACATATTGCGTTGCAACAAGGAGGGTTCGTAACTCATGGGCAACGAATGTTGCCACCACAATTTTTTAACTCGTCTCAACCATCCTCGTTCCCAGCTCATCAATCACAACCCCAAGTCGAACCACAACCTCAGGTTGAACCCCAGTTTAAAGTTCCAAAAGCACGGTCACCGGCCAAAGGTAGAGGCAAGAAAACTAAGGCCGTCAAAGGAAAAAAAGTCATAAATTTAGATGCCGACGATGACGATGACCTCGAACTTACAGGTCAAACGCGTGTGAATTGGAAATGGTCCAGAGCCGAAGAAAAGCTTCTTGCGGAAACTTGGATAGAATTTTCACAAGACAAAGATATGGGCATTTCCAAAACCGACGATTTCTTTTAGAACGAAATTGCAGAATCGTTCAACCAGCAAACTGTGGATGACCCTAGAGGCAAGAATATGCTTACCGGTAAATGGACGAGGATGAACGGCGATTGCCAAAAGTTCAACGCTATATTTAAGCATTTGGGGCGTCGAAGTGGTGAGAATGAGTATGATCAAATCAATAATGCCAAGACGAGTTTCACAGAACGCTTTGGTGCGAGGGGTTTCACGTATGAACATGTTTGGGAGTTTTTGAGAAATTACCTCAAATGGGATGATGAGGACCCGTTAGACATTTCTTGTCTCGAGGATATATTCGGGCCGGACGCGCGACCTCGTCCCGAAAGAGCCAACAAACAAGCTGGAAAGAAGCAAAAGTCGACGGATACGTCGAGCGCGGCGAGCTCCGGTGGGAGTCAAACAAATACATTTTCGAGACAATTATCCGAAAAGTATACGCAAGCAAAAGACGCTCAAACGGCTTGTTACGAGGCGAGGAGGAGGGAAGAAAGGGCCTTGGAAATGCAGATGCTCATGCTAGATCCCAGCTTGGTTACTGACCCTGTCAGAGCCGAAATCATTCGCAGGAGGCAAGCAAAAATAACGAAGAAATACCAACAACTCGATGAGGATGCCGATGAATAAAATGTTTAATATGCATGTTATGTCGTTTTTTTATATTTTCGTATTGTTCTTTTTAAGTTTCGTATCGTTTTTTTTTCGCGTCGTTTTTTTTCCCGTACCGTAACTTTTTTTAATTTGATGAAATAAATTTAGTTTGGTGTGTTATTTTTAATTTTTGCGAAATGAATTTAATTTATTTAGTGAAATGAATAAAAAAAATAAAGTTGTAAGTGGTGGACACCAAATGAGTAAGTTGATGTTAATTATGAGTGAGGAGGGGTTAGTTATGAAGAGGTGTTGTGATGATGTGACACCCATAAGCCCCAAATGAGGAGGTGAAGCTTTGTTACCACACCCTCCTCTTAGGCTCTTTAAAACAACCGTCATTCAGAAATAAAAAGAAGGTACGAGTCAGAATTTTGAAAACTTGACCTCCTGGTTACGTGCATGTTCTCATCATGAACTAGCATCCCGGGAACTAACCGTACCATGTAAATAATGTACGATGACTGTTCCAAAAGATGTTTTTTTTTTTTTTTTTTTTTTTTTTTTTTTTTTTTTTTTTAAAGAGAAAAAAAAGAAGAAAAGAGTGATGAAGTATGTAAACATTAAGAACTTCATTAGCTTCAAATGTTAGCTTGGCTGAAGTTATGCATCCGTGGTAATGACATGCATGGCATGATCATAGCGGCTAGTGCATGCACATTACGTATAGAAATATGTGCTTACCACATGGTGCTTAATTAAGGATAACGTATATAGCATATTGTTAGATGAATTTTATTGGATAAGACATGTGAGATTGTGAGAACATACGACCAACGTAATTAGCAAGTAATTAATTTATTGTATATAAAGACTTGAGTGTATACATTTCTTTACGTGTGATAATTAAGGTCGTCGTTATTTATATGAGAGAGAACCAAATGTTTCCTTCATCAAGCTCACGTACATGCAACATGTGAGAAGATCTTCGAGCAGTTTAGCGTGGATTAATTGCATCTTATGTCTTTTAGAGCCACATATATGTAGTTGGTCATTAATTTGTGCGTCCCATAGACGGCGATCTGCTTCCTGTGTCTAGAATCGTTTGATAGAACGAATTTGTGTAGTTGTGACATAAAATTATGAGTTGAACTATAAAGTGTAAGACATAATTATAAGTTGTAACTAGCTACCCGTGGTATAAAACAAGAAGAAGAGCGTCCTTTGTAGGTTAATGCAACTTAAAAAAAAAAAATACGTATAGTACTCAATACTTGGCGTAACTAGTGATTATTTAAATAACGTAATTAAGATAGAAATACAACAACATTAGAGATTATTTGATAGTATTTTAGTCATGCTTGTTACCTAATTACATATCTAAATGACGTAATTAAGAGCTTCAAGTCTTAGGTTATTCTGTCAACTTACGATTGATATCGTAGCAACTGCTAACATAAATAATCAATCACAGACGTATATGAGGGTGTACGAAATGTGTAGTACCGCACAAGGCTTCAAATTTTTAGAGGCCTCAAATTATATACCCGTTATACATAATTTAGGGTCTCATAATTCACTTCCAACAAAAATCGTTAACGTTCTACAGTTTTATGATGTAAACATTTGTTAAAACTTAAGGACATATCATCAAAATGTCATATTTTGGTTCCAATATGGTATATATATACTCCGTAATATATTTTTAACCATAGTATTTAGTTATCATATTGTGCGAAAGTCATATTTTGGTTCCAATATGGTATATATATACACACCGTAATATATTTTTAACCATCGTATTTAGTTATCGTATAAGCTTTCGCACAGAGACTCAATTTACTTAGCTACGCCACATAATCGAACACAAAAGTTGAAATAGTAACAAGCAAAATAAACTTTTCTTGCCACACATGCATGCCTGTAATATTTTTCTCTTATACGGAGTACGGAGTAATATTTATTTAATCCCATCGTATAAGAAATTTTGTATATTACGCAAAGAACACAAACCCTTTTCTCATTTTTCTGTTTTTTTGCTTGGTCTTGTTACTTTCTCTAAGTGTTTTTCATTCAAGTAAACGAGCTCGATCAAAGAATCATTTTCCTTAAACTTCATAGTTCCTCCTCAATCCTTATCAAAAACCAAACAAAGAAACACAAAAACACTTCTTGTTGTTGCTACTATCGTTTAAGAAACAGTTATGGCAGGCACAGGAACAACAGACCGAGGGAAAGAAGCATTAGGAATGATGGCACTTCATGAAACTCTTAGAAACCTTTGCATCAACACTGATTGGACTTATTCTGTCTTCTGGACCATCCGTCCTCGCCCGTATGCTCTTCTTATTCAAATTACATAATACTAATATCAACCTATGCTTCTGTTGGTTTAATTCGGTTTTCTTATTTGTTTTTCAGGCGACTTCGTGGTGGTAATGGTTGTAAAGTCGGAGACGACAATGGTAGCTTGTAAGTTCTTCATCTTTTGTAACATGTGAATTAATTAACTCATATAGCGTTTTTTTTTTTTTTTTTTTTTTTTTTTTTTTTTTTTTTTTACTTACACTTATTTTTATTTCAAGTTTGAGTACTCAACTTATTTACATAAAAAGCGTCACAAAACTTAAGGCGGCCTGTCAAATAGGTATAACTTGGTAGAACAACAGTGACGGGACCCATCACTGTTATCAGTAAAGGGACCGACCTATTTAACTAGCCGCTTTAAGTTTAGTGACGTGTTGCATGTAAATTAGTAGAGTATTCAAACTAGAAGAAAAAAAAAAAAAAAAAAAAAGTGAAGTAGATAGAAAACTGTAGTACGTAGCTAGTTAACTTATCATGGTAAACTGTTCGTAAAATAAATGAGATTCTTAATGATTCATGTGATTTGTGGTTTATATATGCAGGATGTTGATGTGGGAAGATGGTTTTTGTAGAGGAAGAGTTGACGAAATGGATGGAAATGAAGATCAAGTTAAAAAATCGTTCAGCAAAATGTCGATTCAACTGTATAATTACGGAGAAGGGTACGTGGGTAAGTGTTTATTAATTTATATAGTTAGGATCATAATCTTTTAATTAGGGTGTTTTGGATTCAGTTCCAAAATAAACAGATAAAACTTTGCAACACGCCTTAAAATGATTTATTTGCGATAAAACGTTGTGATCAGATAATTAGTTTGCAAATGTTATTTTAATTTTTACAAGCTTTTAAGCTTTGAAAGTACTCGGTTTTCTAAATTCTAATCGTGTTTTAATTTCGTGAGATGCAGATTAATGGGGAAAGTCGCTTCTGATAAATGTCACAAATGGGTGTTCAAAGAGCCTTCTGAATCCGAGCAGAATATTTCTAACTATTGGCAAAGTTCATTTGACGCTGTAAGTACGCTTCTTAAAAACCACTTATTCTCATAAAGTTATATATGTTATGAAGTATTTTGATGTAAGAAGGTAGTGTGTGAGCTCGGCTAATTGATATCATCAATCAGTGGAGCTCATACACTAGTCTCATTTAAGTTTTATGAATTGTTTCATCTATGTTTTTGCAGATTCCTCCTGAGTGGACTGAACAATTTGACTCGGGGATTCAGGTGAGCTTTTGATTCAAAGTGTAGTATTTGGCTTTTTCGTTTCAGTTAAATCTACGAGTCCATGCAAAGTAGCGTTAACATGAATCGAAACATATGCACAACTGTTAAATATGTACTTCAAAGTTGATAAAAGAGTTTGTAAACTACTGTGAAAATAATCATGTTTCAATAAGCTATTTTAAGAAAGCACCGCTGCGACGGCTTCTAAAAACAGCTTATTTAGCATATGTAAACTGTTTGCATACTAAATGTACATCCAAATCAATGGATACAGTATAGTGGCCAAAAAAAGTTACCAAGATATGGAAATCATGTTACAATCTTCATTTACATATGATATATATTAAAACTAACTTTTTATACTCTTTATACAATACAAAAGGAATTTCAAGGACGTCAACCTGTCTTATTTTCTATGAAATGTTGGCAGAACTTTATGTTGTTGATGTCATCACTAATATTCTTTTTGACCACCTCATTATCACTATTTGAAAAGGAACTCCAATACACATCAAAATCAAGTATAATGTTACAAATGTTCAAGGCTTTCTGTCTTTCTTTGGTTTGTTGCTACTAGAACTATGTTATTAGAATAAAAAAAAAAAAAAAAAATATGGCAATAGTTATCTACTTAGCAAGGGGACTCATGTCAATTGACGTGGCCACGCCCGCTCTCAAAGGAGAGGAAACTTGCCTATTTACTTGAACTCGACGTTTTTTATGAAGTATGAACTATTGAAATTCGGAGACTGAAATTGCTTATAACAGGACTCAAAAAAAAAAAAAAAAAAAAAAAAAAGAGAGAGGCAGTAGTACAGATGTTAGTAACTTCTTATTCATGTTTAACATGCTTCGCTTTTGCTCCATTAACAGACTATAGCTGTCATTCAAGCTGGCCATGGACTTTTGCAACTTGGTTCATGCAAAATTGTAAGTTTATTCTTTTTCCCTTCATATATTATGTTTTGGGTGTATAGACACAAGGGTTCGGGTCACTAGTGAAAATGCTATTGTGTTCGAGAGGTTATTCGTACACCATCTAAGTTATTTTATACAAACTCTTTTGGTGATTATACCTATGGTGTTCATTTGATTTAATGGTCGAGCTTATATAAATTGATTATGTTTTGTGGTTAGATACCCGAAGACCTACATTTTGTGCTTAGGATGAGGCACACTTTCGAGTCACTAGGCTATCAATCCGGTTTCTATCTTTCCCAACTATTCGCGTCAACTAGGGGCAACATTGCATCACCTGCTTCAACCACAATGCCACTAAAGCAACCCCAAATGTCCATCCCGACCCGCCCACCACCTCTCTTCAACTGGGCACCACCTAGAACAATGCCATCGCCAAACTTCCACAACCCGGCCCAACTCGGCTACCCACAAGGTCCATCAAAAGACGAAACTCACATGTTCCTCCACCCTCACTCATCTGAACCCCAAATGGAAAACATGATGGGCGGCCCTGACCACGTGCAAAACGACATCAAATGGCCCAATGGGCTGAGCTTCTTTAGCGCCCTTACGGGAAGAACTGATGACACCAAACTACTTTTCAATCCAGATGGGCTCGGAAACAACCCAGGACACGAAATGAAGAATCCAAATGATTTCTTGAGTTTGGACAATACAAATTCGGACCATAACATGGGGAAAGTAGATCATAACAAGTACAAGAGGAGCTTCACTTTGCCTGCAAGGATGGCTACTTCTTCTTCATCATCTTCGTCGCTTGATCATCGTAAACATAACCCGAATGGAGAATACAGGAACCCCGAGGCGCAAATGTACTCGGATGTCATGGAGACTTACTTGGAGTGATTATTAAAAAGATGTAAGGGTATGTATTAGAGGAGTACTATTAGTATTTTCTTAAGTTTTCATTTCATAGCTAGTTTGTTGTTTGAGAACACTTTTCTTTTAACTTGATCTATGTTTCTTTGATCCAATATATTGTTTGTTAATTAGGTTAACTTCCTGCTTTTCTTTGATCAAATTTGATTAAAGGTTTTCTCAGTCTTGCCTTATACTTAAACATGTCACGTTTAAAATTTAAAGTTTCAGTTTATGATCCAATGTCGTGTAAAGAATTGAACTTTCTCGCCTTACAAGTATAATATCTCTCACATTATTATGTAAAGTGTTTTAAGTGTAATCTTTAAGATATATGAGCAAGTGATGCGGTTGTGACATCCATTACTTAATTAAGTCCGATGAAATATTTCTTCTTAGTTATCATCTTTAATATACACTAGACGAGTACCCGTGCATAGCAACGGGATTTTATAGCGGCATTTTATTATAATAATATTTTGGTTAAGTGATTTGTGCAACGTTTTGTGTAACCAAAATATCACTATAACTAACTGCCGCTATAAAATTCCGTTTCTATGTACGACTACTCATCTAGTATTTAAAAGTTTATTTTTATATACGTGTGTATTCATTCTTAAGTTGACAAAACAATTTTACATTTTTACAAGGTTTTGAAACCCGGGTCGACCCGGCCGAGTTAACTTGTTCGACCGTGTAACACCCCCAAAATTTGGTACAGCGGAAGACTCAACAAGCTTTCGGGGTGCTACGGGGATTGGTATCCAACACAAGACATAAAAGAACGAGATAAAGTAAACAAGAGAAAAACACAACCAAACGGGGTTTTAAAGTTTACATTTATCCCAAAATCATTCAGAGTCAGGCCCAAAAGAAATAAACGTAGGTCCACAATTAAATATCAGAGTTTTAGAAAAATAGATCCATAAACCAGGTGCCTTAGCCGAGCCTTCCAATCCATGCATCCAAATCGTCACTTAATTACCTGAGAAAACGTGTTAAAAGTCAGCTTTCGCTGGTGAGATCATAGGTTTAAATTCATACTCAATATAGTGGACATATACGCAAAACGCTTGCTAGCTAGACTAAGGATTCACTAAAAACCTGCGGATACCCTCCGCTCCAACATAATACACGGATACCCTCCGTAACAAACCTGCGGATACCCTCCACTCCAACATAGATATTCGGGTAACCCCCGCAATATCATAAATACTCGGATAACCTCCGAAGTATTAATAACCTATAGGTGCACACTATAGTATCTAAATAAGCCAACCTTGAATAGTACACACGAAACTATGTGACTAAAATTGACAATTCACCAATATCAAAATAAGCCAACATTGAATAGTACACACGAAACTATGTGACTAAAGTTGACAATTCACCAATATCAAAATAAGCCAACATTGAATAGTACACACGAAAATATGTGACTAAAGTTGACAATACATCATAGTCCATACGCATAGCAAGTTTTAGAAAGAATATAAAAGCGATAATAGTCCACATAAAATAATTTGCACGTTTCTCACCCCAAGTATTGAAAACATAGTTCAAGAGTAAAAAGTGGGGCTATGACTCACCTCAAGTCCAGAAATCAGCAATAAGAAATCGGTAGAAGTAAGACGTATAGTAACTCGAAAGACGACAATTACGGACTCGGCACGACCTAACAATATCAACTCGTTCAGAAATCATTTCCTCAAAATCAAATATTCCCAAACCCGAACGTATTCCATTTTACTTCCGAAAATCCATTTTTCGTATAAATCTCGTATTAGTTTGGAGTTTGGCGTTTGGTATCCATACGGGTGGTGGGTCGACACAACTCAAACCAAGAAGTCACAACAAAAAGGATAATAAAACAATCTATAGGTCTAATATTAGTCCAATATATTATTTAAATAAATCATCGAAGTTTATCAAATCCGTCGATTTGGTAATCCCCCATATTTATTTACTTAATATACCATTCTAAGATTATACCCGAATCCTAGGTCACACATTGCACATAAAGTACTATATGGTATATATCAAAGTTTAATAAATTCACTAATTATACCGTTAAGCTTACCAAATTCGTCAATTTGGCAATCTCACGAGATACTTAGTAACTTATTATTCTCGTACACATACCACAACATATGGGCGTCGTAGGATACAATGCCCATTAATACACTTAATTTAAATAACTAAATAGCTCTTATTTAACCCGTCGATTAAATAAGTTACGTAGTTATCGAAAGTGAGTGTATTAATCGTCATATATCCGTGACAACACGAACGTCACAAATAATAATCCACTTGGACTCAAGTGACCACGACCCCGTATAACTCGATAGTTTTTCTCGTTTATTAAAAGATATTATTTTATTTTATATTTATTCAACGTCAAGATTTCCTTGTTATTTATAATATTTAATCATAATAACGCTCCCAATAATATTACACTACTCTCATAGCATAATATTTATAGTCACGTTATTGTTATAATATTACTCGTGATCTTGTTATTATTAATATACGCATTTATATATTTATATATACGTTATTCACGTCTATATACTTATATAAACGTTTATATTACCAATAATATTATTACGAGTTTTATTATTTGCATTTGATTATAAATATTTATCGAGTCATACGAAATGGTCACATGTCCGAGTCATCACTCTCGGCTCATTGTCCGAGTCCAAAATAAAATAACCAAGTCAAAGTCAAGCAAGCCAACTCCGTCCAATCAATACCCATAACACGTGCTACAACAATAGGGTCCGACTACGGCACCCGACTAACCTATCTCCGTCATTCTAGTTCGACCGTCTCACAATCGGTCCCCAATATCATCTCGACAACAACTTCACAATGTAAATCATTATACCATTTCATTCTCGGCTCCAAGATAACGACAATAATATCAACAAATACTAATATCAATATACCACAACAACAACAATGATAAACAACAACTACAGTCAACAAAAACCTAAAAAAAAGAATCACAACAACACAACAAGTAGTAAGATAACCATATCACAAAAATGAAGAATGGTAGTAACTGGAAACAAAATTTAACCATTGCCGGACCCAAGTGGGTCTCGGCTAACCTCGGATCAGAAAAGACATAAAGCACGAGACCATAGGGTCTCGACTTGCATTCCCTCGAATCAAAACCGAGCCAAAAGGCTCTAGGGGGTCGCGGCATCAAATAACAACAACCATATATCATCACCAAAACAAGAAGAATCAAACCAAACGGACCCTTAGGGTCACCCCAACTCGGCAGCCATCAAGAATCATCAAACCCGGATACCAAACTTTTTAGAAATCATGTTTCATTCAAAAACCCATTTATATATCTTGTTTTTAATCTCAAACTCGCCCAAGATTTGAACCCCGTGACTCACATGTCACGAATTTAATAAAAATACGAGTCACCATGCTTGTGACTCATCTTACCTTCAATATTACAAGAAAAGGTTATGAAAAATATTCAAAAATAAAGAAAACTCGAGCTTAAATTAGTAGATCTAATAGATCTAGTGATGGGGGATTGTTTGGAAGTGTTTTTAGGTGTCGGTGGAGGGTGGTTAGGCGGCGGCAGCCACTTAGTGGTGATGGTGGCTAGGGTTGAATGGGAGGTGAAGAAGATGAGAAGGGAGAGAGAGATATAAAGTTGTGTTTGTGTTTTGTGTAAAAAACCAGGGAACCACAAGGACGGTTTTGTAGTTACTTTTTTTTTTTTTTTTTTTTTTTTTTTTTTTTTTTTTTTTTTTTAATCTAACAATAATAATAATAATACTAATAATAATATTAATAAAGGTATTATTAATATTTAGGGTAAGGTGGCTAGGTGTATTTACACGGACCAAAACCCGAAACTCGTTTCAAATCATTTAATATCTCACGAGACGTTCCATAAATAAATATATATTGTCGAATCCATAAACTCAAGACATAAAATTTTTGTTAGGTTATCTAGTGCCGGAGTCAACGTAGTGCCAAATGGAAATTTCAAAATAAATCGCCACATATATTTCCATATCGAATCATTAAAATAAATCTCAAATTCCATAAAGATTTTGAAATATAATCAACCATAATATAAGTTTTACAAGTTCGTTACGAATAAAATTTCAAATATAAATTTATAAACGAACTTTAACGTAATGCGGGTTTTCAAAATGGCTCCCTAATTTGCCAGTTGTCACAGACCGGTTCCGGCCGAAAAAACGGGTCAAAACAACCCGGGTTTTTAAAACCGGGTTAACCGGTGTTACCCGCCGGGTTTTGAGTGACCCGGGTCAACCCGGTTCTCGAAACCCGGCCGGGTTTCATTTTTTTAAAAAAATTTAATAAAAACCCGGGTTGACCCGGTGGTCGAATCGGTTGACCCGGTCAAAAAAATAAAATAATAATAAATTGAAAACCGGGTTGACCCGGCGGTCCAACCGGTCAAACCGGTTGACCCGGTGCCCGGTGACTCGATTTTAAGTTGAAAAAAAATTGAATGTGTAATATAAGTTTCCATGTTTTCATTTAAGTTTTGATTAAGTTTTAAATGAGAGGTATTAAAGAGTGTTAAATGCATTAATTAAGGGTAATTTAAGCAAAACATTAATTTAAGTTTTTCACTTTTCACTTCTTGACTTTTTGACCATTTACTCTTTATAAATAGTATAGATTAAAAAAATTTAATAAAAACCCGGGTTGACCCGGTGGTCGAATCGGTTGACCCGGTCAAAAAAATAAAATAATAATAAATTAAAAACCGGGTTGACCCGGCGGTCCAACCGGTCGAACCGGTTGACCCGGTGCCCGGTGACTCGATTTTAAGTTGAAAAAAAATTGAATGTGTAATATAAGTTTCCATGTTTTCATTTAAGTTTTGATTAAGTTTTAAATGAGAGGTATTAAAGAGTGTTAAATGCATTAATTAAGGGTAATTTAGGCAAAACATTAATTTAAGTTTTTCACTTTTCACTTCTTGACCTTTTGACCATTTACTCTTTATAAATAGTATAGATATACAAAATAAATATCGTATTATCACGTGTGACTCTATAGTTTCATATATTATAGATAGTTTCGTATAGCATTTGACAATATAAATTGTGTTCAACTATGCACACAATTTCAACATAAAGCAAAGTCCGCCACAAGATGATGTCATAAACAATCCTCGTTAATAAATGAACATAAAAGAGAATATACATATTTTGTATCAATTATAAACAAAGTTTAAATAAAAACATAAAAACAATCCAGATGAGAACACAGATAACAAACACATATTTGTTATCGGTGTTTCACTCCTGGATTGAACTTATTTGTCATACTTAAACTTATAAACATCTCACTATTCTAATTTGCTATCTATGTGAAGTTATTGACATAAATTGTTCAAATCATCTTATACAATAATCAGAAACATAAGATCACAGGTAAATTCAATAAACCATTATAGCATCCTTGCATAAGGCCTTAAAAACTTAGAGATAGCACGCTGGTCCATAACGCAAATAGCATTAAGCGAATCTGATATTTCTTTCGACTTGACATAAAAATAGGCGACATTTGGTTTATAAGGTAAACAGAGGTTGAGTCTGTGTATAAAATGGTAAACACCACCACCGGACTTCTTCGATCGTCAACTGGGTTATATGTTCAATATATTAGAGAAAATCGCAATGACCAAATTTGAACATGGTAAACAGATATTTAGCTATGGAATCACATATCTTATAGATTCATATTGTTAAGTTAATTTAAATTCCAATCTTGCCAGTTGTAAATTTTTCACAATTCACAATCTTGCATAAACATGTTACGTGTATAATGCCAAGGATTCATACACCCTTCAACTTATACCTTTTGTCCTCGCACATGCATTTATTTAGTTCTTCAAACCGATATCAAAAGTGTTAACAGTCATAAAAATGTGGGTTCGTTCTGAGAGTTGAAGTTGGAGACGAGTTTCAATATCATGAATGTTAACAATCACGACATGTTCTCGCCGAAACCCTAGTGGGCCCGGCATGTTTATAGTGATAAATAGATTAATTAACTAAATTAATTAATTATGTAATTAGGTTTTGGCAAGGACATGTCCTCACGAAAAGTGGGTCAATTTTATAACTTTGACTGAGAAAATATGTGGGTCTCACGTTGTCGTCGTTAAAAGTCTAATAAGTCCTCGCCAATACAACCAAAATGTCCTCGTCGGTAGCCACGATTGGTTGCTTGGTGCAATGTTAGTGAAGCAGTTATGACATCCATTACTTAATTAAATCCAGTTACTTAATTAAGCACATTTCATATTTCTTCTTAGTTATCATCTTTAATATATACAATTACATATTAGTACGAATCTCATGCTATTGTACGTGACTCAATAGTTTCGTAAATTAACGATAGTCCCACATATTATCAAAAATATAAGTTTACGTTAAACTTTGTGCACACAATATCAGCATAAAGCAAGTCCGCAACAAAACACTGCAAAGATAAAAAGAGACGATATGCTCTACAGCAATTATAAACCAAGGTAAAATAAATAAATAAAAAAATCTAAATGAAAACACACGCACGACAACCAAATATTTGCGCGTTTGTCAATATCTAGATTAAACTCAAATGTGATACCGAGCTTATAAATATCTCATTATTCTTACTTGCTATCTATGTGGGACGCCAGTTATTGACATAAATTGTCAAAATCATATTAGACAATAATCAGAAACATAAGATCACATCTAAATTCAATAACTTGTTGCTAACATTTATAGTATCCTTGCAAAAGGCCTTTAAAAACTTAGAGACGGCTATATATGCTGGTCTATAATGCAAATAGCATTAAAATGAATTTGATATTTCTTTTGACATGACAAAAAAATAGGCCACGTTTGGTTTATAAGGTAAACAAAGGTGATCTTGGGTCCGCTTAAAAATGGTAAACACCACTGGACTTCTTTGTCAGCTGGTTATATGTTCAATATGTTAGAGAAAATCGAAATGACCAGTTCTGAATATGGTAAACATGGAGTATTTAGCTATGGGATCTCATATCTAATAGATTCATATCGTTAAGTTAATTTAAATTCCAATATCTCTGCATATATAGAATAATAATCCCATATTATTTTTTTTTTTTGAAAGGCAGCAATATATAGAAACACAAACAAGAAAGATACAAACAGACGGCATTCCCCCTCTCCAAACAAGACGATTAAAGAGAAGGAACCCGAACAAAGAAAGTGCGCGCAGACTACCCGAAGCAAATTACAAAAGTAAATCCGAACTGACTCACTAAAGACTACATCTAAATACTTTAACACAGTCTTGGGACCCCCTAACTCACTAACACTCAAACATTTAACCCATGCCCCACTGGATATATCATACGACATAGCACTAGTATAAGTCAAAAGATGAGAATTAGGAGGAAGAGCATAGGGCCCACCAAAGACACTGATCATCCACACTATTTGTTGTGAAGCAACAACCAAAGAATACTAGCACTGAGAAACCAGTACTCGCACAAACAAAAATTGACAGTACTGAGACATATATTTCACACCGAAACTCAAGCTGACACACAAAAACTTACTCAAAACCACATAACCAGTAGGCTGCTGTAGATTACCCGATCAGAGGCGCTATCAAATTATATCTGACAACTCACCGGATTAGTTAACCACTGCTGCCAATCCATTCTTTTGTATTTATTAGATCTTCGAACAATCCATTCATAGCTTTTTAGTTGAATATCTTGCACAATTTTATTAGTACTTGCCGCTTTTTTAGCGAACACACGAGCATTCCTTTCTTTCTAAATGTAGTAGCCGGATGTCCAAATAACCGCTTGCCAAACACGAGATAAGATATTAGGGACATTAACGTTTCCATTGGATGAAAAAAATTCATCAACTGAAAAAGCATTAACGCACCCCCTTTTCCACCAACAAAAGACCTTATTCCAAACACTCATTGCAAGATCACAAGTGACCAAACAATGAGCACATGATTCCACCGCATTATTGCAACTTGGACAAAGCATCGAGTCCAAATCGATACCTCTTCTATCAAGCTCCTCACGAACCGGAAGTCTTCTTTTCAAAGCTCTCCACACGAATATGTTAACCTTTTTCGGTATCAAATTATTCCAAAGAGTTCCTTGCTCACCATTTTCCACACGAAGAATCTTCTGCTCCACCATTCTTGATAATCCCATATTATTATTCGAGTTTGGTTCAAAACCAACACTAATTATAATTTATAAAGTGAACACTTTCCTACAAAATTAACTCCTTTAGTTTTATTTGTTGTGTATTTAAGCATCGTTTATATTATGCCAATTGTAATTTTTCACAATTCACAATTCACAATCTTGCATAAACATGTTACGTGTGTATAATGCCAAGGATTCATACACCCTTCATCTTATACCTTTCGTCCTCGCACATCCATTTAGTTACACTGCAAGGAAAAGTAGAACGGCCACTACAAGACAAAAAAATCCGAGTTTCAAACTTTGTCCATAGTTAAGAAAATTTGACCAAAACTTTCGGCGATGACATTTCTCGCCAAAAGGTTGACCGTATCTTACTTTTTCTCTCTTTTTCATTTTCGTTAATTATTTCCCCCTAATTTTCCCTCCAAAAGTATTGACCAAAGTTGACCACTTAATTATAACTTAAATTAACAATTGTTGTGTGTGAATTGGTGGCGTGGCTTTGCCTTTAGCGAGGACATGTCATCGCTAAAAGCATTGACCAAATGTTGACCAATTATTTATGGTTGCTGAATAGATTAGTCGAGGTAATATTGACTATACAATCTTAGTTCTACAAAACGATATCAAGAATGTTAACAGTCATAAAATGTGGGTCCGTTCTGTGAGTTGAAGTTGGAGACGAGTTTCAATGAATAGTCACGACATGTCCTTGCCGAAACTCTAGTGGGTCCGGCTTGTTTATAGTGATAAATAAATTAATTAATTATGTAATTAGGCTTTGGCAAGGACATGTCCTTGCCAAAAGTGAGCCCGGTTTATAACTTTGATTGAGAAAATATGTGGGTCACGTTGTCGTCGTTACAAATCTAAAAAGTCCTCGCCAATAGGTTTAGCGACGGATGCGTGGTGAGGACCCTTTGGCAACGTCATGTCCTTCTCAAAGACCTTTAGCCAGGACATGTTCTCGCCAATACAGTCAAAATATCCTTGTCGGTAGCGATGATTGGTTGCTTGGTGCAATGTTAGGAAAGCAATTATGACATCCATTACTTAATTAAGTCCAGTTACTTAATTCAGCACATTTCATATTTCTTCTTAGTTAGCATCTTTAATATATACAATTACATATTAGTACGAATTCATGCTATTGTGCATGACTCAATAGTTTCGTAAATTAACGATAGTCCCACATATTATTAGCAATATAAGTTTACGTTAAATTGTGCACACAATTTCAGCATAAAGCAAGTCCGCAACGAAACACTGCAGTAAACAATCCTCATTAATAAACGAAGATAAAAAGAGACGATATACTTTACAACAATTATAAACCAAGTTAAAATAAATAAATCCAAATGAAAACACACACACAAGTCCTTCTCAAAGGCCTTTAGTGACGACATGTCCTCGTCAATAGAATCAAAATGACCTCGTCGGTAGCCACAATTGGTGCAATGTTAGTGAAGCAGTTATGACATCCATTACTTAATTAAGTCCAGTTACTTAATTAGGCGCATTTCATATTTTTTTTTTCTTAGTTATCATCTTTAGTGTATACATTAGTGTGAATCTCGTGTTATTGTGTATGACTCAATAGTTTCTTAAATAATTGAAAGTTACGCATATTACTTAGCAATACGAGTTTACGTTAAACTGTGCACACAATTTCAGCACAAAACAAGTCCGCAACAAAACAATGCAGTAAATAATCCTCGTTAATAAAGAGACGATGTACTTTATAGCAGTAACAAGTTAATATAAAAAAGATCCAGATAATCTTTGTTAACAAACAAAGATAAAAAGAGACGATATATTTTATAGTGATTATAAACAAAGTTTAAAAAAAATAAATGAAGGTAAAAAGAGACGATGTACTTTATAGCAGCAACAAAGTTAATATAAAAAAATCCAAATAATCTTCGTTAACAAACACAGATAAAAAGAGACAATCTACTTGATAGCGATGATAAAAAAAAAAAAAAAAAAAAAAAAAAAAAAAAGCAAGCTGAAGCAAGCAATACAACTAAAGATTTGTCTTGAGTGTCCCAATCTTAATTTAGCTCAAATATCATACAAAGACTTATAAATATCTCATTATTCTTACTTGCTATCTATGTGAGACGCAAGTTATTGACATAAATTGTCAAAATCATCTTAGACAGTAATAGAAACATAAGATCACGTGTAAATTCAATAACTTGCTATTAACATTTATAGTATCCTTGCAAAAAGCCTTTAAAAACTTAGAGATGGCTATGTGGTCTATAATGGAAATAACATTAAAGCAAATATGATATTTCTTTCGACTTGACATAAAAAGTGGTCACATTTGGTTTATAAGGTAAACAGTGGTTGATATCGGGTCTGTGTAAAAATGGTAAAACCACCGGACTTCTTCGTCAACTGGTTATATGTTCAACATTTTGATGAAAATCGCAATGACTAGTTTTGAACCCGAGATTGTCACCTTTGTAGATAAAGCCTTTTTTTCTTCTATTTTCTTCCAAGTTTTAAATGAGGGGTATAAAAAGTGTTGCACAAGGATTACTCTTTGTATCCTTAAATACTAAAAGTTATAGGCATTTTTGTTTTTTTACAATCTTCCAACAAGTTTGTAACGAAAACCAAGCCGATCAATATTGTTTTATAAAGTTTGTTAATCTTTAGTTCAACATTTTTCAATACTAGGCCGAAATGTGCGTAAATTTCCTCAAAATAATCAAATTATAAACCTGGTCCATAGCAAGTTGAATAACTCCACAGCAATAAACAGGTAATTGAGATGCATATTTAGCATTTAGGGTGCGTTTGGTATGCTAGGAGGAATGACAATGGGTATGAGTTTGATAGTACTCAACTATGAAAGTTCCATTCCCCACTCTCTAGCCATATATGGAGTATGGAAAATAATGAACTTTCATAGTCATAGGTGTGGGCCCAGGTACCCTAAACAAACACCAACTATCACTTTCATAGTGATAGTTGATTCCCTGAAATGCGTACCAAACGCACCCTTAGTTACATATGAAAAAGTATGTTTTTCATTTGACTTTTACCCTTATTTTATTTTTAGTATTATAATTTTATTTG
The DNA here is from genome assembly GCA_030686995.1 of Artemisia argyi. Lineage (NCBI taxonomy): Eukaryota > Viridiplantae > Streptophyta > Magnoliopsida > Asterales > Asteraceae > Artemisia > Artemisia argyi. Next base: position 213,260,040 of record CM060702.1, read on the forward strand.
AATTAATGGAATTTTAGTTTGTTTGAAAAATGAAAAATAAAATAAACTGATGAGTCCCAAAAAATGTGGTGTTAAGATAGGGGTGTTCATCGGTTCGGTTATCGGGTTATTCGGGTTATTCGGTTTATTCGGTTAATTTTTTTTCTGGGTCAAACCGAAAACCGAACCGAACCGAATTCAAATTTGATTCAACCGAACCGAAAATCGAACCGAATAACCGAAAACCGAACCCCTATAACCGAAAACCGAACCGAATAACCCGAATTACGTAATTTTAATAATTTTTTCATTTTATTATATATATTTTTAGAACAATTTTTTTTCAAGCTTAAATAATGTTATATTTATACTAAAAAAGACTTTTAGTGATTATTTTTATATATAAATACATAAAAAAATTATATATATTTATATATTTTAGGTTTCGGTTCGGTTTTCGGTTTTTCATTGCCAAACCTATATTCGAAACGATAACCGAATATTAAGTTCGGTTTGGTTCGGTTTTGACCAATTCGGTTCGGTTACAAATTCGGTTCGATTTTTTTCGGTTCGGTTCGGTTTTCGGTTATCGTGGATATTACCCGATCCATGAACACCCCTAGTTATAGATGTTAATGAATGTTATGAGAGAGGGTGTTTTAGGTGTTGGTGTTAAAAATGAGGATGATAATGTCGCAAATGTGGCTGCACTTTTTGGTGCTAATGATATTCACTACTAGAAAAAAGCCTTTTAGCAACATTTTTAGCGACGCGTTTAGCGACATATTTTAAGTCAGCGACACTATTAGCAACTTCAAACAGCTAGTCGCTGTAAACGAGTCGCAAAATTTTGCGACATGTAAGTTACGTCGCTAATAGTAGCGACAAGTATAACGACATGTTATAACATGTTGCTAAAACAATAGCGACATCACTAATTTGAATCGCCATATGTGTCGCAAAGTTTCATAAATGTCGCTAACCAAGTCGCTATAGGCATCTCTATATCTGGCAATGTCGCCTTTTGAGTTGCTATCTGTGTCGCTATTTTATAAAGACGTCGCTAGATATGACACAATCTAAGTCGCCGTTTATCACAGAACTATTTTAGCCACACAGCCTCCCGTATAGCTCTTTTTCAAATTGAAATAGTAATGCGCTAGACACATATATAAAATATATATGTAATATTACACAATTGCATGACCCAATAAGAATATCATATTTATATAGTATAACACAGAAAGATTATTACATGAAAGTTTTGAGATTCTATTCTACAACAAAGACAAGAAATCGAAACAAAGCTTGATTTAGCCCACAATGTCCAAGCTAAACCTCCATAGTTAACAATAATTAACATCTTCGTCAAACTCCATAACACCACATCTGCAATGATATAACAATAATAAACATCTTCAGGTTATATCATACGAGGGCTTTTAGTTAAATGCATAAACATAAAGCTTATAATGATAAGTAATAGTAATTAATCTGAAAAAAGATATGCCTAAAACGTTAGTTGCAGACTTGCAGCCTTCTCGGCGAACAATACCTACTTGCATAGGTCAATTCAGGTTATAAATGGGTAAATTATGTTAAATCACTGATGGGTCCACTGGGGTCTGGGTATATTAGAGTAGAATAATATAAAATGGGTCAAAAGTTGCTATAATTTAAACACAAAGTATTTCAGGTCAACCCGAACAGAAGCTTGTAAATCACATATGCCACCGCATATAAAATAATAACTTCACTAAACCTAAAAGTGCTTCAGGTCAACCCGAACAAAAACTGGCCATTTTGACCGAACCACATACCTAACAAATACTCATTTTTAACCTCTTTCTTAAACGCTATTCAAATAATGGTTCTTACCTCCTGCAGAAGAGCAGTAGCATTTGTAAAAGAAAGCCTGCCTTAGGACTCCTGACCAGAGACCATGTCAATGTCTCATAACTGAGCTGGCCTTGGAACTAGAATTTGAGCCTCGGTGTGTAACTGGAACTAGAATTTGAGGTTCCATAACTGAGTTGGCCTTCTTTATTGCATCCCCAAGTGAAAACCTCACCCGAATCTGACACAACAGTATGTTTGCTTGCTGCAGCAACTGCAACTATCTTTGACTTCAAAGAGCTGACCCTACGCGGTGTTGCTTGGGTTTCAACGGATGTATAGCCAAGTTGACCCTCTGTAAATCATCACAACATATATTGATATAAGAAATTATTTCGCCTATATTTTTTAAAGATAAAGTGAGTGTTCCACTTTTAATTACCTCGGTTTGAACCCCATATGAAGACCTCACCACCCTCTGTGGCTGCAATCATAGAAAAATATTAACAGGTGAGAACGCAAACAAATCGGAGAATAAATCAGAGTAAAAGTTTGTTCCCTTTTTACTTTCGTGAATGTTCTTACAAACAAATGACAGAAGAAACAGTTGCAGCATACATATTGATAACACAGTATGTGATATCTCCCACCCTTCAGAATGCAACTATAAAATAATTGCAAAGGAAAGGGATAACATTTTACCTTCACAAATGAATCAGGTGGAATCTTAAGAAGACCAGTCGCAGGCTCCATCTTTCATCACTTAAAAGGGTAACCTTGGGGTCAGAACTAGGTACTGATAACATGAACCCACAAGTTGTCAATATCCGTTGGCTTCTATGCACCTCCTGTAAAAACACAATACATCACAACTAAAAACAATAATCTCGGAAGTGTAGGTGGATGAATATTGAATAATAATAACGTGCCTTGAACAAGGCCGAGGCATCACTCTCTCTTAGCCTCGGGGGTTTCACACACCCTACAAACCCAAGATATGAAATCATGGATATCTCTTTACTCCATAGCATTCTTCACGGACTGCTATTTGATATCTGGTACAGTAAAAAAACCTACAATTATTCTGCTTGTAGTCTAATCAGAACGTGTTAAAAACCGATAACATTTTAGCATGTTCGTTATTAAGAAGAGAAACAATATTCAGAGACTTTTTTGAAACTGAAAGTAAATAATTATTATTCATAAGATTTGTTGTCCATATCATATTTTATCATAAAGTAAGTGTGATGGGAGTAAATAATTTTAAAAAGTTGATGGAGGCAATGGTAACTGTATTCCTAGGCATATGAATTATTATATTTGATCTTGATGTCAACACATCGATTAGTTAAATTCACATCATTAAACTAGTTAAGATTAAATTCACATCATTAAACTTGTTAAGGTTAAATTCACATCACTCTATATTGTTAAGGTGAAATAGGCTTTGCACATAGTTTTAACAAACTTACTACTGAACATCAACATCTGGTATCAAATACAGAAGGAATAAAATGGGGGAACCGCCTTAAAACAGCATACAATATTTGTCCGAAATACTATTCGAATACCATAATTGTAAAACGAAAGCGAACAATCATGCCTACACTATATCCAAAATACTTGTTTTAGAAAGTGCAACTAATTTCGTATTTTGCATTTTTCCAAGAAAGCACGACTTTTTCAAACAAAAACCAGATAAAAGGTTCTGTAATAAGCAGATTAATGAACTCATTTTCACGAAGAATTATGATCCATTACTAGATGAATCAAATAATTATTTTTGTATATATCATATTCACTGAAAGAATTGCAAATTGACTAAAATATTACCATGGAGACCTATCAAATAATTCCACGCGAAAACGACAGTTGACACAGCTCCAATTATGCCTCCATAAGCCATAATCTTCACAGCTTCACGAGTCGTCTTTAGCTACAGATAGAAAACACGGTCTTTTAGAATATAATAATAGTAGTCACAGAGAAGTACAGTAATCATAAAGACTCGGATTATACTCTTTGACCAGCTCTAGTGGTATGGTGCTAATCGAAGATTTTGTGAAGTTACAATTCAATCAAAATTAAGATAACATTTGTGCCTTAGGACGCTCACACGGTCCGCGAACGTGGTTATGGCATACGTGGCTTAGCAACGTATTTCCACAATTCTAACAAACTACACTAGGTAAACGCAAATAACACGGTGAGGCTATTACATATCATCATATATCAGAAAAACACAAATAACTCAGTGAGGCATTTCGTCGATCACTTAGCCTACAGATACAGTTCCCAAAATTGTAGTGAGTTGTCATCAAATACACATCTCAGTGGCTCCAGGATTCACTTAAATCTTCAGTTTCAGATGGTGATTTCATCTTATTTCCAACCTAATCCTCAATATCTTAAGCTTATTGACATTATATCAATAATTAAATATGAATAAAGGTTATATGTTTAGGTCAGGCATTATATCGAACAGTTAGTATGCATGTCGAAAACGGAAAATGATCTGCAAGTATCCTACAAGAGATACCACTTATTCAACAGAATAACACTACATTTTGCATCAAAATTTCACATGTATAATCATCAACAACAAGTTTCTAAACTATAACATATCGATAACTAAAAACGATAGAACATATCAAATACTTGCATAAAACACTAGTCAACACATTAAAGCAATGTAAGCAAATGTACCAAATAGAAGATGAGATGTAATCCGATTGATTATTACCGTCAAGAGTTGATAAACCACCGGAAAAACCTGAATTGAACCTGAAATCGATCTTTAAGAGGTATAGTTGAGTACAATCGAGAAAGCCGTGAGGTTGTGGTGTCGATACGATGGTACTGCGGTGATGTGGTGGCGGAACGATGGTGGTGGCGGAGGGTTTAGGAGTAATCGGGAGTCCGGATTGAGGGTGTGATGTTTGTGTAGTTCTGTTAAAAAAATTATGGTGTAGTAATAATTAAAGTGGAAACCGGAAAGGAAAACAAATAGATAAAAATGTCTTTGGCAATAACAAGATGGTTAAATGTCGTTAACTAAACTGGAACTTTCTTTTTAAGTTATAAATGTATTTAATAGACATTATAAAAATAGTTAAACAATGAAATCCAAAATCACTTAAGAAGATTAGAAATACAATGTTTTGGAGGTTAAAATTTAGCGACGTGAATAGCGACTTGTTTAAGAAAGTCGCTAAGATAGCTACACCTTTGGCGACATCTTTTAGGAAGTTGTAAATTAGCAACTTTGCTAGCGACGTGGTAGAGAATGACGCAAATATGGTGACGCTTGTTGTGACACTAATTGCGACAATGTCATCTCGAAACACATCGCGACATCATTGGCGACATAGTTTGCGACGTTGATGGCGTAACGACGCTAAACCAATCGCTACCAGTGTCGCAACTTTGCGACTTTAGATGGTAGGTCGCTAATTATGTCACTAAAAGGCTATTTTCTTGTAGTGATTATAACACCTGAAGCTCTAAAAAACAATATTCCGTAGCAATTATAAACAAATTTAAATAAAAACATAAAAAACAATCCAACACACACAACAAACATATATTTGACATTGCATGTTCATGTTTGTTCTATGCGGTTTGGATGTTTGAGCTTACTTGTAATACTGAAACTTATAAAGATCTCATTATTCTTACTTGCGATCTATGTGGGACACAATTGTTATTGACATAAATTAGTAGTCATTTTATACAATAATCTGAAACATAAGATCACGGGGAAATTCAATAACTTCTTGTTAACATGCATTATTTATCCTTGCATAACGCCTTAAAACCTTAGAGATGGCACGCTGGTCCATAATGCAAATAGCATTAATTAAGCGACTTTAATATTTCTTTCGCAATGACATAAAAATTGGTCATTTATAAGGTAAACAGAGGTGTAAAAATGGTAAACACCACCGGACTTCTTCGTCAACTGATTATATGTTCAACATGTTGATGAAAATCGCAATGACCAGTTTTGAACCTGAGACCTAGGTACAGATTCTCACCTTCGTTGATTAAGCCTTATTTTTTTTCTTCTATTTTCTTCCAAGTTTTAAATGAGGGGTATAAAAGGTGTTGCACAATGATTACTCTTTGTATCTTTAAGCACACTAAAAGTTATAGGCATTTTTGTTATTTTGCAATCTTCCAACAAGTTTGTAACGAAAACCAAGCCTATCAATATTGTTTGATAAAGTTTGTTAATCTTTAGTTCAACATTTTTCAATACTAGGCCAAAATGTGCATAAATTTCTCAAGATAATCAAATTATAAACTTGGTCCATAGCAAGTTGAATAACTCCATAGCAATAAACAAGCAATCGAGATGACCATAACCCAAAATGAAACTGAAAGAAGAAGAGAAAAAAAAACATAAAAATCACAGAATCAACCCAATGAATTTATCCAAAAAATACAAGTAGCTAATAAATCATTATAATCACATACTCACTTTCACTCTCTTTGTAGGTTCAATAGCATGACACTCTTGACATGTCGAAACAATCCACCCAAAAAACCTTCGGCAAATCCCTTTTCTAACAACACGCTCTCGCTTCACTTTCCTTTTCGTCCCCTTCTTTTTCCTATAAGAGTTCCTTCGGTTCAACATTGGAACCGGGGCGATAAACTGCCACCTTTGAGAATGTCCATAATCATTAAATCTGCCACTAGCACTAGAAGCTTTGATCGCAGCAAGAGGTTTAGCTTGATTGGTCATTGTTAGCTTTCTCATTGGTGACATGTCACTTGTGCTTGTTCATGCACTGTTGCAACTACTACTGTTGTTACTATTACTACTACTGCGACTGTTTGTGCTCGTACTCAATGAGCTAATCGGACGCAATGATCTATTCGGAGATGACGTGAGACCTCGGCCTGCCAGCAAACCACTTGCCGAAAAAAAAATCTGAATCCTCGTCGAGCACCACGGGAAGTGGGGCGTTTGTTGGTGATTTTATGCAAAATGAGTTTCGAATTAAATGGGAAGCCGTGGTGATGGCATACGAGTCGTCGAGGAAGAAAGACGAGGCATACTAAAAATCGAAGAATTGAGGTTTCTCAATACTCTAACCGACCCCAATTTGCCATCAACAGAAAGTTCCTCATCAAAATGTAAAAAGATAAAATAATGAAGAAATATCGACAACAACAAAAATAAAATCAAAAAAATTAGTTTCATATTGTATTTTTTTAGTTTAGTATTTGTTTTAATTTTTTAGTTTCTTATGTTTTGATTTTTTTCGTATGTGTCTTTTTATGTATATTTTTTTAGTTTCGTATGTTTTTATTTTTACTTTTAGTATTGTAATTTTATTTGAATTAATGAAATTTATTAATTTGAAAAATCTTAAAGTAAAATAAAATGGTGGGTCTCAGAAAAGGTGGTGATATAGATCTTAATGAATGTTATCAGCGAGGGTGTTTTTGGGTGTTGCTGTTAAAAATGAGGTTGATAATATGACACAAATGTGGCTGCACTTTTTAGTGTTAATGATGTTATAACACTTTTTAAAAAAGAATATTCCGTAGCAATTATAAATGAAGTTTAAATAAAAACATAAAAAACAATCCAACACACACAACAAACATATATTTGTTATTGCTGTTTGGACCTGTTTGGGCTTACCTGTAATACTGAAAGTTATAAAGATCTCATTATTCTTACTTGCGATCTATGTGGGACACAAGTTATTGACATAAATTAGTAAAGTCATTTTATACAATAATCCGAAACGTAAAATCACGGGGAAATTCAATAACTTCTTGTTAACATGCATTTAGTATCCTTGCATAACGCCTTAAAAACTTAGAGATGGCGCGCAGGTCCATAATGCAAATAGCATTAAGCGACTTTGATATTTCTTTCGCAATGAAATAAAAATTGGTCATTTATAAGGTAAACATAGGTTGATATCGGGTCTGTGTAAAAATGGTAAACACCACCTGTCTTCTTCGTCAACTGATTATATGTTCAACATGTTGATGAAAATCGCAATGACCAGTTTTGAACCTGAGACCTCATGTACAGATTCTCACCTTTATAGATAAAGCCTTTTTTTTTTCTTCTATTTTCTTCCAAGTTTTAAATGAGGGGTATAAAAGGTGTTGCATAAAGATTACTCTTTGTATCTTTAAACACACTAAAAGTTATAGGCATTTTTGTTATTTTGCAATCTTACAACAAGTTTGTAACGAAAACCAAGCCGATCGATATTGTATGACATGCCATATTGTTTTATAAAGTTTGTTAATCTTTAGTTCAACGTTTTTCAATACTAGGCCAAAAATGTATAAATTTCTCAAGATAATCAAATTATAAACATGGTCCATAGCAAGTTGAATAACTCCATAGCAATAAACAAGCAATCGAGATGACGATAACCCAAAATGAAACTGAAAGAAGAAGAAAAAAAAAACATGAAAATCACAGAATCAACCCAATCAATTTATCCAAAAAATACAAGTAGCTAATAAATCATTATAATCACATACTCACTTTCACTCTCTTTGTAGGTTCAATAGCATGACACTCTTGACATGTCGAAACAATCCACCCAAAAAACCTTCGGCAAATCCCTTTTCTAACAACACGCTCTCGCTTCACTTTCCTTTTCGTTCCCTTCTTTTTCCTATAAGAGTTCCTTCGGTTCAACATTGGAACCGGGGCGATAAACTGCCACCTTTGAGAATGTCCATAATCATAAAATCTGCCACTAGCACTAGAAGCTTTGATCGCAGCAAGAGGTTTAGCTTGATTGGTCATTGATAGCTTCCTCATTGGTGACATGTCACTTGTGCTTGTTCGTGCACTGTTGCAACTACTATTACTATTACTACTACTGTTACTATTACTACTACTGCGACTGTTTGTGCTCGTACTCCTAGAAGACATCAATGAACCCTTGCTACTTATGCTGCTTGTTCTACTTAAAATGAGTGATTTTGGAATAGTGAAATTATTTTGTTCCGCGGGGAAATGATGATGGAGGAGTTTCCCATTGGCAAATAGTTGATCAGCCAATTCTGACTTGAACTTTACGTCTGGTGACATTTCAGGAAATGTGAACATATCGCTGCTGGCTGGGCTAGTTTTTGACCGGCGATGAGTTTCCATAATGTTGTTAAGAAATGGGAATTGGATGGTATTGTGGTATGGAATGAAGGTGAAAATTTATAGTAGCAAGAAATTGTTGAAATTGAGAGTAATGGGCTAATGGGGATTGGGGTCACTTTGATTATTTTAGTTTTGATTTTCCCCCTAAAGAGGAGGTCATATGGGACCGTACTCACAACCTTAACGTGGCCAACCCGTTTTATGAAGTTGGGTCACTTTTAGATAACGTTTTTAAAAGTACCAATGTTATGAACAACGTGGTGTAAAAAAGGTTTGGTTTGCACTTTTGTTAAAATTCAGATTACATGCATCAAAGTATACCGGATACCCACGCACAACTGCGGCGAAAAATATAGTAATATGGTTAGTAAATGAATTGCTAGCCCAACTCTCCCCGCAATTCCCTACCCGCTTAGTGAATTCGTTTCACAACACTCCGAACGTATATGTGTTTGTTTGGGTTTTCCGTAGCTTTCTCGTGACATCATTATTACCGTATTTAGAAAGATACTCTCAATCTCTTTCACGTCAAACAATCACCCAAAAGTATATGATTTTAACGAATCAAGATTGTATTGATTGAAATAAAGGTTAAAGTTGTAAAATTTTGAATAAAAAACCTATTAAAAATCTACAAAACTAAAAACTTGTAAAAATATATCAAAATGGATGTTGAATTAAAGAGCACAAAATTTTAGAAAATATGGTGAAATTAGATAACAAAAAAAATAAATAGATAAAAAGATATTTCAATTTGAAAATAAAGGTGAATTTTAAGTTGGAAAGTGACACATGTCACTTTATTATTAGAGTTCCTTATCTTAATTTTTGGTTAGGAGTTAGGCTTGAGTTAGTTGAGAAGTGACACATGTCACCTCATGATTGGAGCTCTTTATCTTAATTTTTGGTTAGGAGTTAGGCTTGGTTTATCCATGCATTATATAGTATATATAGATATAGATACAGCAAAGAAAATAAGAAATTTGAGCACACATTCGATTATACCATCTAGGTGATAAGTCACTAGGTAAATATCTTAGGGAGGCCAAAGGGTGATATCGCAGTGTAGTAGTTTACATCTAAGTCAAAGATCATCCGGATAACCTGAACAAAGAAAAACTTCATTTGTTTTTGGTAATATGGATGATAAGATTAGAAAAATTATACGTTATATTTAACAAATGATATTAGGGTTTTTTTTTTTTTTTTTTTTTTTTTTTTTTTTTTTTTTTTTAACGAATAATTAAGCTCTCGTATTTTTCTCACATCCGTCACTTCTCTATACATATAATGAGTATAATTTAACACGATAACATAATTGGATGCACTTTACATCAAGCTTCGGAAAATGTATACCTCAAGAAACTTTTTGTATACACAAAACTTATACTAGAATAAATGTTGATGCTAAAAGAATGGTAGCCATGATCTTATGGATCATGTGTAATTCAACTTTAAGGCTACTGGGCCTTATATTATTGACCAAGTAATTGAGTGATTTGCAAGGAGCCATTCGATTTGGAACACTTGTAAATCATTATTGTCACAAAGTACCTTTGAATGCTTTAAAAATGGCTCCTTGTAGTTATTATGTTTTCTCCTTTAAATCCTGATATTTAATATTTTAAAGTTTTAACTACTTGAATGGGATTGTAATCCAGCCATTTTAGTTCATATACTTTTTGTTACGTACATAAAAAGACCTTATTAATCCTTCACCTAGAAGACACTACATTTAGAACACTTGCTTGATCATTCATGGTTGAGATAATGATATTTAAATATTTCTTTTTTCGTTCATATGATCAAGAATGAACTAATATAGTCTTCCTTCAACATTACAAAAGAATGAAGATAATTGTTGTATATTTCTCATTGGTATTTCATAGATGATATAAGTGAAGATAATGAGATTTCATCTATATACCGTTAGACTTTTAGAAACACTCAACGGGCCATCTCGTCGCTATCGTTTTTAATGCTCTCAAAACTAATGACTTCAAGAACAACTGCAAACGTGGAAAAAAAGAGTACTTATAACTTATTAACCTAATAGCAATAAACCCCCATGACCCTAGCTAGTTCGTTGTCGACATGGAAAAAAAATAGGACAATAACAATGTTAGGCCATTACATCATTGAATCAAAACTTGAATGTCACCTTTGTCATGTCATAAAAGTAACAAAGGAGACAACTCAAAACCCTAACAAAACCATTGTCTCCCATTTGGTACAATGGTAGGAGACCCTTTTGAGGTATAATACTTGTGTTCCAAGAGTTATGTGGCATGCCTTTTTTGACCAACTTACCTACCATCATATCATTTCCATTTCTTAATCCTTCTTGTACTTAACTTATACATTACTTCTTACAGTCATAGATCTAGCATGTCACAACAATCAATGATTGTTTGTTACACAAGTATTTGTAAGCTTATGACTGGAGACAATGCGTAGCACCTACGGGTTGGGTCCAAATAGATGCAAGTTAGACCGGGTGTAAATAGGCCAAATCACATCATCGACTAGCGCACATGGTACAATATTTTTTATGCATGTTTTGGATATATATGCAATTTCGCATCATTGGAATGATATATATGCAAATGCCCCACTTAACGACAATCAACTCTCTCATTCTAAGAGGTTGGCGTGACTACTACAGACTTGTTTGCACCAAAAAATGATTCGAACATAACACATTTCACTTTTTGATTGATGACAGTCATAAGTATTAGACGATAAATATGGCTCAAGCCTGATTGTGGGTTTTGGTTCTTTAGCGTTTTATGTTATGTGTACTATATATATAGTTTGGCTAATAACTCAATACACCGACTGGGTTTTCATTATCTAACATGGTATTATGAGATGGTCTGATCCCGAGACCTAGTCGGCTACCATGAGCTACTACTGCTATGCCACCTTGTCAAACCCTAGCCACCATTTATCTTTTCTCTAAAAATAACTTGTAATTTTCGGCCAAAACACCACATTGGTATTATTTTGATCATAACTTTAAAACTGTTTGGAGTTAAATGACGCGGTTAGCGCCATTCTTTTCATTTTTCGTTTCTGAAAATTACCCAACTTGAATCACCTCCGTCGGCCACCCGACGTGGGGCCACGCACTGTCGAAAGCCGACTTCCACAAAAAAATCTACGCTTTGTTTTTGTAGCTGTTGTTGTTGCATGATTAAGATTAATCTATGCTTGTTGTCGGATGTTTTCATAAACAAATTTGTGATTTGATTTTGGTATTGCTTTTATTTGCTTTTGTTGTTGTTTGAAGAATTGCTTTCGCTTGTTGATATCTTCATCAACAAATTATTGCCTTTATTAAATTATTGCTTTTATTGCCATAATGTTTTTCTTCTTCTTATTCTTAGTTTAGCTTTGTTTGATGATTATTTAGTTTTTTTAATTTGAGCCCGATTGTGAATTTGGATCCAATAGAGTTTTATGTTATGTGTACTCTATATATAGTTTGACTAATAATACAATACGCGGACAAAAGGGTTTTGATTATCTAAGGATACGGTCTACACCAACTTGATCAACCTGAGTGGTTACTTTTTCCCAATATTTAAATGATCAATGATGAATATGGCCATTTTAACTTTTAAAAATGACATTTTATATAGGTTAATCAAGAATAAAAGTTATTGTAAAACTCAAAAATGTGAGAATTCGTATCTAAACTTGCAACTAGATTGTAGTTTAGCATTTTAAAATGACGATGCAAAATTCAAGGCAAGTCAAAGACAAAAAGTGTTGTTCGAAAATGCAAACGGTTCGTAAATCAAGAATTCAAGTTGTTTGAAACAATGGCGCAAAATTCATGATGGTCAAAAACGGGTAAAATACGCCACCTTTGTTCTCTAAATTTTGTTGCTAAATTATGGACCCAATCAATTAAAAGGGCCAATGACCCATTTATTTTCAGTTATACTAGTTGAGCCAACATGGACGGATACGTGGCACGGGTTATATCCGATTTTAGGTAACGAAGTGCAAAAAGATTTCAAAACTGCCATTTTTGTAGTATTTGCAACCCCCCCCCCCCCCCCCCCCCCCCCACACACACACACACAATTTTTTTTGCTACTTTCGTTTTTTACAGTGTAACTTTAGTTAGCCCAACATTTCTTTTGTGCAACACCTCTTAAAACTCCTGGGTCCATGTGAGCCCATTAACTTTGAAGGTGTAGTTAAGCCTAACTACTAATTAAGTCCAATGCAAAAAAGATTAATCTAAGTAGCAAGTGTATTGTTTATATCTAGAAACTAGAATAAATGTGTATGTAAATTACTTTACACGTATTTCCAACAATCTAGCTTCTTTGCTCTAAAGCTTAAAATTGTTTAGTTGGAGAGACTTAATAAGTTGTTACACGAAGCGAGAAATTCACGAGCACTTGATCGAGCTCCTCAGGTGGAACCCTGAACTGAGATGAAATATGTAAAACCGAGATCCTTGATGGGTTTTACCATGCACATGTGAATATGTGATTGTAACATATCAGCATATTTGATATCTCATACGTAATTTTAACCGGTTTGGCCAAGAACTACTTACTCATCAATACTCGTACTGCATAGCGCAAGTGCGCTACCAATTCCAATAATTATGTCACAAATATTACAACTTAGATCTGAGTAAAGATCATTTTATGCCAAGAGACAACTTAATTAACATAAATTATAGTACTTATGGTATGTAAGTATAGCACTGTTTCTCACAAACTGGCATCGTAGTAAAACAACCGGCAATTTTGCCATCGACTTTGCAACAGAAAGAACCTCTAATGAGATTATTATCTTTATCGGCAGGCTCACAAACTTTCACTGAGTTCACCACGATCGTAGCATTGCTATCTATACGCAAATAAAGCATGCATATTACATAAACTCATACACACACATATATATAACGAAAGCTGTTCAACAGTTTACCTTCAACCATACATGTAAGAACAAGGACAAGCACAAGAAGAGTGAGCATAGGAAAGGTCTTCATGTCAAAGTCTTTCGAAATCAAAACTATGATCTATAAACAGAATATTGAAAGCACCATGGCTTTTGGTGAATATATACACGAGGTGTTAGTTCGGTGTCTTCTTCAACTGATAACGTGCTACTTAAGAAATCTTTTGTTAGGTTTGCACACTGAATATTCCATGGTGATTTTTGAGGAGTTCGTTCAATGTCATCTTCACGATGTAATGACGTTTTGGTTTTGATAGATATTTTGGTTTACGTAATTTAGATGCATGTAACACATTTTAACCATGTTTGCTATGTAGTGTGAGGTATACAAAGAATGAAAATTGCATTACCAGAAGACTTCTTAAGCCTTTTTTTCACGGACGCATGAAATTCAGACCCTGTATAACTTTTTATTTCACCAGCTTAATCAGAGTAGTATTCAAGACTCAAGAGTACGAGTTTTTGAGATGCCGTTTTAGTTACGGATTGTTGAATATATATGAATATTGGCCACACTCAACTATGAACGATCAATGATACACGCAAATAGATTGCACAGAAAAGTATCAGCCACAATAACCAAAATGACAAAATCAACGTGAAGGATAGCGATCAGATGAAAAATGAAATAAGAACCAAGACATGTAAACTGATGATATTAAAAAGTCACCACACTTTTTAAGTGTTCAAGCTTCATTAATTAAATTTCACATCTAGAGTATAATTTTGCACTTAGATCATAGTAATAGAAAATCATTTTTACCATTCTGGACCCCATTTGAACAGAGATAGATTTAGACGATGTAGTAGTAATCGAACTTAAGAGGGGGATTGTGTGACAGAAGAGAGCAAGCAATTTATTAGCAAATCTGTGAACCCTTGTTTGCCTTGAAGAGCCACTAGAGACCTTGCTCTTTCACCAACATGGACTGACTGACCAGGACTTGAGCTATGGTGCTTTGACTTTGACCCCTCACATAATAAGGAAACCTTAGCTTCTTCATGTTGCTTTCGACGAACTTCATTGTGTCGTGCTAAACCCCTTCGACAACTTCTTTTTGCATCATCAAATTCGCCTACCTCATGAAACCTAAATGCAAAAAGTCAACAGACAGGTCTGGTAATTAGTTGTAACAAGTTTGAATTCAGTTGAGTAGTTTTCGTATGTGGGTCAAAATGGGTCGGGTTGACCTACTAAAAAATTCATTTTTATTTTTTATCTTTAAAAAGGCATTTATATTATATACAAAACTTAGTTGCATTTTATAAGTTGGATCAATTATAAAGGAATGTTTACCACCCAGTGTATACCAATTTCACAGTTTGTCAAAGGTTCAGAAAGAAATTGAACAAAAATATCCTGGAAAACCGAAAATCCAAGAAGAGATTCTAACCTAAGAGGGTGTTTAAGATTGCTAGGCAGGTATATTCGAACATTTAAAAGTTTAAAACTACTTATGTCCTTCAAAAAATCATATGAACACAAAAATAAGGAATCCAAAACACTCTCAACGAGTTGAATAATACATTAAATGTACAAAGATATCTCAACTTAGATGGTTACTGGGATTGCTTAACAACAACTTGGTTTAGGAATTAGATAATCTCACTTCTATTGCGTTTGTTGTTAACTCAAAAAATTAAGAATTCATATCAGTTTTCCACATAGACAAACAACCCCGACTAAAATTTCTCATTTGGTTGAAGCTGTTTGATGTGAAAACATGGCATTAATCTTAACACAACTTAGTGGTATACAGTACAGTATATAAAGCTATCAGCATTTGTGTACTCAAACCTATGTGGGATGAGTGTTGAAATGATTCATCGAAAACTTACAAAAGTAGTTCTATTTAATCTAGCTAATTATCCGCTACAAAACTATAAACAATTAAACAGAGATGCAAATATAACTGACTGGTTATTATGTCGTTTTGTTATAGGTAATTCAATAGGGAAGTGGTATGCAAGAACATATGAACTCGGTGTTCGATTTGCAGTAGTCACTGTTGATTCAGAAACTTCAGTTACCTCGTATTGTTAAAGACCTTGCTGTTAAAACGCTTTAAGTTGTGCTTGTTTTTGTTACTAGTATTTTTTTTTCTGCTTTTATTTTCGTTGACAATGTTTACGGATCTGCATGACTGCATATAGACAATGTTTAGAGATGACGAGTTTTTAATTCGAATTTATGCAATTTAATTGAAGTATTCATGTGGCAATTTTTTGACTTTTTGCTTAACAACTCATGTAAATTTAGTATTTAAATCACATCTTAACTCTTGTGAGAACATAACATGCTTTGACCCGTTCTTTAAAGTACGTTTTTCAAATTTACCCGTTGGACCCATGTCAATTTACCATAAACCAAACGACCCATCCATTTGAATGTTTAAAGTTTCCCCTAATCTTATAACAAGTTAAGTACGTGCTTCCCATTCAGATTGTTTTAGAACTTAGTACGATTCAATTTAAATATTAGATACTAAATGAACGACTAACTCACCTGAAAAAGTTGAATGCAACTAAGAAGTACAATGAGTCCTAGCAACACGGAAAGTTCATTTACCATGCTAATGACAACATTGTTTGATGTAAAGATCATAGCTAATTTGTCGGGGAGTGCAATGATGATTGCAGAAAACAATAGGCCTATAAGGACGGACGTTAACAGTGATATTTTGGTAGCAAATATCGCGCCTTTTGCATTGCCTGCTCCAAGCTCATTTGCTACATGAACACTGTTCTTATATAAAATTTTAACCTCAAATAAAGTATCTACATGAAGAATACATCCCATATACACTTGTTTGTTTATTACAGTACATATTATCTCTCTATTTACAGTAAGCAACACTAAATAAGCATAGCCGGATGTGAGTGGCTCACTAACCAAAAAGGTTGTGGGTTGAAGTATCAATTGAGAAATCTATAAGGTATCATTTCCAAGGTCAAATGGTAAGGTGGTCACACAAACTCATAATGTCTAAACTCTAGAGTGACCCAGTTCAAACCTCTCTAATCAGGGACGGACCCAGGATTTTTAAGAGGGTGTTGCACATACCACAAAAACGTCAGTTTTGAAATCTTTTTGCTCTTCGTAACCTAAAATCGGATGTAGCCCGTACCACACCCGGCATATATGTGGGTCCATCCATGTCTCTAATTATGCATCTTGGTTGGGGTACAAATTGCACAATTATTTAGAGCCATACCAAAATAACATTGTGGACACTTATTATTGGACGCAAGAAATACTAACAAAGCCCTAATAAATACATAATGGGCCTATAGATTAAGCCATGGGCTAATACTGTCCATTAATTAGCAATTAGTCCTCTACATCCTAACAATTAAGTAACCACTTTATATTTTGTAAAGCAAATTATATATTCTTTTTTTCAGTCAAACAAAAAAGCTATGAGCATATGAAAACAACCTGCTACATTTTTGACAAAACCTTCTTGGGAGGCCACCCACAAACACCAGTGGAGCCTTAGTATGAACCTCACAAACCCTGTGCTTTTGGTGATACTGTTTAGCTGCCCTTAAATCATCACCACAACAGTCAACTTGACACCCAAACACTCCCTTCATATCCACTGTCTCATTGTTCCTAGACCCACTACCAAAATCCAGCATGTTCTTGTGTTTTACTACACCAACATTGTTTTCATTGATGGTCATAGTTTGGTTTTTTGAAGGTTGTTTTTGAGAATCCATTTTTTGTTTTTGTTTTTTGAGTTTGGAGCGTGATGAGGAGTGAGGACAAATGAAATGGGAAAATATTGAATGCTAAAAATAGTGTAGTAGTACAGAAAACTAGCCAAATAATAGAAACTATAGCATTAAAAGCATGGTTCTAAAAGCCTCGCAATGCGTGAGGCTGGATCATGCTGTCACGCCGTCTTATGTCATATTTGTTTTAAACTCGATATATATAAAATATAATATGAATAAATAAATATTTTTATATTTTGTGTCGCTTTATACCAAGGCTTATAAACGCAAAAACTTCATCTTGCCTTCAAAAGCGTGAGACTTGGTCATACCGTCACGCCACGTCTCGCGCTATTTATAAACTTGATTAAAAGTATAAAAAGAGGGATTTTACATTAGCGGTACTTGAGTGTAGTTGTCATTGTCCATTTGGTCCCTCAAAAGTTAAGAATCAAGAACTGAGTTGCATTTATCAAAACATCCTTTTTGGCGAGAAATGTGTTAACTCTAAACAAAATGGTTAAACCAATATATCCTCAAAGTGTAAGTTGACTACATGGTATGATAGTGATGCTCTACCATACGATATTGATACTATAAAACCAATGGGAAACTGAACCCGTCATCGACAACACGACTAAAAGGATATGAAGGTATTGAGAAACTGAACCCGTCATTGTCTTCCACAATTCAGCTATCACCACAATTCAACCGACCCCCGAATTAAACCATCAAAACGGGCAAGCCTCGGAACCCGAACCAATAGGAGAGACCCGTGAAGGGAAACTCCTAAAACTCACGGCTTCGCACTAAGAGAAAATCCAGATTTTCTTTGTCACTTGCGAGACTCGAACCAGGGTAAAACTCCTCCCAAGCTCTAGAAGAAACTCAGTGGCCAACTGAGCTAAGTCGGTTGATTTGATAGTCAAATTTAGTATTTATCGCACTTTAGATGTTATATGAGGGCTTTTTTTAGTATTAACAATTAAAAAACTACTGGTACGACTTAAAAGTTATCTAAAAATGAAACAAAATGAAAATGTAATGTCTTGTTGGCTTGCATTTTGTGGTCAAGTACAAGACTATCAACTAACTCGGTGACAAACTTCATACACTTAACAAGATAGTTATAGATCATGAAACCTACAATAACTTAAGTTAATAGAACTCCTATAATGAGTTGCTCGTATTTAAGGGATTGTTATCTAACAAATGTAATACATTCAGCAAACCAATATAAACCAATTTAACCCATGAGGCCATGACACAATAAACTTGGCCCGGAAGAATAGAAAGTAACGTGTAGAGCGAGTGTTTAGTTTGAGGGTATGAGAATGAAGGCATAACTTTCACTCCGAATATAATTATTTGCTTAATGGGTCTTGTTATTTCAAATGGATATCAAACCCACAAAATTAAGCACATTCTAAACCCGCTAAAAGAGACGAGTTTACAAATCCATTCCTATTTCGATGCCCATAGTGATGGTGATTTACTTATACAGCCAAACACCCCCTAAGTTAATGACTTGTTTCTTTTATTTCGTTTAAGTTGCATTGTGTCGCATTCAATAGTGAGAGAGGATATGTATTGTGCAGTATATGAAATAGGAGGGTAAAGATTGGAAACTTGACATTTAAGAGACAGGTGTTAACAGCTAGAGCCCTTGCTATCAGTGTCCCAGATGATCATGGCATGGCTAGTGACTAGAGAAGCAGAGAGTACAATCGTACTAATGGCCCCAATAAATATTGATTAATCTATACATAATTATCTACTAACTAAACCTGATTTTAGTTTGAAAAATACTAGATCCACCTACACATTACAAAAATTTTCCCACACGCTGACGTGGCGAAGTGTTGATTGGTTGGTTTTCTGTGGGCCACAGAAAACCAACCAATCAACACTCCGCCACGTCAGCGTGTGGGAAAAATTTTGTAAAGTGTAGGTGGATGTAACACACCTCTTTTAGTTTTGAGCAAATTAGTAAAAAAAAAAAAAAAAAAAAAAAAAAAAAAAAAAAAAAAAAAATAGAGAGAGAGAAAAGTTAGTCCATTTTATAGATAAGAAACAAAATTTTAAAATAGATTAGTGCAATCGACCACAGATTATACGACTTTATTAATATTTTGAAAGATGTCATCTTTTTAATTTAAAAAGTACTAATGGTTAATCGGACACAAACCACACTTGATTTAGCTTATCCGGGTTGAGTTACTCGGGTCAACTTTTTAATTCAGGTCAGCCCGAGTAGCCCAAAATACTAAATAGAATTGGGTATCGGGTTGAAAATATTTGGCTAACCCGGGTTCGGATCAACCCAATTGACTCGAGCAATGGTTTTTTAGATTTTTTTTATGAATTATATATGTACTTATCGAATTAGGCAACTCTTTCAATCATTTTACACATATTCGGGTTGACCCGTACCCGACTAACTCGACTTTTTAATAGGGTCGGGTTCGGATATGTTTTTTTAGCCTAAACCCGAGTTTGACTTGACCCGAATTGACATAAACCCGACCCAATTAACATCCTACTGGCTGGTGTGGGATGTTTTTTTTGCGACTGACAACTATTGTACTTTCATGCAACCAAATTTTGTCTTTCTAAAAAACCATAGAAAACTTTCTTTTTAAACAAAATTTGATTGCACAAAAATACAAAAATCGTCAGTTGCATAAAAGTACAAGGTCCATTTTGAGATTTTTTTTTTTTTTTTCTTTATAAAATAGACTACTCTTTCATTTTATGCTATTATTTAGGGAATTTTATTTTTATCATAAAAAACAACTCATATGAACTCAAAAATTATTCGGTGAAAGGGTTGAGAATGCTCGACCTATTTAAGGTTTTGATTTGTGTGAGAGCTGAGTTAAGAATGGGTTAAGAATTAGTTTTTTACATTGAATGAAAAAGTTTGAAAATACGTCGACATTTTCAATAGGCCAGTTGGACACGCACTTGTCTGAAGGTTAGGAGGTTGGCAACGTATGAGTGATGATACGGGACGGGAAGCATCACGCACGGCAACACCGCCGTCGTGTCTGTGGGATGGGATGCGGGATGGGTTTTGAGTGATGGGATCACGCACGGGGAAGAGGGATCAACGGCTATTTTTTTTAACGTTGAAGAGGGATCAAACGTAAGTGAATGAAGTGAGTGATGGGATGTGTGGTATGGTGATGCCAACAAAATTGAAGTGAGTGATGAAAAAAATAAGTGAATGATGTGACATAAAGGGATTGGTTGTGAGTGAATGATGAGATTTTGAGTGAGTGATCAGTGATGGGTTGCCAACCCCTTTATCGTATGATACATGTTGTGTTGTATAAGTTACCTATACACAAACTGAGTACGTAATGCCCTGATCACATAGTTCATGTAAAAATGATCATACAAGACCTCATTTGATGACTGGTCCCCAAGCCAAGTGATCAATTTATTCAGCTATAATTAAATTGTTTAAAGGTACTTTTGTTATAGATTAAACGAGCGGGGAGACCCGCGCGTTGCAGCGGGAGTGTTTAGATATGTGTTTTGTGTTGTATGTTTTGTGTTTTGCGTGTTATAGGTTTAACGGCTTTAAAAGTTCGGTGATATTCCAATATTGGTTTGTGACATAATATTATTTGTTATATTGAAAGTTATGCATATTTATACTCGTTTTCGTTGAAAAAATTATTTCGTGAACAATGGTTCAAGTTTGTAATTTTTCGAGTCCGTTTGGTACGTCAAATGAGGCCCGAAACGTTTTGACGAAAAGTATTACTAACTTTGCACATATACCCTCTCAGCCCCTACTTTTCACTTCACACCCTTACTTTTCATATTTTCATTTATACCCTTTTCATTTTATATTTAAACCTATTTTTTCTTTTTATTTATTTAATTTCTATAACACACACTCACACAAAACTTTCTCTCTCTACACCCCTCGCCGGATTCTTCATCATTTCCGGCAACCCCTCGCCGGAAAATATTCCGGTGATAAATTTTCTTTGCCGATTCGATAGATCGGTTAGTTCCTAACGTTTCTGGAGAGTTTGAGCTCTTGGCTCCCACCACAACTAATCCACGCGCCACCACCGCCCCCTATCACCATCACCGATACCACCACCACCTTCTCCTTCGCCTTTTCTTCTCGGTAAAACCCTTCACAACCTTTTAAATACACGTTTTTTTTTTTTTTTTATTTATGTTTTTTTTTATGATTCATACATGTTTGTTCTTTTGTTGTATTTTTTAATTTATACGTTTTTTTTTTAAAGATCCATTTTTTTTTTATTTATACAATTCGAATAATCTATGGTTTTTTTTTTTTTTTTTGTTGATGTATACGTAATTTTTTTAGATCAATACTTGTTTTGGGTTTTATTTATTTTTTATTTATTTATTTTTAAATCTATGTTTTTTATAAATCCATACGTGTTTGTTTTTTTAGATCTAACGTTTTTGTTTTTATGTTTTGTAGTGCCGCCGCTAGCCGCTGCTGTAGCGGCCACTCTCTTGCCGGAAAAAGATACCATCGTAGATTCGTTTCTAATAAGTTTGGTTGTAAAAACAATATTGTTTTGTATTATTTGGAGTAGTTTTATTATTTTTGTAGTTGTTTTAGTTGTAAAAAAAAAAAAAAAAAAAAAAAATTGTATAATGTACTGTAGATGTGAAAAATATAAAAGTTTTGCATTTTTTTATATATTATTTATTTTTAATCCGAAAATTAATAAATATTTATGTTTTTATTTATTTATTTCCGTATTAAATTTTATTTATTTAAAAAAATATGAAATTTTTATTTTAAGTGTGGACTATAACTAAAAAAAAAAAAAAATTACTGTTTTGCACTGTAGCAAACGAAAAAAAAGTGGTGCACTGTGCTGCACTGTTCTGCACTGTAGCATGAACAGTGTCAGCACACTCACAACCCCCAATGCCTTTTAGAATATATATATAACTAGTGTCAAATGAGGTAGCTAGATCTTAATCTGCAGAATACACAACAGGGAATTGTTAACTTCAAGTTAAGGCGCAAAGGTTGTTTTGCTCAACACAAGATATTAAACAAAATATGAGTGGCCTGGTGAACAAAAAAGATTTGAGTTTTAGCCTCAAATTGAGCCAACAGGTGTTATCATAAGGTGTTATTGTCGTTGCCTTAACATACAAACCGCAAAATACATCAACAGGAAACAACAAAAAAAGATATTGGTTTATTTATTTTGGGTAGTTCCAATGTGATCATCCTACCATCGAAAACCAGACCAAACTTTAAACAATAGAAAAAGGCGGACTTCAATTTCCTCCCAAATCATGCAAGTCACTGCATAAAAAAAATATCAACTGTTAGAACTGGAATCGTATCTTCGCACGTAATTCATCAACAGCTTAAAAACAATAGATGCAATGGATCTACACATCGGCCAAGATTATTGTGTCTTAAAGTATCAAATACTTGAATTACAGATATGAAACATAAGTATACAGCCTTATTAATTCCAGTGATTCTATTATACATCAGATTTCATACTAACCACAAAATTTGATATAAAAATCACTGAAACAAACACTCTAACCGAACATAAATCAATGACAAATCAGTCAGATCTAATAAGACAACGGAGTACTATTTTTTTTTTAGAACGGCTTTGTTAGTATCGGCTTAGTGGTTACAGTTAGTAGGTGGGTTTTCAACCACCAGCGGTATTTGGCCTTCACGTCCCTGCAGCATAAGCCCAGGTTTCCCCACTCCTCGTCCGCCTGAAAGGAAAACCCCAAAGATTCGTCTCTAGCGAGAATCGAACCCTGGGTAACAACCTTTCCCCCAAGCCCCAGAAGGGCCCAAGGTGGCCAACTGCGCTAGGCCAACTGCCCAAGGTGGACAACGGAGTACTATTTAACTAGCATAGAATATATTCCTATGTAAACAGGGACTAATTCATCAATCTAAAACTGCCAATCCCAAATATAAATTCAGATATATGTAAGTAAAGTGACAAATAACCAACTATAACAGTTGTTTACCGCCTAAGATAATGTTCTAACCATAAGATTGCGAGGTATAGACGTAATAATGAAGAAATCTGGAATCTACAATCAAGTGGCAGTAAATGAAGGAGCATACAGAAGCTGTCTTAAGTCTTTAAAAGTAACTAAAGACTCTACCTACTTAGTCAAACACCCCCTAAATACTTTGATGATTGTGATCAAGTTTTGTTCCGTTTGTTTCAAAAACTTGATGTTTTGTTGATTTGATACTAGTGTTTGAATAACACCATCATACTTTTAACAGCACAATAACCATAACTAAACACCGCCTTATTAACCAATCAGATCCAATACTATCCCATAGAACATCTCATCAAATAATCTAAAACCACACCTAGGCCAGATAGACATATAGACATCTTATACAGTTATTATAAGCATCCAACTCGCCTTAAGAATTTTTTTTAAATGCTCACTTCCCGGAAAATAACAAATAAACAAAGATCATGTATGGGAATGAAACGAAAACTAAAACCAACCAGCCTAAGAGGATGTTTAGGATTGCTTATTTGGCTACTTATGCTTGTAAGCGAAATCAGATAAGCAGAGCAGTCCAAAAAATAGTGTTTGAATTTGCTTATGGTGTCAAGAGAAAATGCAATTAGCCAATAATATAAGCTAATCCAAATACCAACTAAACACATCCGATTCATTAATCAGTCATATCCAAATACGATTTCATAAAACATCATGATTCCTCATGCGCCAAACTCATTGTTAGTTTGTTACACGTCTAAAATCACCAATCCCAAATATAAAATCAAAATTTCATCAAGTATGGGAATGAAACAAAATGAAAACTCGGCTGCCATCAACAAAAAAACAAATACAAATCAGTGAATATGGGTGTTTGGCAAAGCTTAATTGTGTGCCTATTGGTTTGTCATGTTATCAACACATAGTAAACTTACCCAAAACCAATTCTTATGAAGTACTTATCACTGTTCCGAAGAGTTATATAGCATTAAGATAACACGTCTTAGAAAGTGAGTTTCCAAAACACAATAACCTTATAAGCTTAGCCGAACCGGCCCTCAGGGTGTGTTTGGCTAAGCTTATAAAAAAATATTATTCATCTTGCAAAATACCATCGTGAAAGAAGGAGGCTGTACCATCGTGAAAGAAGATGGTATTAGGAAGAGATGGGGAGAGTATTTCTCCTCCCTCTTTAAAGAGGGGTACACGGAAGGAAGGGGAGAAGGAGAAAGCCCTAGCCAACAATCGTTACCCGAATGCTACTACTCGAGGATCAGTCAAGAAGAAGTGAAGGTCGCTTTACAGAAGATGGGGAGAAACAAAGCTGTAGGCCCGGACCAAATACCCATAGAAGCTTGGAGGAGTCTAGGAGATGAGGGGATTATCTGGTTGACACGCCTCTTAAACAGGATCTTCTCTAGCGCAAAGATGCCAGATGAATGGAGACTCAGCGATGTCATACCCATCTACAAGAACAAGGGAGACGCACAAGTGTGTAGCAACTATAGAGGTATTAAGCTTCTTAGTCACACCATGAAACTCTGGGAGAGAGTTATTGAGAGGAGGTTAAGAAGGGAGACTAGGGTGTCAGAGAACCAATTCGGTTTTATGCCAGGGAGGTCCTCAGTCGAGGCTATCCACCTCCTCAGAAGTCTTATGGAGAAGTATAGAGAAAGACAGAGAGATTTACATATGGCTTTCCTTGACCTAGAAAAGGCATACGACAGTGTCCCACGAGAGTTGATTTGGAAGACTCTTATAGAAAAAGGGACACCAAGGAGATACTTAAAAGTCATAAGAGATATGTACAAGGGGGCGAAGACCCGCGTACGGTGCACAGTGGGGTGCACTGAGTTTTTTCCGGTGGAAGTTGGTCTCCACCAAGGATCTGCCATTAGCCCTTACCTCTTCGCCTTGATTATCGACGAGTTATCCCGAGGGATCCAAGAGGGCATCCCTTGGAGCATGATATTCGCAGACGATATTGTGTTGGTTGCAGAATCGGCTGAAGGTTTAAACTACAGACTGGAGCACTGGCGAGAGACTTTAGAAACCAATGGTCTTAGGGTTAGCAGAGAGAAGACTGAATATATGAGATGTGATTTCGGTGGAAACGTGATCGGCCACAACGAGGAGGAAGTTCGTATCGGTGACCAGATTCTTCAACCTAAGGAGTCTTTTAGATATTTAGGTTCGATGTTTCACAAATCAGGAAAGATTGACGATGACGTTACCCACCGTATTAGAGCGGGTTGGGCAAAATGGAGAGCATCGTCAGGAGTGCTCTGTGATAAGAAAGTCCCCTTCAAGCTTAAGGGTAAATTTTATAAGGTGGCGATCAGACCAGCTATCTTGTACGGGTCTGAATGTTGGCCCATCACAAAAGCTCAAGCTAACAGAGTGGAAGTGGCAGAACTGAGAATGCTAAGGTGGACTTGTGGTAAGACCATGCTTGACATGATCCCGAACGGAGTTTTCAGAGCAGCGCTTGATGTTGAATCTATAATCTCGAAGATGCGAGAAGGGAGGTTGAGGTGGTACGGTCATGTCAGGAGGAGGCCACAAACAGCGCCGGTAAGGAGAGTTGAAGCGCTGATGGTCGACGGTTTGAGGAGGGGAAGACCGAAGCTGAGGTGGGAAGATAGACTTAGGCTAGACATGAAGGAGCTTCTCTTGTCCGAGGACATGATCTCAGATAGAAATGCGTGGAGAGCTAGGATTAGATCTGGCAGGTAGTCTCGGGCGGGTGTTTAGGAGGGCGTCTTTGCGTGGGTCCTTACTCGTCTTTTTGTTGCCATGCCCTTTGCCTTTTAGGTTTAGTATGCCCTTTGCTCCTTAGGTTTAGAGTTCCTTAGCTCTTTCCTTTTAGGTTTTTGTAGGCTTGTGGCGCTTCCCTTTGCCTTGCCTTTGCGTTTGCCCCCTTTGCCTTGCCTTTTAGGTTTAGTTTGCCCTTGGCTCTTTAGGCTTAGTGGTCCCTTTGCTCTTCCCTTTTAGGTCTGTAGGTGGCTTGTGGCGTTTCTTTTCCCTTTGCTTTGCCTTAGTTTTAGCCCCTTGCGTTTCCCTGCTTTGTTTTTGTGCTTTTCTTGTTGGGTTTGTCTGTTTTTGGTTCTTTTTCCTTGCTTTGTTTGCCGCTTTGTGTGTCTTGCTCTTTGCTTTTGTGCTTTGGTGCCCTGTTTTATTTGTTTGTCTTTTTCCTAGGTCTCTTGTTTGTTGGTTTCCTGCTACCTACTTGATTTGCTTGGCTTTTCCCTTTTGACTTTTATTTGCCTTTTTTGTTGCTCTTTGTTCCGTGCTATCTCTTTCGGTGATCTTTCACTCGCACATGTACACGTGCCGGAGGTCTCCCTGGAAGCAGTCTCTCTACTCCCGGGTTCTACCTGGGGTAGGGGTAGGATCTGTCTACATTTCTACCTCCCCCATACCTCGCTTTTGCGGGATTGGGTATGTTGTTGTTGTTGTTGTTGTTGCAAAATACCATTTCTAATGAACTTTAGCAAAAATCTTTTTTTACCCTTACAGGACACTTATAAACACTTCTTTAAAATTGGTTGGATAAGCTTGCCATATTTTGATAACACAATAACCTAATAAACACCAATAATCTTAACCTTGCAATCCCGATATCTGATTTGTACCCATGATTGTAGTCTACTTAGACAGTTAGCATGGTCAAGTTTGGTTTTACCAAACCGAAACCAAATAACTCGTTTCATTCACATACCTAACGTTTTGTATGTCATATTATAACAACACAATAACCAAACAAACACCATAACAACAAATCAGATTCAATAATATCACACCTATATAAAAGTCCATATTTACAAAGGATTAAAGAATACCAACACATTAAGAAATAACACAAACACATTACACCTAGTAGACATCTTCTAATGTTCTCATGTTAAGATATTTTTCAAAAGGTTCACTTCCACAAAAGCAACAAATAAACAAAGCATAAAGCATGGAAATGAAAACTCAAACACAATCAACACGCTGTTAAATACAAATCAGCTTTAGGGGTGTTCACCTAAGGTTAATCAGGTCTTACTTAGGTTATGATATATATAAGCTTATACAATCCAAAACAGTTTCTAAAAGTGATTAGCTCTGTAAAGAGTTATAAAGTCTTCATTTTATCTTTATTCTATCAGCACATGTTAGAAGTTTTGTTTGCAAAACACAATACGCTTGCTTATTGCCTTTCAAATAACCATTTCTACAAAAACATCATCAGCATAAATCATTTTTAACCCTTCAAAACGCTAAAAAACAACCTTTTTAGACAGTGTCCGAACAAGTTTATTATATTTTGATACATAATAACCTAATAAGCAGCTAAAGAACCTTAACAAAACACCCCCTAATTTTAATTTGTAATAACACTACTCGATACTCTATTCAAATAACCTTATCATATTATAACAAACACCAAAACAACAATTCAGATCCGCATATAAATTCAATACAGTAATTCATCAAGTATGAGAATGAAACAAAAAAACAAATAGAAATCATAATTTAGGTGGTGTTTGGCAAAGCTTAATTGCGTCCTTATTGGTTAATTATTTTATCAACAGTCATTAAACTTATCCAAACACTTTATAAATAAGTACTTATCAGCATTCGGAACAGCTGAAAAAAATGTTTTCATAACATTCCTTAGAAAATGTGTTTCCAAAACTCAATAACCTCATTTTCTAATAAGCTTAGCCGAACACCCCCTTAGGGGGTGTTCGGCTATGCTTATTAGAAAAACCTAAGCTATTGCTTTAGCAAAAAACAATTCCTAATAAACTTTATCAAAAATCCTTTTTCAGCTGTTACGAATGCTGATAAGTACTTATTTTATAAAGCGTTTGGATAAGTTTAATGTGTGTTGATAACATAACAAACCAATAAGCACGCAATCAAGCTTTGCCAAACACTCCCTAATTTCTGATTTCTATTCGTTTTTTTGTTGATAAACATAATAAACCAATAAGCACGCTAAACGCTATTAAGTACTTAATATTTCAATATATATATATATATATATATATATATATATATATATATATATATATATATATATATATATATATAAATCACAGATCCGTACCTAAAAAAGACACCACCAGATCAAACAATCAATGACCGCCGTGTTCCTTGGCATGCTGAGCATGCTCCAAATGACGACGCTCCTCAGGCAAAGCAACAAGGTAAGAGAAGATCATACCGCCAAAACAGACATGGTAAAGAGGGGTGATGGAATCAGTTTGGATGTATTTAGCATGGTAGTTGTCTAAAAATCTTTGGATGAAGTTTTTGGCGTTGGTTGTGTTCATCATTGGTTTCACGTGAGCGGGGACTTCGCTCACTTTCATGCCTTTGATCTCGCTGAAAAACTTCCTCATCGCCATTTTTTTAGATTGGATTGGATTTGAGATGTGGAATGAAATGAAACCCTAGTTTTTGGATGGTGTGATGATTTGGGGGAATTGTTTGGTTTTGTTTGTGGGTGTGGGGGGATGGGTAATGGGTCGGGTATGTTTGATTTGGGTTTTTATTAAGGG
The DNA here is from genome assembly GCA_030686995.1 of Artemisia argyi. Taxonomy (NCBI): domain Eukaryota; kingdom Viridiplantae; phylum Streptophyta; class Magnoliopsida; order Asterales; family Asteraceae; genus Artemisia; species Artemisia argyi. Next base: position 213,289,293 of record CM060702.1, read on the forward strand.
AATTGATTGGCACACTCCACAGTACAAGCAGATAAAGCACATTGTGAATTTTGTACAACTAACTGAAGCATGTAAAAGAGTGTCCCAATAAATAATGGGAGTGTGCAAATCACTAGCCTTTTATTAATATTGGGCTTTGATTTGGACCGGTTATAGTTGATGTTAGGGGTGAGCAGAAAAACCGAAAAATCTGAATAAACCAAAAAGAAAATTAAAACCGAACCAAATCGAAACCGAAAATAACTAAATAGAACTAATAAACGAACCGAGTTTGTCAAAACTGAACCGAACCAAACTTTTAATTCCGTTCTCGGTTTGGATATGGTTTTGGTAATCAAAACCGAAAACCGAATTCATATAAACATATATATTTTTTATATATTTATATATATAAAAAGATCAATAAAATGTTATATATAAAAAGATCCATATATAAATAACAATAAAATTTTATCATAATATTAAAAAATATTTTTTATGTTTGAAATGACTTTTTTTTGCTATATATATTTTTATATTTTCTTTTTCTTTCTTTTTTTTAAATAAAGGGTATAATTCATATTAAACCGAAAATCGAACCGAACCAAACTGAACTAGAATTCAACCGAACCGAAAACCAAATTTGAATTCGGGTTGGTTTGGTTCACGGTTTGACCCTAAAAAAACTTTTAATCGAAATAACCAAACCGAATTAACCGAATAACCCGATAACCGAACCGAATAACACCCTAGTTGATGTTCTTTTCTTCAACCATTTTGATAAAAGAACAAATAAGAATGTTAGGGCACGTTTGGTTTGAAGTCCGGGTTCACTTTGGGTGTGAGACTTATAGATGGTTGGTTTAGGATTTTGTTTAACTACTTAAAAAATGTTGTTTGGTTACCCACAATTTTGAAAACTAATGCACTAAATGAGCTTTGGATGAGAGAGAAGAAAGTTTGGACAATGATTTTGTTGAAATCTCACCCTTTTGCCGGGGTTTGTAGAACACCAATTATGAGGATATCATCCCAATTTTAAAACCCATACCTTTTAACCAAATGAATGCTATCAAGCTCAATCCCAATCTCTATAGCCTACACCTATGAAACAAAAGGGCCTTTAAGAAGGGGAGATGATTTGCACACATTCAAAAATGATTGGGACACTCAACTGTACAAGCAGATATAGCACATTGTAAAAATAGTACAACTATATAATGCATAAAGTTGAGTGTTCCAATCATTTTCAAGAGTGTGCAAATCAATTCCCTTTAAGAAGAGTGAACAGTATAGGGATCGATGGCATCGCTATTGACTACTTTCTCCCCAATAATGGCATCATAATGCGCCTTATACCTCACGCCATTCATTTCTCATTGATTCACCAGTGGATCGTCATTATTATTATTTTATTTTTTTTAATTTCTTTCTTTTTTTATGTGAGTGAGTGGAGTATTTTTTTGTCAATGTGTTATAGGACTCACAAGCACCAATACCATTTATTTGGTGTTATTGCTAGGGAGTGTGTTTTAATTATTGAGGTGTTATTAAAAGAATAATGAAGTGACATATTAAGGCTATGTTTCGCACAGAGCTTTTTGGGCTTTTTGAGGCGATGAGCGTTTAGCAATGAGTTTTTTCATTTTTATTGTTCATTTGATAAAGGAGTGGTGAGCTTTGTTATTTTTTTTAAGAATTCTCATTTTTCTGATGATTTTTTAAGAAGCTGTAAGCGATAAGCTGTGGATACTGCTCACACAGCTCATTATTACTTTTACTAAACACATCCTAACACCTGTTATTGGATGTTTCCTCCACCTAGCTCAATAGATATGGTCAACAACTAACTTTATATTTTTGGCATAAGAACCATATTAATGCTAGGAGTAATATGGGTGATGTAATTTATTAATAAGAAGTCTCGTAATATCGGGTTTTTTATTTTTTTTATTTTTTTTTTTTTTTTCTCGGTTTCATTTTGGGTTATGGTTATCTCAACAGTTTGTTTATTGCTATGGACCAAGTTTATAATTTGATTCAATTGAGGAAATTTTTGCACATATTGGCCTAGTATTGAAAATAGGGATGAGCAGGTATCAAAATGATATCGAACCTGTACCGAATTTATGGTACTGTTTTTTCACTGAGCATGAAAAGGGTACCGGTATCGTACTAGACGGGATTCGGTTACCGGTACCGAGAAATCGGTAACTATCCGGTACTTTCCTTTTTTTGTTAAACCAAAAAATAATATATATTTTTTATATATTCTAGTCTAACTACAACAATTGTATTTAAAATCAAAGCATCAGTTATTCAGTTACCTATAGTCACAGACCATATAAATGAAATACAACCTATGTCGAATTTCTATCAGCTCCTCCTACTAAGAAACAAACTTATGCAACTATTATATTTTTTATACAACAGTGTTGTAATTAATCTAAAACATCTAATGACACCATTGCTATGTTGTCATATGTGAAGTTGTTCAATGATTATAACTGTATAACTGTATTTTATTTCATATCTACAAAACACGAACAGCAGTAGATTAGTTTTAAAAAAAAAAAAAACTTTTGTATTCCGGTACCAAATTGGAAATTCCCGCATAATTCGCATACCATTTTCAAAGGTACTTTTTTTTTTTTTTTTTTTTCATTTTATTTCGAAGTACCGGTACCATACCATCTATCGGGATCGGTACCGTTTCGATACGGTTCCAGTTCGGTTTCAGGATTCGGGTCGAAATGATGCATCCCTAGTTGAAAATGTTTAACTAAGATAAACAAACTTTCTAAAACAAATTGACTAGTCATACACTATAAATCGGCTTGGTTTTTGTTACAAACTTGTTGGAAGATTGTACAGTAAGTAAATAACAAAAATGCTATGACTTTTAGTACGAAAAGATACATAGAGTAATCTTTGTACAACACCTTTTATTTAAAACTTGTTATAAAATAGAGGAAGAAAAGGCATAATTTACAAAGGTGAGAATCCGAAACTCCGTAAGTGAGGTCTCAGTTTCAAAACTGGTCATTGCGATTTTCATTAACATGTTGAACATATAACCAGTTGACGAAGAAGTCCGGCCGTGTTTACCATTCACACACATACCCTATACCAACCTCTGTTTACCTTATAAACCAAATGTGACCACTTTTTATGTCATGGCGAAAGAAATATAAAACTAGTCGCTTAATGCTATTTGCATATGGACCAGCAAACCATCTATAAGTTTTTAAGGCCGTATGCAAGGATGCTAATGTTAACAAGAGGTTATTGAATTTACCCGAGATCTTATGTTTTTGATTATTGAATAAGATGATTTTAATAATTTATGTCAATAACTTGTGTCCCACATAGCTATCAAGTAAGAATAATGAGATATTTATAAGTTTCAGCATGACAAGCAAGTTCAATCAAAATGAGTAAGACATGCAACAAATATGTGTTTATTGTGTGTTTTCATTTGGATTATTTTTATGTTTTTATTTAAACTTTTTTGTTTATAATTGTTATGGCATATAGGGAAGGGATCCAATAAGAAGAATAATTAAAATGAGAAGGGTAAGAAGTAATTCTAGCCACACATTTTTATATGGGAGGGAAAATTTGAATGAAGATGCATCCATTTTTATAGGTGCATCTAGAATATGTGGTTGTGGTTACTTCTTATCCTTCCTATTTTAATTATTCTTCCTATTTGATCCTAACTCATGGCATATATTCTCTTTTATATTCTTTTGTTAACGAGGATTGTTTATGTCAGCATTTTATGGCGGACTTTGCTTTACGTTGAAACTGTGTGCATAGTTTAATACAGAACTGTGGAGTCGCACACGACAATCTTTCTTTTAATTTGTAAAATGTAAGCTAATAAATTGTTATGGGTGAACTTGGGGTGTTCACGGGATGGTTCAAAGCATTGTTGAATAAAACTAAAAACTCAATTTATTTTCTTATCCAATTTGTCAACATCTCATGAAGCAAAACTCAATCTATTTTATTCTAATACATACTTGAATCTATTTCAAAGCATTGTTGAATAAAACTAAAAACGTTTTCTTAAAACTATATATGATTATCTCACATGTGTCATACACTTCTATAAAAATGATATTCACAATATAATCAAATCATTTCATGAGAATCATGGTTTGCCTATATAGATCTTGTTTGTAACAAGTCTTGAAGTCCATACAATCATTACTTCCCATTTGTTACTTGTAGGCACTCATCAATATGTTCAAACTAGCCCACATATTATCATTTTCATATAATTGAATATATGGTTAGCATGTTTTATTGCTCCCTTGGTTATATAACTTAATTGGCAAATAAGTAGATTGCATGTAAATTAGAAATTACTTGTCTACTTAATTCATTTTAATAACATTCCCTATATATATGTGATTAGTATATCCTATATTGCCTCAAAGAGTTGAACTTACTTGAATCCAAACCCAAAAACACAACCTTTCTGAAAATTTTCTGCCAATAACCTAATTCTTGCATTCTTGAATTCACCAGATGGGCGGCCCCCTTAATTATATAAGGCAGCCTCCTTATGATTAAGGGGACCGGCCCCTAATTAAGGGGACCGGCCATCTGATGGTCGGGGTTACTGTTTTCTTTATCACTTTTTGACCTTCTTCACCCTATACTTCCTAAAATTCACAAACATATTTTGTCCCATACTATCCCTCAAAATTTACCTTCCTAAACCACATTTTTCCTACACTATAAATACCTTCTTCCCATCATAAATGCCTATCACATACAAACATGTCATCTCCCAACAACCAAAAACCTAAGGTTTCAAGAACCGCAAGGATCTCCGTCAAACCCGTTTGGAGGAGGAAACTTGATTCCTCTCACAACTCAAGTGATGTTGTTCCAAGTCAACCAACAAATAAACCTCAAACCCACACTAATGATTCATCTTACAACCTATCATCTACTCTTACCTTCATTAATGTTTCTTCATATGATTAGCATGCACAATCCCAAAACAACAATCCCAATCTCACTACCAATACTTCACATGTTGCTCATTCAACAAAAACACCATCCACTCATGAAGAATCTCTTCCACCCATATCATGTTCCATGATTACCCAAGCTCAATCATGTCTCCACCACCACATCCTACAACTTCACATGCCATTCCTATGTTGTATGTTCAAACCCTCACCAAAGACAACTATCATGCTCCTCCACCATCACCTTCCTCCGAACACTTGAAGTTCGTTGAGGAGCTAAAAGAAGCCCATGAGCTTAGCGCTCTTTTAGCATTACATCTTGCTCAACACAATTTGGATCCACCTCAATCAAGCTCACCCTCATCACCACACAACATAAACCAAATTGAGAAGCATGTCAACAATTGCCCTTGTTGTATCTTCCTCCAAAAACAAACAATTGCATTGAATGAGCACTTTACTTGGATTGAGTATCTTCTTACTAGATCTCAACAAACACCATCACTTGAACAACATCAAAACCCTCAACCAACAAACCCAACTCCAAATTCACCCCCTCCAAGCTCTACATCACCAAACTCACCAACATCCATGAAACCAAAATGTTAATACAAATATCGCCTAAAAACGTTATTTATACTTTACGATCTTTGCTAAGTTTTGTTAATGACAAAGTATGAATTTTAGCTAAGAGTAAATCATCACTTTAAGTGTTTAAGTCTTGTTTAAACTAATGTTTACATTTCCTTTTAAACAAAACATTGTTTTTATTTCTTAAATTAGAAAGTGTCTTGTCACATCACATTTATTTCTTAAAATAGTAATGTCACATCACATTTAGGGCAAGCTTTGTCAATATACATTTATGGTAAGAAAGAGTGTTTGACTAACCATATGTTTGCTTGCAAGTCTTGTGTTTGACTAGGTGTAATGAGATGTGATCTTGTTTGGTTTGGAAGATTTATTGCAAAACCAACTGCAGCCCTGACGGAACCCTGGGGGTACACGAGTGGAACCCATCTGAGGGTTCCGTAGTATCCGCCAGACCTGCAGAATGGTTTGCTATAAATACCAAACCATTTGTTAGTTTTGAGTCACCCCTTTAGGACATATTTTCATATACTCTCTAAAACTAACTCAGTAACATTTGACTTGTGTGATTCTCTTATGTAGCAAGGTACTTCACAAGATTATTCAAAAAGTTACAAGCTTCAACTCTAAAGTTGCAAGTCTTGTTAGCTTTGTTATGTATAAGGTTTGATAGTTTATACTTCATTTGTATCATGTATGTAGAAGTGGTTGGTTAGTATTTTAGGCCTCAAAATACGTAGTGTGTCGGGAGTTGTTGTACCATTGTAAAAAAACTAACGGGAGTGGTTGTACCCTTGAAAGAACTCGACATCTAGCTTAGTGTCGGTAAAAGTGTAAGCAACGATGGGAGTGGTTGTACCCGTGTAAAAGAACTCGACATCTAGCTTAGTGTCAGTAAAAGTGTAAGCGACGTTGTAAAGGTTTTCTCCGCCGGTGAAAGGAGCTTGTTGATTAGTGGTTATAACTCTCGAGTTGGAAACTCGGGGCGTGGATGTAGGGCAAGGAAATAGAGTCCTTGTAGCTGAACCACGATAAACAATCGTGTTATGGTTTGATCATTTCTTTCTTTATCTTTGCTTATTACATGTTGTCTTCTAGTTAGAATCGCTAATCACATATAAAGCTTTTCAAAGAATTAAACAAGTAAAGTTGTGTTTATATTTTCAAACAAATGTAAAGCTTTTCAAAGAACTAAACAAGCAAAGTTATCATCACAAGTAAAGCTTTTCAAAGTATGAAACAAGTAAAGTTAGAATTGTATTCACATGAAAAGCTTTTCAAATGAAAAGCTTTTCAAAGAATCAAACATATAACGTTATGTTTATATCTTTAAGCAAACGTAAAGTTTTTAAAGGATATTCAAGCTAAAAAGGATTTAAAAAGCGGTAAACTATTCAACCCCCCTTCTAGTTTTCCACAATTGGCATCAGGAGCTACGTTACTCAAGATCTTTAAAATATAATGTATTTTAAAACTTGGATCGATCCATGGATTTTGAAAATCTCAAAGAATGGCAACCTATTCAAACCCACCGCTATTTGAAAAAGAAAACTTACTTGAATGGAAAAGTAATTTTGAAAACTATGTAAAATCAATTGATCAAGATATTTGGCATATTATTTCTTTTGGTGATTTCAAACCAAAGAAAACAAGTTTTTGAAAACCAAGATAACTATCTTAAACTTGATAAAAATACTAAAGCTAAAACAATGATTTATAAAGCTTTAGTACCGAATATGAAAGAATGTATTTTTGTCAAACGGCTAATGATATTTGAAAAAATATGTTAAACTTTCATCAAGAAATATGCTAAGTCAAAGATGATCAATTTGATCTCACATATGAATTAGAAGTCTTAGAAATATTAATAGATAGACATTTAGTTGAGATTAATACATGTACTACTAGTTTAAATGTTTTAAATGAAGGTGTAAGTGAAGATGATTACTCATGTCGAGCTCTTAGTGGACTTGCTTACGATTCATGGAATAACACGGATGAAGATGAAGCCAACCATCCGGTTTGTGATTCTCAACTAGATAAAACATCAAGCAAGGTACATTTTGAAACCAAACACTTTTGCTTTGACAAATTTATCCTAGAGTTTTCTAAACTAGAAAATGAGTCTAAACGTTTATGCAACATGAACCTGAAAACTATCTTTAACAATGAGTCTTCAAAATCTTTTAAGAATATCTTTGAAAAGGAAATCTTGTTATAAGATAAAATGTCTAGAATTGAGAGTAATGTTGTAATTGATCTAGAATGTAAATTATGTCTAGATTACAAATATGAGATTAAAAAGCAAAATGAGAAAGGAAAAATATTAGTTAAATTTGATGAAAGCTCAAAATCTCTTGAAAGATTGCTGCGGAGTCAAAGGTTGTTTGAAGATAAAACCGGATTAGGATTTAACTCAAAAGCATCATCAACTAGTAAAACAAAGCAAGTAAAATTTGTTAAATCTAGAAGAGAGAGTTAGAGATTATTCAATCTCTAATAGAGACTCATAATAAAAGGATTAAGATTATCATGTTCTATGTTTTTATATGATTATCTAACCTTCTTGAATACATGAGTAATTGAGTGTGCAAGCGTGTCATCAAACCAAGATATTACGCGTAATGTTTATCCTCTTGATAGCATCTCTATGCAATTTAAAAGGTACGCATTACCTCAACTTGACTTTGATTGTCTCTTGTTTCTAGCATTATGTGTTGGAATATGTGTTACTAGTAATACTCTAAAGTGTTTACCTGCTATTAGTAATAACTAAGATTAGACTCTATGCAACAAGGAATTTCGTCATTAGTACTAGTAGGAGATATAAGGTGTTTTGGTTCTTTAACCGTCAAGAGATAAACACGAGAAACTCTTGAGTGAGTCTCACTCAACTCTTGCTTACAAGTGAGCTAACTAAAAATTTTCTAAGTGTTAAAATGTCTAACACTTTTGTGATGCTTGCAAAACAAACCGTTGTAAAACAGCATTCTTAAACACCATACTTTGGGTCTCAAATTGTGTTTTACTTCAATCACTCCTTTATGATAATCTCACATAAAACACACAAGGTGAAATAAATCGCATTAGCATACATTAGAATGAGTGGAAGAAAATGAGTTTTCAACATCTAGGATTTACATATCAAATGTGACACTTAGTCTCATGATGTTGTACCTCTTAGACTTTTTCAAAACAAATAGAGTTCATAGTGTCTTAAGTAAGAAAATCCAAAGAGTCGAGGAGTCGTTGAATATAACATTTAACGAGTGATCTCCTCCTTCTAAGATATCATCTTTGGTAGATGATGACTTAGTCGAAAGTCCAATGATGGCAAGACAAGTATGTTGTGTAAAACATTAAGAATAAAAGTACAAAATAACATCTTCTCACCTTGAGTCAAACATTGAATCAAGCAAAATTGACATAAGTTATAAAACTTGATTTATAGGTCATAGTTGTGTCTAAACAAATTCAACAAAAACAGTTTTTGGAATTTAGAGTACTAGGGAAACAAAATAGATGTTTCGAAGTAATCATGTGATTATAAGTGTCAATATTTGAAAGTCGTTTTGATAGTATAAGCAAGCTCCAAAAGCAAGGGATTTTAACTTAAAGACATTCCTAGTTACTCTCTTATTCTAAATGGTTAAGTTATTAATGACTTATCAAGAATGAGATTAGTAAATCCGTAGGTATAACTAAACGTAGAGAAATGTTCGGAAGACTACTTGTTCTCATAACAATTAGATCCAACATTATGTTTAGCATTTATTTATGTGCTCGTGTTAAAGAAGATCCTTAAACAACTCTTTAGTTGAGCTTGTTTGGATACATCATAAGGTACTACACAACTAGGATTATGGTATCCCAAAAGAACGGGAATAGAAACCATAGTGTATGCCAAATGGAATTATGTCGGTAATAAGTTAATAAGAAAAGCACAAGTGTTACTTGCACTTTTATACTTATTTACCCAATGATTCTCCAAAACACGTAAGGTTCTCAAATTAGTTTCGGATGGAGAAGCACATCAACAAGCTCCACTTGAACAAGCAAATACGCGTCAACAACGGAATTCTTTTATCAACATTGTTATCTCTTCAACAAAGGAAGCGTCGACTTCAGCGACATTTCAATCCATTATGTTCTCAATTAACATATTGTGATTCATCATCATCGTCTTGGTAAAAATGTTCATTGAGGAACATCTTAACTAAGAACGTCTTATACGTTAACCATTCTATCAACGTTTTCACAAAACCTCTTGAATGAGAAGCATTTATCATCCCTAGGCTTAGTCAAAGACTCATAAGACCTAAGACCTTAGTTTTGAACATTAGGATAAAACCACAAAAATCAAGACAATCCCTTTTGAATTTTTCCTGCAGCTCCGACGGTACCCTCAGACCATACGGGCGGAACCCTTTTTTTGGTTCCACTTGGTCCGCCAAAGCTACAGAATGTTTTATTCTTAATTTCAAAACCAAACACCCTCTTATCTTAATCATTCACTTTCAAATAGCCATCACCCTCTCAAAAACACATAACCACACGAAATTTAGGGCTCTTAATCCAATTTCTTCAAATCCAACTAACTTTGTAAGTGTTCTAATCACAATTGCATTTTTGATTCAAGTATAACATTCGTATTTACATTCATTAACTAGAATCTTAGAGTTTATGCATAAAACTTCTTGATTCATGAAAAACTTGGTGGCTAGCCAATCATATTTTCCATTAGTTAAGAATTGTATCCTTTTTGTTGTTACTTTGATTTTCCAAACACACCAAGTGCATTGTCTTTCAAAAATTGAAATCAAAGACTAAAACATGATTCATCACCACATTGTTAAAACAAATGAAAAACATCATTAAAACATCACTTGCATACTATCTCTTGAATGCTAAAGGGGATACATAACTAATATGTATTTTCGGGTACATTCAATCGAAGACACATTCAATTAGGAGAGTGTTGGTTATATTTTGTTTTTATAACAAAACTTGCAAGACAAAACAATTTGGAAATCAAAATAAATCAAGATAACCAAGTCTCCACATTGTTTGCATATAGGAATATATTAGAACATCCACATTGTTAAAAGTCATTAACATATAATTTTGTGTTTTCTAGGAATCAACATGCCTCACGCAAATAAATCCGATCACAAGGAAACCCTTAAGTACATGCCCAAACACCATATGACCAAAGGTCTCAACAATGTTCAAGTAGAAACCTTTAAGGCACTAGAAAAACGCTATGTTCACGAAGGTAGAACCATTGATCCATCCTTTCTAGAAGGAATATCCATTCACCAAAAATTTGCCGCAATCAACTTTGATTGTCTCCTTGATATATATGAGCCAATTTGTCCTAGGTTCATCTTAGAATTCTATGCAACCGTAAACCTTTCCACAAATGTTGTTGGTAAGATATCACTAAACTTCACAACCAATCAAACACCAAATTTCATAGATTTAAAAGACTTAGCTATCATTCTTGGTGTCCCAAATGAGGGAACTTGTCTCTACACGGATAAGTGACCTATTTCAAGTCTTGATTCTATTGAGCGTTTTTATCCATACGAAAACCCTCTAGTTAGTAAGGAAACAATTAAGGAACATCTCTTTGTTAGAACCTCTACCACAAGAAAGAATCGTTCGGGGAATATTGTGGATAAGGATCCTTTTGGTATGGAGCTCAATGAGCTTAAACCACAATTTAAGAAGTGGGAAGAAATTCTTAGAGCTAACGTCATAAGTACCATAGGAAATAGAGATCATATCAACACATGTCTTTGCTACATGCTCTATAGCATTTCCACCGGTCAACCATTCAACTTAGCCTACTACCTAGCCAAAAGAATGGCCGACATATCCTTAGTTGGAACAACCGCTCTTCCTTATGGAATGCTTCTTACTCGCCTCTTTAGAGCAATCTCACCCATTCCTCCTAACGATAATGGAATGCGCCTTGACTATTCTCTCGTTCCTCACATTTTCGTTCCTCTAAGTGATAAACGAGTTTTCAAAGGTAAGGGAAAACGTACTCGCTCACCTACACCATCATCATCATCATCCGACATGAGTGAGGACGAAAAACTTCCTAACTCTAAGTTACCTCCTTTAGAATACCTTCAAGCACTCCCAATCATTGACAATGCATCCGAAGAGTTCAAGCAAACCAAAGGAATGTTCAAGTCCTTTGGAAGGTACCTAAGCAAGCTCAATAAGAAGATAGACCGGTTGTGAGAAGATTAAGGAGTGTTTGGCTTATGAATGTTTTAGAACCTTTTATGTGTTAAACTACGTGATTTGTATTGCTTTTCACTTTCATGTTTTATTACGTTTGTCGGATTATGTTTGTATGAGCTTTTATGCATAATGACAATGTTTGAGGTGTTTGTCAATTTTTTATGCATATGGCAATTCTTACTAAGTATAGTGAAATCCTCGACCTCAAGGTCAAAGTCCTATGATATGTATGCTTACGTGTCTAATTTTTGCATTGCCTAACCAGAAATGCATTATCTTTTTGATTTTAGGAGTTTTCGAAAATTTTGAAAATCGTCTCGCGGGTCAACATCACGGACTGCCAAATTTTTCAGCCCTGGCGGATCTGACGGTACCCAAAATTGGGTTCCGCCAGTGTATTTTCTGGGTAACCCAGAATTGGCCCAACGGACCAGACGGAACCTAAAACAGGGTTCCGCCTGTGTACTGCGAGGGTTCCGCCAGACACCTGCAGAAAATTTTTGTCATTTTTCTTAAGTCCAAAACTTGTAAAGTGTCAAACCATTATCCTGAGTGAGAAACATCTTCCATTAACTCCAATAACCATATTAGAACAACTCTCACTCACTAAAACAATTAGGAAGCCACTTCCCTCCAAAAATTCAAATTCAAACATAACTAACCCAAGGAACCCTTTTAAAGGATCCTTCAAACCATTGAAACATTTTCAACCAAATCACATCCCATGATCACAAAGCATTGAGTGCATATGTTGGTCTTTCACTCCACCCTATTCCATTGGATTGACATCAAATGATGTGACATGGTCATGAAAATCATTTGAAACCTCAATCTTTGAATGGTAGAACATCAAATCCAAACACCCATTTCAACATCTTTTCCATCCTATAAATTTGAAAGTTTTGCAACAATTCAAATCACACCATCACCATCAAAACTTCTTCTCTCAAAACACCAAAACCACACCTTTGAAATGACTAAATCCAACACATCATCCGAGTCATCAAAATCCTTCTAAAAAACCACTAGAATTAGTGTTAAACCTTGTTGCTTCAACAAAACCGTCAAGTCAAGCTCATCATCTTCAAGTGATGCTTCGCTTAACATTTCTTCACCTATCCAAGATTTCCTTAACCTCACTAACTCAACACCATCCCCAACACATTGTAATACCAATGTAATCACCTTTCAAGATTTGCCTAATCTTGATACTCCAACACCATCTCCAACGCATTGCTACACAAACATAGCCACCATTCCTCCACCAACTAGACCTTCAAGTGATTCAACATCACCTTCTCAACAAGCTCAACCAACAAAAACTTCATCACCTCAATCACCAACACTTACACCAATGGAACTTTTCCATACACGTCCAACATCACCACTACCCTATTTGGAAACATTAGAAGACCTATCACCCAAATCATCAAATCCACCATCCTTGTCACTCTTTGACACCATTGCTCAAATGGAAACCCAACAACAACCTAGTGAGCAACTAGATGATGAACCCCATCAACCATCATTGGTAGAACGGTTGGCTTGCCGTTATGCTAGACCATCAATTTTTCCAAATGATCAAGGTCATACACACTCACAATCATTTGTGTTTCAACCAATTTACAAAGACCTTCATGGCAATCCTTCCGGCGAACCAAGCTTCCGCCATGTTGTTCAAAACCAACAAACACAACAACAACAACCATCACCACAAGAACCTCCCCAACAATATGAATCTCTACTTTCTTCTTATAAGAAAATAGAAGCATCCATATGGGAAAAACCTCCAAACCTTAATGATGAGATTGACACTCATTTAAACCACCTACATGCTTTCAAACGTATGGTTGACTCTCAAATCAACCATATTACGGTTTTACAAACAACGCTACACTCAACTAATGAAGGAAGCAAAAACACCTCTCAACCATCAATATTTGCTCCTTCGAGTTCAAACCATCCACCACCAACAAATCAAACCTCTCTTCCACCAAACTTTCCCCGCCATGGTTGCGGACATTGCAAAAGAACCGCTCACATTAGTGAAGGGTGTCGAAGGGAAATTCGTGAGCTATCCGAAGAAATGAGGTTTATACTAAACCACATTTTGGATCGTCTACAATCCTTGTCTCACACACCTCAACCTTAGAGTCTCGAAAATGAAACAAAACCGTTTCTTTTGGAAAATGTTTCCCATTTAAACAAACAAACCAAAACCGTGTCATCCTTTCAACCTTCAAAATAAAGCCCGCTACAACCTCCAACACACATTTTCATCCTTAAACAACTTTAGCCTTGTTTTTGGAAAATGTTTCTCATTAAGGAAAATGATGATTTCCTTGTAGCTTTTTATGTTCTTAGTTTATTTTTAGTTTTACTTTATTTTTAGAAGTAGGATGGTGTCATCCAAATTTCTTGTCTTTGACTTTTTAAGAGTCAAAATTTTACATGAAATGAATTTCATTGTAGGCATTGTTTGTTTACCATTTAGGTATGATGAGTGAATTATTCCTTGCTATGGTAGCATACATATATCTTGTGTTTTAGAAACTAACATTTCTTTTTGTAGGATTATTATCCATGTTTTCCTTCCTTGATACTCCATTTAGTGGAGTAATATTCAAGGGGGAGCATGAGTATGACATTATTCCACTTCACAACTCTTAGTTGTGTTTTAGACATGAAATGCTTTCATGACTTTTCTTGTGCGACAACTAACCTTTTTCTTGTAGGTTCAAAATCCATGTCTCCGCTCTTTGCACTCCATTTAGGGGGAATATCGTCCAAGGGGGAGCAAGTGCTTACTTCCGCTTCGCTACTTTTCTTTTTGTTTCGACAAAAAGGGGGAGAATTTATATATAAACTTGTTTCAATTTTTTTTTTGCATATCACATCATCCTAGCAAAAACAAGTCTTTATACTAACTTTATAAGACTTAACACTAAAACTAGTGACTTACTTATAAATAAAGTTTATGTTTTGTCATCAACAAAAAGGGGGAGATTGTTAATACAAATATCGCCTAAAAACGTTATTTATATTTTACGATCTTTGCTAAGTTTTGTTAATGACAAAGTATGAATTTTAGCTAAGAGTAAATCATCACTTTAAGTGTTTAAGTCTTGTTTAAACTAATGTTTACATTTCCTTTTAAACAAAACATTGTTTTTATTTCTTAAATTAGAAAGTGTCTTGTCACATCACATTTATTTCTTAAAATAGTAATGTCACATCACATTTAGGGCAAGCTTTGTCAATATATATTTATGGTAAGAAAGAGTGTTTGACTAACCATATGTTTGCTTGCAAGTCTTGTGTTTGACTAGGTGTAATGAGATGTGACCTTGTTTGGTTTGGAAGATTTATTGCAAAACCAACTGCAGCCCTGACGGAACCCTGGGGGTACACGGGTGGAACCCATCTGAGGGTTCCGCCGTATCCGCCAGACCTGCAGAATGGTTTGCTATAAATATCAAACCATTTGTTAGTTTTGAGTCACCCCTTTAGGACATATTTTCATATACTCTTTAAAACTAACTCAGTAACATTTGACTTGTGTGATTCTCTTATGTAGCAAGGGACTTCACAAGATCATTCAAGAAGTTACAAGCTTCAACTCTAAAGTTGCAAGTCTTGTTAGCTTTGTTATGTATAAGCTTTGATAGTTTATACTTCATTTGTATCATGTATGTAGAAGTGGTTGGTTAGTATTTTAGGCCTCAAAATACGTAGTGTGTCGGAAGTTGTTGTACCCTTGCAAAAGAACTAACGGGAGTGGTTGTACCATTGGTAAAGAACTCGACATCTAGCTTAGTGTCGGTAAAAGTGTAAACGACGATGGGAGTGATTGTACCCGTGTAAAAGAACTCGACATCTAGCTTAGTGTCGGTAAAAGTGTAAGCGATGTTGTAAAGGTTTTCTCCGCCGGTGAAAGGATCTTGTTGATTAGTGGTTATAACTCTCGAGTTGGAAACTCGGGGCGTAGGTGTAGGGCAAGGAAATAGAGTCCTTGTAGCCGAACCACGATAAACAATCGTGTTGTGGTTTGATCGTTTCTTTCTTTATCTTTGCTTATTACATGTTGTCTTCTAGTTAGAATCGCTAATCACGTATAAAGCTTTTCAAAGAATTAAACAAGTAAAGTTGTGTTTATATCTTCAAACAAATGTAAAGCTTTTCAAAGAACTAAATAACCAAAGTTAGGATCATCACAAGTAAAACTTTTCAAAGTATGAAACAAGTAAAGTTAGAATTGTATTCACATGAAAAGTTTTTAAGAGAATCAAACATATAACGTTGTGTTTATATCTTTAAGCAAACGTAAAGTTTTTAAAGGATATTCAAGCTAAAAAGGATTTAAAAAGCGGTAAACTATTCAACCCCCCTTCTAGTTTTCTACACAAAAGTTTACCTCCATTAAGCTACCAACATGATCCCCATTTACCATTCTCACCCAAGCATTTTATATGCTTATGCTTTTTTCAAATAAAACACCTCAACCGTTTTGGGATGCAAGAAAGTTTGATGACACTTTCTACTTGGTTTAGAATTATAGCATTATGGTTTATGTAACAATGATTATGTGGATGACATAATCATTTTGAATTAATAAATGCTTTATATGTGTTTCAAATTCTCCTTTGCCATGCTTGTTATTTGTTGTTAGTATGCTATATATTTTTGCTTGTGCCTCTAATATTTTCTTGCAAGAATTCCATAGCTCGAACCCTTGGTGCCCTCAAACGATGGGGAGCGTACATCAAGGGGGAGCTTTCATCTTTTCGGCTTAAACCTTTTTGATTCTACAATAAGGGGGAGAAGAGAATATAAACTCACCAAATACTTGTCTAAAAATTAATTTTAGATTTAATGAGTTTAGGTTTTGTAATCATCAAAAAGGGGGAGATTGTTGATATAAATAAATGCCTAAAAACGTTATTTATATCTTTCGATATCTCTATGTTTTGATAATCACAAAATGAAAACTCATCAAACCAAAGATCGTGACATAAATAAGTACTTAGTAGTAAATACTCACTTTCACCATCTAATCACTTAAGGTATGAATAAACAAAATGTCTAATGCATTATAAGATCAAAGAAACATTTTTATTAGTCACCACATTTTTATAAAATGTCACAAAACATTTTATATATTTTATAAAACATTTTTGGAATTAAAAGAATATGTTTAATTCATTACAAATATATGAATTCAAATTTTCAACCAAAAATGGCAAATCTAATCTAGAAAAATTTTCCTCACAAAAGGACAAAATTGGGCAACGTTCAGGAGGGCAGCCCCTTTAATTCCTTAGGCAGCCCCCTTAATAATTAAGGGGATCGGCCTCTAATTAAGGGGACCGGCACGCTCCTGATTCCCCCCAGCTGTTCCTTTAAATACTGGTTCGTTCCACTATTTTTTCTCACCTTTTTGCACTCCAAACTTTCTGATTTAAACTTCCATTTCTATCCTCTAAAATCCTTTGATCATATATACAATTAATCTTTGTTTCAAAATGATTCAAGCCTCAACACTCAAGTGCAAAGAGAAGAATACTTCTATTAATTAAGATTAGAAGTATTACAACTTAGTATCATCTTGCTATCTAAGTTGTTTGTTCATTTTATCTTGTTAATCATTTATATTTTGGTGAATAAGGTGTATACATTGGTTAGCTAGATTTAGATATAGGATCTAGAATTGTTGATAGTGTAAAGTGGTACTAGAAGTGAAGAAGTAGAAGAGCATAGAATTAGTGATAGGAGATATAAGAAGTAGTA
The DNA here is from genome assembly GCA_030686995.1 of Artemisia argyi. Classification (NCBI taxonomy): domain Eukaryota; kingdom Viridiplantae; phylum Streptophyta; class Magnoliopsida; order Asterales; family Asteraceae; genus Artemisia; species Artemisia argyi. The sequence goes on from CM060702.1 coordinate 213,306,899, forward strand.
GCATATTGAAATAGCGGTAAGTAGTGAAGAAGTTGAAGACTTTAAGTTGTGAAGACATAAGAGACTAGGAGGTGTGAAGACTTGGAAGCTTTGAAGCATATAAGATATAGAAGCTTTTAAAGTAAAAGAATCATTGTAGTGGCATATAGATAAAGCCCCTCAAGTAGAGAGATAGAAGTATTGAAGTTGTGAAGACTTACAAGCCTAGAAGTTGTGAAGTAGCAAAACCCTTGAAGTTGTGAATAGATAGAAGTTGTGAAGGCGTGAAGAATCAAGAATTGTCAAAAACTATAGAAGACGTGAAAGGGTGTGAAGAAGTTGTGGTGTGATTGTAGTTGTGAGATTGGTTCTTGCTATGATTAGAACTCGACATTTAGCTTAGTGTCGTTAATCAGTGTAAGCCTAGGTGTGTACGGTTTTCTCCGCCATAAGAGAGGTTATTGACTTAGTGAAGAAAACTCTCAAGCTCGGTGCTCGGGGAGTGGAGTAAGGCAAGGAAGATGACCTTGTAGCCGAACGACTATAAATCCTTTGTCTCTCGGTTTGATCTTTCCATCTCTCAATCTTTGCTTACTTACTTATTAGCATTTCGTATATAGTTATAATTGTTTGTGTTGTGCACATATTGATTTCACATAAAGATCAAACTAGGTTCCATTCACAACAATAATCTTATATAAACAAACTATAAAGATATACACATATTAAAAAACATATACATATATAAATATAAATATATATTTAAGTGCGATATATGAAATTATAATTTCTACTCAACGTACTATATAAGTAGTGTTTATACGATAAGTGTGAATAAACTAGTATCTATACTTTTGCTTCAAAGGTTTTTGTAATTTGTATCTATTCTTTAAAAGCAAACTTTTATAAAACGAAAAAAACGTAAAATTATTCAACCCCCTTCTAGTTTTCCACACACCATTTTCGCTTGTAAATTCTAAGTAAAAAGGTGAAATTTCAATGTGTTTGACAAAACATTGGAAATAAAAGATATTAAGTAGATCAATTTTTAGTTCATTGTTAGAAGTTGTGACTTTATTTACAATTTAAAATAGGTTTTGAGCAAGATATCATGTTAAGCTAATTTTGGTTTCATGTTAAACAAACATTTTGGAATAAGCACAAATTATGTTATGGGTCAACCAAACAGATTCATCTCTATTGATGAGATGAGAAGACATCTCATTTGTATAGATCAAAAAACAAATAATCAGGTTAAAGGAAAAAGATCCAACGAGGAAAAAAAATTGGAAGAGTGAGCCGTATTTTTAACTACACATTTTAAATAAGAGTGAAAACTTAAAAAAAAATGTATACTTCGTATATTTTTGTAAATACATCTGAAATATCTGAAATATGTAATTGTGGTTTCTTCTCACCCTCTTATTTTAGTTTTACCCGGTTCCAATGCGTACTTGTTATGTCCTGAAATAAGTTCACAAGTAGAAGTATCTTGTCGATCTAAACCTAAAAGTGCTAAAGAGCTCCCATGGAAATGAAACTTTACCGAAACTAGCATCACATTTCTTTGCTATTACATGTATTAGGCAAGGAATTAAAAGATCGAATATACTTATTTGTGAAATATGAAGAATAGAAATTAAACAAGAGTTAAAAACCTAAAATTCTTTTACAATGTTATCGTTAATCATTCCAATTAACACCATACTTTACTTGCATTTAGCTATATCCGCCTGGACGATCCCTAACATCTTCACAAGCACTATCAGTACGTTCAACGCCGTGATTTTGATCAGGGTCTTTGCTCGGTTTTTTCGAGCTAGATCCCGACCCCGTAGCCTGATCTTTAAGTTTTTGAGCAGCGTCTTTAGCCGCACCTAATACATCATCGGTCGTTTGTTTAGCCTTTTCTTCCATGCCTCTAACTGCATCACTTCCACCCTACAACAACATCCACAATTAGTATTATATATGTTTGTGTGAAATCGTCATTTGGGAATAGTTAACGAGCAAAATTATCTGCATGGATCATGTTTATTATTGATCATATGTTGGTCATGTTTTAAATATGAGCAATGCTACAACTTTCTAAACATAATTCTACGTATACATATATCACCAAGGACGAAATCAGAACCAAATATCATAAGGTGCACAAATTTTTTGAAACCGTAACAGAGATTCACATTTCTATGGATCGGTTGCATTTAAAAAGGATTTAAGAATTTTTTTTTTTTTTTTTTTTTTTTTTTTTTTTTAAATTAACATATATACATCGAAAAAATCCATAAGGGTCCAGGCACCCGCGGGCTGGTTCCGTCCCTGTATATCACTATGTTACATTTTGTGTTTTTTGTTTGTGGACAATTATACTAACGAGCTAAAATTCGCTAATGTACCTCGGGAATGGAGGCGAAACAATCGCCTAAGGAAGCGACTCCACAAAGAGGCGGTCTCGTGGCATTAAGGAGAGTATGTCGACGTAACATCATTGCTATTCCGGTCACCTTCGTTGTAGACATTTTATCAAACACTTATTTATTTATTTATTATTTTCTATCTTCTTGTTTAATTAGTTATCAATCTAGCAAAATGAAGGATGATGAATTGTTCTTATAAGGTAGGTAAAATGGAGGGTCAACATGAAAGATGAGATCGGTGGGATTGCATGTTTATCGACCGACTACATAGTAGAATTTTGACATTTGTGGGTTTCATTTGCATGGTTGTCAGGTCCTCATTTATCGGTTAGTTTGTTTTGACATCATCTATTAAACATTTTTCTCCGATACTAAAAAGAAAGTATCAAATCACCTTATCGATTCAGGGGTAGGGGTGTTTGTTATGTGCTTATCAACTTATATAGTAGTAATTAAAATAAGTTAACAAAAAACTTTCATGCCGCTATATAATTTTTATGTTTACGTGCCTTTTAATCATTTTATCTCATTAACTATCATAAACTAGCTAAAACCATAGACATAGACATAGACATGCAAACACCCTATTATTAAACTCAAAATAGTTGTGACATTTTATGGGCTCTAGCTTGACAGGCACCCATACTACAGTTAGGTACCAACTACCAACATTTAAGTATGCTGACATGCGTTTTGACTGACTAATGTATCTTGCATCTCAGGATATAGGTGCGTCACATCAACTTTTACTATATAACATTCTTATGACATAAAACCTCAAAAACACCATCCTAAATAATATTCCTATAACACACAATTAAAAAACCTTATTTTACAAAAAAAACCAAAAACACGATATTAATAAATAAAATATTAGGCAACATTTTCCCTAGATAAAAAGAATCACACACATAAACATGTTTGTTATTGCCACAAGTGCCCTTATAACGCGCTTATAACGCACTTTACGGTACAATTATAACGGCGTTACAGGCAATGAAATGTGTTTATAACGAGTTGCACCCAGCTCTCTTAGACGATAGACATGACCCCCTTAATGGACTCAAACCCACGCCAAGCTTGGACCATATCTAGTTTTTTTAACCATATCTATTGTTTAATAATTTAAAGTCTTGGGCTTAACAAAGCAACCATGAGCACACTTTTAAGACACAATGCTAAACACCCCTTAATCCAATTACTTTCAAGGTGCTACATTCGCCCACATACCACTCAGTTAAATGATTGATGGCATCCTCACCTCTGGCTTACCTTCTTCAACACTAAAGGTGATTAAATAGGAATATGTTCTTATTATTGGGTTGCAACTCATTTCTTGTATATAATAACAAAAAAAGCTTCTTTTTGAGCATATATAATGTCCATCATAGACTTTGAGACTTAGAGAAGCAAACATATACACATAGATATGAAGTTCTTGTTTCAAGTCCCGTGTTGTTCGTGTTTCTGCTTTCTAAAGCCTAAACACCGAAAACCGAAACAGGTTGAAGCCATGGATGACAAGAAAATGGAATGAACTATATATCGATTTGGCTTTTGTTTTCGATATGCTTTCTGTTTGGCATGTTTTAGACATTTGTGTTTGTAAATTCATCTTTGTAAGGGGTTGGCAAAGTGATCAATCATGGTTATTTTCCATTCATGTAAAATAAATTTATGAATTTTTATCAAATCAAGATGTTGTGAATTCGTTTTTTTCATCCGTTTGAGAGGTTTGCAGTTTGCACATGGCGTGGTCATTTTCAAATTTGGTTGAAATCATTACACTATTTACGTACAAATATCATGTGTATTTCATGTATGGTTTTACTTTTATAGAAAAGTTTGTGTCTTTATCGTAATAGCTAATAATTGTGACAATTGATCATGGAAATTTATTGCGTACTCGTCATTGTGGTCCTCTAACTCTCAAAAACGTATGGGTCTTCTTAAACGACGGTTTGACGTTGGACAGTGGCCGATACAGAATTTCGAACCATATGTGGCACGATTTCAGCTTGTTTCGTTTCACGAATAATTTTAAATTTTAGTGGTTTATTGATTAAGGTAAAGTAAGTTTTTTTTTTTTTTTTTTTTTTTTTTTTTTTTTTTAATGTCTCAAATCCGAGTAAGTTAAACATAGTACATAAACAAAAGAGATCTTTCGAATTATAGATAAAATTTAAACATTTACGATCAGGTCTAAGATTTTAATTAAGGTCCAAAACATTTTATAGTTTTTCAATTGTCTCCTTAACTTAGAAAATATTAAGCTCATTTGAAAGCATTAATTATTGTTTTATGATATGAAAGGTTTTACAAATACATTTTTCTAGAGTGGAAATAGGTTTACAATATGTTAAGGTTTGTAAATTGATGATGTGATAATGATATAAACAATTTAGAGGGTGTTTGTTTCGGCTTATATACCGGCTTTATGACTTATTTGATTTTGAGTTTATGTTTCATAAGCTCGTTTTTTGTGGTTTATTTTGAATCTTTTCAGCTTATATATAATAAGCATATATAAGCCGAAAAGATCCAAAATAAGCCACAAAAGTGAGCTTGTGAAACATAAGCCGGCTATATAATCCGAAACAAACATCTTTTAAAAGTTATATTATAGTGGATGTTTTTAGTAAAATGCACAAAACTCAACACGTACAAAATTATAAAACCCAAATTGGTAGTTTGGTACTATATTTAGTTCTGGTTATGGTGGAAGAATCGGTTTTCGCTTTTAGTGTGATTTGATATTGGTTTTCTTGTTTTAGCAAATAAAAGATATACATATAATGAAAAATGTCAAGTTGAGTAGAATAAAGAATATTATTTATTGAGTGAGAAGCAAAATTTGATTTGGTGTACAAATAACACCATGTGCAAATCAATGGCATTGACTTTACAAATTTTCATTTTTTATATGTAAACACATCGGGTAAAAAAATAAGGTTGAAGGCATTGGTTAAAATGATTATTTATAAAAAATTTATGTCTATTAAATTAAAAAACACAGTTAATTAAATTATTTTATAAGTTTAATAAATGTGTATTAAATGCAATATTTAATTTAAAAGAAAGTTCGTGATGAATTAATGTAACTTAACCAATGTCGACGCCGGTCTGACAAACCCAAAATGAGATATATATATATATATATATATATATATATATATATATATATATATATATATATATATATATATATATATATATATATATATCGGATCTAAGTAAGACGTAGTTGGAATTAACATTTGTCTTATACTTCCTTTTAGAAATAAGTATCTACTAGATTTTAAAAAATATATTTAAAGAAACAGTTTAAATTGCCTTGCTAACTACGAAGTACTATAATGTTGGGATAATTCCATATCTTTTCGTTTCATTTTAATTGTCCTCGTTACTGTCTTAGTTTTTTTTTTCAAAAAATTATTTAAGATGTTTATATTTATTAAACTAGTTATAATGCCCGCGCACGCGCTGGTTTTTAAAAAAAAAATTTAAATCATATATTTTTATTTATTAAAAAACAAATAATTTAATATTTGTTTTGTTTGATTTATGATGTTTAGTTATAGTTTTTTATTATTAAAGATAATTATTTAAAAATTTTAATCCTATTGTTAATTACATCTTATCTATATTTTTTATATTTATCTTCTACTTGTGTTATGAATAAATATAAAATGTTATTTAATAAGAAAATAATCTTGTTTAGTTTTTTTGAAATGGAAAAGTCCTTGGAGTTTTATTTTATTATATAAAAGATTTCTAATTTCACCCATTTGATTCTTTTTTATAAAAAAAAGTATTTATTGTCTTTCATGCATTTATAGGATAAATTTGTCATTTGTAATAAGTAGTTATAAGAGAAAATTCTCAGAGAAAAAGTTGAGTTTTTTCAAAAAAAGAAAAAAGGTTACAAAAATAATATTCATTCATCTTAAATGGTTATGTGCGAACGTGCGACTCCATTATTTTTTTGGACACCTGTCCAGACAAAAAGTACAATCCTAATCATTAGCACATAGGGTAGCCGTCATTCGCATATTTATTTATAAAAGTCAAAAAACACGTAAAGTACAAATGTGCGAATGATAGATGTGCGAATGGTGGCTACCTCATATGCTAATGATTGAGATTGTACTTTATACATCTCAACAAATTAGCTGGAAATTGGTATTATGTTTTACTTTTTTTTGAAAAAAGTCAAAATTTTCTCAGTTTTTAGAATTTTCTCCTCATAATAAAACAAACCAAACACAGTCAAACCAGTAGTAGTATAAAACATGCCATAACAACCTCATTCATAAATGATGTGTTGGTTCTTGTGATCCACAACCACAAGTACCATGTCGGAACGCACCACCCCACTGCTACCCAAACCAGATGACGTCAACAATTCATGGTGGAAAAGATTACTAGATTACGAAGAAGCAAAGAACCAAATACTATTTTCATTGCCAATGATAATTACAAATGTTGCTTATTATTTAATACCATTAGTTTCTGTTATGTTTGCTGGTCATATTGGTGAAGTTGAACTTGCTGCTGCTAATCTTGCCAACTCTTGGGCTACTGTTTCTGGCCTTTCATTTGTGGTAAGTTTTTACTTTTTATTTTTTACATGCAATGGGCAAAATATGTGTAGATTTTATGTGTTGGATGTTAGTTTAGGTGTGATCATGTGTTTTTGCTCTATTGTGTTATGTGGGTATGATTTGTTTGTGGACTGTGGTAATGTGTGGATGTGGTTTGTGCACCAAATGTTGAAGACTTGAAGAGTGCATGGGATTCTGTGTTGGGTGTGATTTTCACATGGTTTAAATCGGCGGGGAAACCTCACCTAGTGCACCTTTTGGGTAGTGATATATTTAGAAAGGAATTTACTTCATACACATAAATTTAGTGTGACCCATATAACTTTTACAAATAAAAGTTATGTGAACCCACTAAAATTATGTGTATGAAGTAAATTCGTATGTAGAGATCATCTCCCACACCTTTTTAGGCAATAACTTACCCATCTTAAGAACCTAGCCCCAGGCAATGAGCAGCTAATTTAGTTGTGACATTTTGCTAGGAGTTTGGATTAACCCATAACTATTTCTCCAAAAGCCCTCCTTGGCCGGTCAGCTGGACGTTTACCAATGGTAGTGATTATTTGTGTTTGCAACAAACCATTAAGAAAAAGTGATTATATTCATTTTAGGGAGAAAATGCTTAATATATGTACGATGGGATTATGATTAGTTAATTAATTACTTATTGTCAAATAATTGAGTTTGTGCTAGTTTAGTAGTAGCCGACTAGCCGGAATGAAATTGGCTTTGACTATTTGATTATGTTTATTGAGTTTCTAGCTTTTGGGTATGATGAGCCAATCTTATTATACAATCAATTAGTGGTCTAATTGTTGGCCCTTTGGGTGAAAACGTTATCCCGCATCCAAAAAAAGTTAACTAATATAAGTTGGATGGTTTACTACTTGTGTCGCCAATTGGTCTTAAAGTGGTACCTGATGTGGGCTTATATGTCGGTCATATGAGTATATGCTATTTTACATGAAAATTTCTAAATGATGCCAACCTTAAGATCTAGGAGGAATGTATATTATAATCTCGAAGAGCTAGTTGATTATGAATCTGTCTACATTGATGTCATAGTAAAGTTATAATATGACATGATGCGATTGAGATATTGAACTTTTCAAATTATTTGTTCTTAGTCAACCACCATAATTCATAGCAATTGGTTCTTCTATAAAAATAGTTTATAATCGCTATTAGCATACTAATAATTCTCTACTTTTTGTTTTTAAGTTGCTTGTTCATATTCTGAATAGATTGAGACGTGTGAGATTTTCATTCTTGATGGTTTTATCTAACAAAAAATATCTGAAATATGTATCTTATGCTCTCTGCCTACTATGTCCAAATTCTCTATTTGGAATTTTAGGTACATTTTATGTAACTTTTCCGTCATCTTTGTCCTTTTACTATGAAAACCCGAAAGATACAAAATGTGTACAAAAATCCGTTCAGACGTGTATCTGAGTAATTCCCTTTTCATACAATCATACCATTGTGCTTCTCTTTTAAGATAGTTATCATTCTTGCTAGAAAACTATCATACAGCATCATTGTGCCTAAAATTGCTTGTTTTGTTTGCATTGAAAAACAAACACAATGGCCTAAGAAGTTGATCAATATTTGATGTTATGTAACATAGAGTCTTGAAGTGTGTTTGGATACGTATACCAGAAGTGATTATCTAATTCCTTGTAATTACTTTATAGTTTTTGGTTGACGAAAATTATGTGCCTAATTCTTTTGGCGGTCGAATACTGTGATAGTTGTTGCAAATAAATCAATCCTTAATGACAAAGTAAAATACTTAATATCAACCAGAATTTGACTGACACGCAACATTATCTAAAGCACTCATTACAAACTCAAACCATAAGAGGTCCTAAGCTTACATTGGTTAAGCAACTCCGTGCTAACATTTCCTAAGGTGATCAGTGCCGTAAATGTCGTTACTCTTTCTTTGATCAGGTTGGTTTAAGTGGTTCATTGGAGACATTATGTGGGCAAGGATTTGGAGCAAAACTCTACCGAATGTTAGGAATATATCTACAAGCATCTTGTGTAATTTCCATACTCTTTTCAATCCTCATCTCAATTATCTGGTTTTTTACGGAACCTATCCTCCTATTACTTCAACAAGATCCTGACATCTCAAAAATGGCTGCTCTCTACATTAAGTATCTTATTCCAGGACTATTTGCGTACGGGCTTTTAAATAACATGTTGAGATTTCTATAAACACAATCCATTGTCTCCCCGTTACTATTATGTTCTGTAGCCCCGTTAATCCTTCATATAGGGATTACTTATGCACTAGTAAATTGGACTTCCTTAGCTTACATTGGAGCCCCTTTGGCTACTTCGATTTCTTTGTGGATCTCAGTGTTTATGTTGGCTGGATATGTTCTTTTTAACATAAAATGTAAGGAAACATGGCGAGGTTTTTCGATGGAGGCATTTAATCATGTTTTTGTTAGCTTAAAGCTTGCTCTTCCGTCTGCTGCTATGGTTTGGTAGGTAACTCTTCAATCTTGAAGTTTTAAAATATATATGTTGATTTCTTATTCCCGGAAGTGTATTTCTAGCCAATTTAACCGGCTCTTTTGACCCTAAAGTAACCAATTTGACCCGTTACCCAAACTGCCCATTTTGACACCTGAGGTAGATACTATGAATAGTGAATATGCATCGTTCATTTGGATAAAAGGTGATGTCTTTTTGTTGTTTGTTTTGCATGTTTTGCAGCTTGGAATATTGGGCTTTTGAGTTACTTGTTTTACTAGCAGGGCTCTTCCCAAATTCGGAAATAACGACTTCCTTGATTGCAATGTGGTAAGAATGTCTTGCGCTTACTAGTGTTTAGGTAAAAGTGATTATAATTCCAATCTCTTATTTTTTAAGGTCGATTTTAGATTTAGAAAGGCAAGTAACAAGTGAGTGAATTGATTATTCTCTAGCCTTGGGCATGTTTGGGATTGCTTATTTTGAAGTGCTTAACTGCTTAATCTATCAGCCTACTTATTGTTAAGTGCTTATTTACTTTAAAACAAGCAGATAAGCAGTGTCATCCAAGCTCTCATAACTGCATATCTTTGTTATAGATAAGCAAATAAGCACTTAAAAATAAGCAATACCAAACACCCTCTTAATCAAATGAGTTTTCAAGTATCAGAATTTGATGTTTCAAGTCAGGTTATGGAATAAATGCAAGATTACTTACATGTCTCTTATGTTACTTTACTGATTATTTGATTATCTGGTCTCACATTCTTGATGGCAGTGTAAATACAGAAGCAATCGCCTACATGTGTACGTATGGGCTCAGTGCGGCAGCAAGGTTAGATCTAAATAAAGAACAGCATTTCGTCTTCTAAACTTGACCTTATTTAACAACGTTATTAACTTATCAGCACACGTGTGTCAAATGAGCTGGGAGCTAGGAATATCAATAAAGCTAAGAATGCAATGGGTGTGACTCTAAAGCTGTCTGTCATTCTTGCACTTGTTGTCGTTTTAGCTCTTGGGTTCGGTCACGATATTTGGGCTGGATTTTTTTAGTGACAGTCCCGTGATCATAAGCAGCTATGCTTCCATGACACCTCTCTTAGTGATATCAATCATTCTTGATTCTATCCAAGGAGTCTTATCAGGTTTGCGTATATCCCCAAAATTTTCATTGCCAAATCAATATGTGAAGCAAATAACTCAAACTCTACTTTATAATGTTGTAGGGGTGGCGAGAGGATGCGGTTGGCAACATTTGGCTGTGTGCATAAACTTAGCAATGTTTTATTTTATTGGCATGCCAGTTGCAATTGCGCTTGCTTTTCTGCTAAAACTATACGCAAAGGTGAAACTTCTTTATTGCATAATCTACGAGAATGCATCCATTTTGCTTGATCATATTTGTGTCTAATCCTATATTCCTTGTGTCTGATGTGTAGGGTTTGTGGATTGGCTTAATATGCGGTCTCTCGTGTCAAACTGGTGGCCTCCTAGTACTCGTGTACATCATGGTAGCAACAATTTAGACAACAACATTATTGTTTGACCAAATTTACGCGTTTATGGTCATAATAAATGCACGAACAAGATTGAAGTACATGATCTCACGTACAATCTGTATGAATGGCAATGTAACACTTCAGCTCAAAATTAGTCACGGACCTAGTATTTTCTAGTAATTTTGAGAGGGTGTTGCACAATATTTTTTATTATCGTATGTACTAAAGTTGCACGACAAAGAACTTTTTAGCTTAACTAACGTTGCATGGTACAAAAAGAAAGTAGCACAAAAAATGATCGGGGTTGCATGTACCAAAAGTTGACACTTATCAGATTAATTTTACACTTTTTGACTTAAAATCAAGTGTAGCACGTGCCACGTCCGGCTCTCAAGTGGTAGGTCCATCCATGCTCATAATTCTTGTGCTTTACTGTAGCTTTTTCTTGTTTCATTTATACATGGGCAGCTCCAGACATTTATTATTAATTTATTATGATGAGCATAGTCCACATACTCCATTTAGCTATAAATACATCAAACAGTGAAACACGTATCAACTTCTATGGTCTGTTTTCTAGCCCAAATTCCATTATCTGGGCCCTGATTTAAGTGCTCAAAACTTTCAATCTTTGTCTCTTTATATTTTATGCAAATCTCATCATTACTATATACTAGTTATAATATCCGTGCACGCGCGATTTTTTTTAAATATTTTAAAATAATTATATAAAAATTTTAATCCTATTGTTAATTGCATCTTATCTATATTTTTTGTATTTATCTTCTACTTGTGTTGTGGATAAATATAAAATAAATATTTTTTTTTAAATATCTTATCTATATTTTTTGTATTTATCTTTTACTTGTGTTATGGATAAATATAAAATATTACCTAATAAGAAAATAATATTTTTTTTAAATAAAATTATTACTAAATCAGGTATGAATTGATTTTTTTGAAATGCAAAATTCCCAATAGGGGTTTTATTTTATTATATAAAAGATATAACGTCCCGGCAAAAACGACACACTGTATGTCGTTTAGGGCTAACGTGTTTTTGGCCCATTTCGTTGATGCTGTCCATTGGGGTTATCCTGGCCCGTTCCGGTTTTTCTATAGTTGTTTTAGTTTTACGATGCCACCGCTTCTACCGTTATTCTTATCTCTTCTGTGCCTTTTCTTTCAAAGTTTTGGTGTTACAGGATCAAAATTCTCGCCGTTTTCTTACAAGTAGTGTGCAGAAGGTTAACAGTTGACTGTTGATTTAAGCTGTTGTCACCGGTTGTTTTTCAGATATGGTTTTTGATTTCTTTTGGAACGCGAAGAGAATAAGGGTATACGACGCCGGATTGCTTAATCAGGTAATGTTTTTAATTATGTTTTGGTTTTCGATTATTTCGGGCATGGCTTTTTCTATTATCGTTTTTGAGGGGGTGTTTGCCTTACCTTATTTATCAGGCTTATGGGCTTATTTTGATATTGGAAGAATTTTTTCGGGTTAGGTTATTGATTTTCAGAGGTGACAGAAGTTAGAAGACATGAAGGAAGTTGATGATAAACCTCGATTTACCTACACCGCGGTTCGGGTGAGCTGTACATGACTGTCGTTTTCCTTTTAGTCTTTTGGTTATTTTCATCTTACTATCTATTTGGTTTATTAGCTTTTAGGCTGATGTTTGTTATAGTAAAACTTATGTGAACCTATGTGCAAGCACATCAACATGTGTTGGTGCCCCTGAATTATTGGGGGTCTTCTATTTATTTCACTCTATTGTGTTCTTTGTGGCTTGAAATTTCGGCACCGTTTGGATTGCCTAAGTGGTTTTTGCTGTTATCCTTTAGATACATGTTTATTAAGTGGTTTCCTTTGTTAACTTCATATTCGTTAAATACTCGGTCATGCTATGACAGATATTTAAATTATTATTTTGTATTTACATGTTCTTTTGTAATTAGTTGGACGAACTGGGTGGGATTAGTGCTGGCAAGGTGTTTGATAAAAAATTGACGGAATAAGTATTGTGGTAACTTTGTTTTCACCGACATTAAATTAGTTTTACGTTTCTGTTTTCCTATAATTATGTTTAATGTTTCTTTTTAGGTGTCGATGTATTGGTCATGAAATGTCCCTGTTTTCCAAGTGAATGATGATATGGCTGAGGAGTGGTGGAAGCCGTTGGAGAAAGCCGGTTTGGGTGTGGTCGTACTTCATACAATTGTCATTTGGTCTTTCGACTCCGAAATTGCACCTTAAAAGTGTAAATGCTTTCATCTTTATTTTTCAAAATTTGCACTAACGATTTATTCCTTTTATGGTTTGGGTATTTGTTTGGTTAAAAGTATCATATTATGATAAGCTTATAGTAACTGTACACTTAATGATTGATGTTTATTGTTTTATGGATGTTTGCAGGCACATGGGTTCATTTGTTTGTAGAGGTGCATTGGCTTGGGTTGACGCCTAATAAGGTGAGCTTGACACGGGTTCTTTCTGTATTTGTGCACAGTGGACGTCTGAGTTTGGTAAATCGTTCATGGTTATATTGAAAAATGTCGCCTTTTTCTATATGCTCAAACCACCACTTAGGCTTATAAACCGCTGGCGAGACCAAATTAAGGAAACACAGGGTTTATAAGTCGGTAGTCTTTAAAGGTTAAAAAGTTATGATCCGCTTTCTGGAATCCTTACATATTTTACCTCTGAGACTGCAGGATTTGGCTAAAAATCAATGCTCGGGGTTAGACGATAAAGGCAATCTCGATCATTCAAAATTGCAGGCATCTATTTTAAAAGATACGAACGGGGCTATAATAAAATATCTGAAGCAGGATGCCGGGCAACAACACTTTTTCAAAAGTTTTAAGCCTTTTGGCGACTGGAATTTTCCCATTCGTGGTGGAAGCCGTCAAGGCATCTAGACAATCAAAAGTAGCTTTCTGTTGATAGGCTTTCGTTTGACAGCGCCAATATTCAGAATACACGGCTTAAACAAGATTGAGAATAATCAGCTTTAATCCAAATAGTAAAGTATGCATTTATAATCAAAATTCTATCATTTATAGTTTTATTAAAAGTCGTTTGCTAATTTTTCTTACCTTTTAAGTCTCCCTGCATTTGATGCAGCCGTTACCGGTAGTGTGGCTGCTGAAAAGGAAATGGGAAAAGATGATCCTACTGCAGCTACTGTATCGGAGGAAGAGGCGATTGTAGCGATTAAGTCTTTTCGCCTGATATCATTCTTCGTGAATTGTACAAGGTACATTACCAAATTATATTTCTACATAATCGTTATGGAAAATTTCATAGAACTACTGATTTGAAATTCAAATAAGAAATGTCAGAATCTGTAAACCGAGACAAAAACAGTGCATAAACTTTCATTTTGTTCAATGTAATGGGGCACAATGGGGATTGACTTTTGATTTAGCAGTTACTGTACATGTTTAGAAGATCATACTTGAACTATCAGCTTTTGCGCTATCTGTTAGGTCACACTTTATGTAAACACAAGTATAAGAATGATAGAAAAGAGATGAGAATGAGAGATGGTTGATTAAGACAATATGAGAAATAGAAATGAAAGAGTTTACTTAGAATAATGAAATAACCAACCAAGTTTACAAATGGCCTAAGACTAGTATTTATAGGAAAGGAGCTAGGGCAACACTCCTACTCCTTCCCTTCTCATAATTCGTATGGGCTTGAGGCCCATGGACCTCATTCTTAAGCCTAGTAAACTTAATACAAAATGTAAATGATAGTAAATAATAACTAAGCAACCTAGCATTATTACAAATGACCGAGACTTCATAAAATAGTAAAACTATGATCCTAACAATCTCCCCCTAAGGGTCGGTCATCATGGTTGCTTGACGTCTTCATCTTTGTCGTAGACTTGTGACATATAAAACTCTAGACGTCTTCAAAAATGATTAGAATAATAATGGATGTACTTTGCTCTTTGTCTTTGTTCTTTGATGATGTTGTAGTGATTGTGTTACGAAGTAATCTGCCATTCGTCACTCCTGCGTCTGTGGTGGTTGAACTCCATTCCAACATACTCATACATCTTTGGACTTAGACTTTCACGTACAAGAAGTTCCTTTTCATGCATTGAGATCTTTGTCTAATTACTTTGTAGCTTCTTCTTTTGGTGTAGAATCTTTCTTTGAACTTTTTGTTGCTAAGATCTTTGAGGGAGCTTTCTTTGACTTCAAGATGTATGTATGAGCATGTTGGAATCTATCATCATGGAAGTGAGGTACCTGCGAGTAAACAGTTAGCAATAAAACAACTGGTACTTACGGATAAGGAATTAGAGCTCATCAACAGCATATTGTGAAGACTCCTTCTAATCCTTATCCAGGCCGTTCCCATATCAGATACTCCCGAAGGAGCTTACTAGACCTACTAAGTAGCTCAATGACTGGGTGAGTCGCTGGGGATCACTCCACGACTGTAGACAGCTATGGAACCACCGCAAACACTAAGCGTAACCCTTGTGGGATTACCAAAGTGACCTGCTGTCAGGGCTGTTTGATGTTGACCCTGGCAGGATTTCCGTTCAATCATTGAGAAATACTTACGTAATCCTCTCATAAACGTTCTCGGCAGATTGCTAAGATCTGCGAAGGACTTGATAGTTTACAACTGATGCCCATTGATGTAGAACACCAGTTGCAGAAATACTAAGTGTTCCTAAGAGATCTTTGATGTATCTCAAGGCTCTAGACTCTAAAAGTGCACACCTAGGTTTCCTATGCGGAGACTGGGGAGGTGTCTCCTGCTTCAATATCAACCGTCTCTAAGAGATAGGTCGATAGGTTACGCGGGTTCCCCGTGAGAATGAAACAAGTCCTTTTAAGAGAACTTGAGTGGTTAAGAAGGTTTAGTGCATTGCGTCACTGGGTCCATGACGACTTTGTCTTCAATACCGGTGTTGTCTTTTGCAACAACCAGTAGCATACGTATTGAACCCGGTGTCTGCCCTAAGGTTGAACATATGGAGGGCTATTTCTTTTCACCCTTTTCTTTACTTTTCTTTTTAATTATTCAACTCCTTCTTTCCCTTTCATTCATTTCTCCTTTTTTTTTGTATCATACCTAAGGACTTCTAGTTCTAACTATGGGAGATGTCCTTGGGTAGATCCCTCCGGCTCTGGCGGATCATAGGACGGATTTGCCTATCTTAATCACCTTATAACTCCGACAGTAGCCAAGAAACCTTTGATTGAAAAAATCTCTCAAAGTGTTTGTGTTAATCAAATATTTTGTTTAACACTTTGAGAGTTTTGTGGATACTTTTGAAGGGCTCCCCCTGCACATGTGCTCATAAGTATTTAATAAATTTGCACATGCGGGAGGAGCAAGCACTTTTGAATTGATCCACTTTCCGTGAACAAGACCGATTCGAGACACGCTTACATCACTAGTTAAACTAGCTTGAAGTTATTACCCGGCCTGATCAAGTTCACAGAAAGTTTCTCGAGATGGTACATTTCTACTAAGACATATCCTTTTCGAGACACGCTTACGTGGTTAGTTAAAGAGATGCATTGTCAGTTTTTAGGTGACAACTAGCTCTAGTAACTAACTTGATGTTATTACCCGTCGAGGATAAGTCCTTTCGATGTTACTAACTTGTATAATCTCGTTAATTCCTGGGTCAATACTGAGTCTAGCTCGCACATGATACAACTTAAAGCTTTGACTTCGTATATTTTAATCACCTTTTCATTTTCTCCCCCTCAAAAATAGCATATACAATGTTGTTTTTGACAAAATTTTAGATTAAAATATGCCTTTTGAGTCTTACGGGGAGATTTACCAAGAACTTTTGGTTTTGAGCAAAGTATTTTGTTATGACAAGTGCTCCCCCTCAACAAGTGATCAGGTCTTATTGAGGTGAAATACTTGTCCTTTTGAGCAGAATTATGAAAAATCATAAATGTTTGATAAATTCTACTCAAAAGTAAGAAGCCTTCGCTCCTTATTTTAGGATTGAGGCACTGAAGCGTACCTCAGGGTCCTTTCTTTACAAGATCGGGTTGTGCACTGTAATATGTGCACAAGCCAACAAAACATGATTTTGACAAAGCATTTTAATTTCGAATACTCCCCCTCAAAACGAGCATGTGTTTTGTCATTTTCAAACTTTGTAGCGGATTGGGGAGTAAATGTTTTGAAACCTCTTGAGCAAAATTTTGAAAAGTTTTGAAAAAACCTTTTGAAAAATTTTGAATAAATTTTGCTCAAGATTAAGAAGTTTTAGATAAGGTTTGCATGAGAACTTCTTCTTGTTTTTTAAGGATAAGTGCGCATTTGGTTTAAATAATGGTTTAGCAAGGCACTTTCCTTTCTTTGAAACCCGAGTTGTACACTGAAATGTGTGCACAAGTCGTTGTTTTAATACAAAATTAGTTTTCTTTAAACAAAATACTCCCCCTCAAATAATGAATGTTATTCGAGAGAAAGTCTTCTTGAGCAGAATTTTGAATCGTATTATAAAATACTTTTTGAAAATTCGTGAGACGACTCTGCTCAAGGTTTTAGAAAACACAATCAAGTATTATACAACAAAGAATGCTTGAAATTCAAAACTCTTTTACTGTTGAAAATTTGTTTGAGACCCGGAGTCTCTCTTTTGAGTTTTAAAATCTGAAAAAGATTTCCATCTAAAGTTGAACCTCATGGGTTCTTTTTGAAGATTCGTTTTTTGTGCTGCATGGAAAACATCCGGTATTTGGGATGTTCAGATCAGAGACATTCTTTTATTGTGTTAAAGCATTCCAGATTGTGAAAATTTGAAAGGTTTTGAATGACTTTGCTTTGGTCTCCACACTTGCTTTACCGGTGTAAAATGAGAGTGTAGAGTTTGGAAAAATTTGTTTCTCACCATTTTGAATCCTTTTACCAGTTTAGCCTTTAAACACATTTTGCCCTTTGACCTCAAAATATGTTCCATAAGAAACATTTTGTCGAATGTTGAAATTTTGACTTTCAATGGGATGACATGTAGTTGCACACAGAGAAAATGCATCAGGCACAAACAAGTATAAGATGAATCAAAAATCTCATTCTAAATCAACCTAAGTGCTCAGAATTCTCAGATTAGCACACAAAATCACAGATTAATTCATTCTTTCACTCGAGATTTACCAATTATTGTCATGGTTTGGGGTTATGATTTGAGTCTATGCACACTTGTTAGCATCATAATGCCTGAATATTAAACAAACAAACGTCTTAGTAATAGCAGCAAAGACATCGACATCTTAAACCCTAAATCACATGATTCTAATCCTATGTTGTTCCTAATCAAGCAACCACACCAATCGAGCATTCTTTAGTGTTCTCTAAAGCTATATGGAATGATTAATTAGACTAAACACATAAAAGAAAATGCCCCGATCGATAATTACTTGAACCCTAGTTTCTGATTATGCCTTTTTACTGTTGAAAAACATTTGAAACATTTAGGGAACGATTAGATAACAACAATGAAGAAATTAGAAACTCACAATCGAAAAGAAATCGAGGATAAAAAGTTGTTAGTCTGATTATGTGTGAAACTTTTGAGAACATTTGTGAAAACATTGATGCGAGCCTGTTTTATTTTTTTCATGCAATGTCCTTTTACCTAAGTTTAAGACTTTTGTGAACTTTACTCATTAAAGGTTAACTACTTTTCCATTTGAAGTCTAAACATGGTTAAATTGGAATCCTTGCCGAAAAATTTCTTTTCTCCCCCTCGAATTAGCATTTATTTTGTGAAACATTTTTGCACATTTTAATTCGAGAGATCATAGAACCTTTTGAAAATGAGTTTTTAATCCGAATGATGAAGAAACAGTTAATCCTTGAAGAATAATGATTAGGTGTGCAAACTTCATGATTTTGTGAAAAATTTTCTCCCCCTCAAAACATGTTCCATTTTGACAATGTAAAGCAAAATATGTTTTAATGTAGGAATATAGTTTTGAAGATTAGAAGTTTGTACACAGAGAAAGAAGATTCTTTTTGCAGTTTTTGTATTTTCTTTATGATAGAATATTTACAAAAAGAGTTTGATGTTTGACTCTCTTAGTTTTTAAGAAAGTTTTGCAAATCATATGGAGTCAAACACCGCATATCAATATGGTGAACTAAATCAACAAACCTTGATGGAGGTAATGCCTTTGTAAACAAGTCCGCCAATTGGTACCCTAATTCAATTGTACCCTTCTCAACATGCTCCTTTATGAAATGGTAGCGGAGAGCAATTTGTATGGCCTTGGAATGATGAATGGTGTTGCACGAGATTGCAAAAGCACACTTTGAGTCGCAGTACATTGAGATCTAGTCAAATACATAGTCGTAGTCCGTGAGCTAAGTTCTCATCCAAATGACTTGAGCACAGAAAGCAGACATGGCTACATACTAAGTTTTTGTTGATGACAATGATGTACAATCCTGCTTCATTGACTGTATCCCTTTGTAACTAAACAAGATTTGTTGTGAATCACTGTGCCTTCTGCATCCATATTGTTTTTCCAAATCCATTTAATTCCAATGATGTGTCGAAGGATGATGTTGGTAGAGCGTATGCATATTAGACAGATCCAAATTGCGAGAAGACGACTCTAGTATATCAGGAACGGTTGGAGTCGTTGCAAATGGATTGGAGAAAGCATTTCTGTCATAATCTGCAGGTTGTGGTACTGATTGTTGTTATGGATCTTCAGATGATTGTCTGGAGTTGGAAGCGGTTTGTCTTGCTGTTGTTGGAGATTCACTTGGAGGACCGTCTTTCTCAACAGTGGTTGTTGAATATTCTCAGGGTGTGCAGCGGAAATTGGTGAGACTTCTTGAGGACGGTTTTCAATTGAATCATCAAACAGTTGAGCAAACAGGGTTTCCAATTCCTTGCGAGAGAGTGACAATGGTTCAGCCGAAGATTCCGAAAAGTTTAGACGGTTGGATGCGGGTCCTAAGCTGTTGTGCTTAGAAGCCATTGCTGAAGTGCTTTTAAAATGGTTGGCTGCGGGTCCTAAGCTGTTGTGCTCAGAAGCCATTGCTGAAGTGCTTTTAAAACGGTTGGCTGCGGGTCCTAAGCTGTTGTGCTCAGAAGCCATTGCTGAAGTGCTTTTAAAACGGTTGGCTGCGGGTCCTAAGCTGTTGTGCTCAGAAGCCAATCCATTAAGCTCGGGTCCGAAACTGATTTGTTCCAAAGCCATTCCTGTTGAATCTGCACAGAAAGAAAGAAGAGACAAGAAGACAGAGAACAAGGATCCCCAAGAGTAACTGGGTTCCAGATGTTAGAAGCATAAAGATGTAGTGTCAATTATCTTCTTGACACTCGAACACACAATACCGATGGTTTTCATTCTAGTCTCAGAGGTAGAAGTTGTGGAGATCACATTAGTTTTGGTGCAAATGTCTAAAATCTTTCCTGTAGGAATCCACCTAAGACCAATTGATTTGAAAATTCTACCCGTGGGTACCCACCTAGTGTTAGATCTAGGAGATATTTTCCTTTTAGATGCAGTTGAATGAAATGTGGGAGCATCACTTCTTTGAGAAAACCTATGTCCTATGTTGATCCACTTCTTAGGTTTCTGACTTATGACTTTTGGTTCAACGGGTTTGTTTGTCTTAGTCGATTGAGCCTTTTCAAGTGAATTTCCCTTTTGAAGATATTTTAAAGCACAAACAACATGATTATTTACGCAACTACTCTTAGAAGCTATCAAATTCCTATTAGTTTGTTGATTACTCTTAGGTTTTGGTGTGCTACTACAAGCAGTGTTCTGTACTACAGTGGAAGGCATCACATGAGGTTTTAAACCTAGAATTCCATCCTTTTGAAGTAGTGCCTTTTTTCTAGCCTTTTCTAGATCATAGTTCTTGTACATGCCATATTTGCCATAAAAATCTTTACTTTTAATGCTCGTTTTAGACACTGTTTTCGAACTGATCCTAGATGAGCCAGGTATAATCACGTGTTGAGATTTAGCAGACACAGATGCATTTTCCTTAGGCCAAGAATGTGGAGTGACTGGTTTTGTCAAATTGTATTTCTCAACAACTTGGGAGGCAAACCGAGGTTTTGAAGATTTAGGTCGTTCAGATTTAAATGCAGTTAGTTGTCTAACAACTGATCGTTTTCTGATTGTTTGAGAAGTCGGTTTCCCCAAGATTGATGGTTTTGCAAACTTAGCATCCACACTCTGGCCAGTCAGTCTTCTTAATTTGTTTTGCAATGCAGCATGTGCAAACACCTTTTCTTGAATTTGACCTTTTAAAAGCTCATTTTCTTTAACTAATGTGTCCACACGTTTACTAAGTTCATTTGAAACTTGACCATTGTTGCCCGAATTTTGAGATTTGTTTTGCATTTGGAGTTCTAGTGAGATGCAATGTGCCTCTAGTTTTGAAAAAATTTTATGACACTGGGCAATGGTCTTTTTGAGAAGAAGGTTTTCAGACTCAAGAGTTTGATTTGATGTTTCAGTCATTAGATTATCATGTAAAGACTCAGACTCAGAACGTTTGTCAAGACATTGTACAACATCCTGGTCAACCTCTCCTTCATTACTGAAGTTAGGTTGCTCAGATTGTTGTTTCTCATTAGCAGGCATAATGTTATCAACAGTAGATTGTACCTCATCCATGTGCTCTTTGTCAAAGTTGGGTTCTGTGTCATAGATGGGTATGACATCTTCCTCATCCATCTGTTCTTTGTCAAAGTTGGGCTCTGAGTCATAGGAGGGTCTGATCTCTGCACAGTCTGCATCTGTATCATTCCCTAATCTACTGCTGTCATTCTGCACTTCTGATTCTGTCCCTTTGCATTCCATGGCAACCAAATTATCTTCCAATGTATCAACTTTATGAACTTGCTCTTCTTTAATCTGCAATTTCTGTTCTTTGATAGCACTCAGATGAAGTGATCTTTCATTAAGCATAAATTCTAAGCGGTTTAGGCGTGAAACAAGTTGATCTCTAAAATCTTCAACCTCCATACTTGTGATGTTCTCTCTCCATACATTGCTTTCATATTTATAGTGTATGAGAGCTTTAAAATGCAATGCCATGAACACTTTGAACTGAGCCTTGAGCGCTCTAAATCCTGCCATGCAATCACTTCCCTGTTCAATTTGTTTTTCAATTTGAACAATGTTTTCTCGGAGTTTCCTTTGGAAGGTTAGACGATCCATTCCAGTTCCGAAGAATGCATTAAAGGTACCCCCCGTAGGAAACCATGCATCTGAGAGAATCTTGCATTGAGTCTTAACTGATTCAAAATGAGCTAAGCAATTTTCTGTAGAATTGATGGCTCTTTTCTCAGCTTCAATCATCTTTCTCTCAAATGGGTCTTTAGAGTCATCAGAAGCATTTTTGTCGTATACTGGTTCAGTATCATCCATGACACCCGAATTATCTTCCAATATTTTAACCTCATTGCCTACATTAACTACATTTGCAGTATTCTCACCATTCCCAACCAGCCTTTGAGTAACACTTTCTTGTATCACAACTCTTTCACCTTGCTTGACAGCTCGATTTCGGGAATTTCGGGAATTTGATAAAGCCTGACTCGTAAATTGTATGAAGTCTGAGATGATGGAGTTGTGACTTTGTTCATGCATTTGAGACCTTGATTGATACATTTTCTCTTTGTTTAATCTCACAACTGGATCTACAGAATCATCAGACTCATACTCTGAGCCAGTATTATTCATGTGAAATTCCTGCATGTATGCCATTAACATCACATCTGCTGTATCGGTTTCCAAATCTGCTGTATTGGATTCCAAATCTTCATATTCATCATCAGATGGAATATCTCTCATGACACTTTGCAAAACAGCATTGGGATTACTCCCTTCAACTTCCATTTGACTAAGTGTGGCATTGTATTCAACATTATCGTCAAAGAGTGGAGTTGAATCATAATCTTGATCTTCCACATCTGCAATATTTTCTGTATATGCCAAAAATGCCATGCTCGGTTCGATAAGATCTTCTTCATCATTAGCATCTTCCATTGTGTTTAACCATTCAGAACTAGACATCATTACGCCTTTGCCTTTCTCTGTAGATACTTGACTAAGCTTCACTAGATTTTGCAGAAGAGATTGCACATTATTATGTAGTGTAGCAGGATGGTACTGAGGAATGAAGAAAGGCTCAGGTGCATTCGGAGGATTGAAGAAGAGACCATTTGGAGTGTAGATTAATGATCCATGGTCAACAGCTAGAGATGGTGGAGCAGGGAGAATGGTCTTCAGTGGAATCATGCTTAAGCAAGATTCAAGAATATGCTTCATTCTGATGTGATGAAGTTCTTCTTTACGATGCAAAGCTTCAAGATATTTCCACATTTCATAAGCACTGTCTTGAAAGTCCATATTCATGTAAATTGAATTGGGAAGGGCTAATGACATGGACCATGCAGCCTGATGGTCAGCATCGTACTGAGCGAGTTCAGTAGCATTCAAGTCTACAGTAGTTTGTAGCCTCATAATCCCTGTTGAGTCAGCAAGAATTATCATTTTGTATGGACCATCTTGAATGGAATTAAGCATGAGATCTGCAGCAGGACGATCTGTGAGCCATTGTAGAAATCTCCGTTTCCAAACAGTATACGTTCCTGGTAGCAACATTGGAGGCCTTGATTCATTGCCAAAGAGCAGAACATGATCAATGAGGGAGCTGTGACTTTGTTGTAGATGAAACTGTTGCTGATGATACTGTAGCTGATGATACTGTTGCTGATGAGAATATTGGTGAGGAAGGTAGTTGAAAGAAGATGATTGAGACATTGTAGATGACATTTCTCTCCCCCTTGATTGTTGCGACGTAATCGAAATAATCAAAGAAAATGTCACACTCAAGGTCGAAATAGTGATTTCTGGTTTTCCCTCCAAAATAATTTGAAAACATTTTCTCTCCCAAAATTTGAAAATCACTATGAAATGCAATTTAAAGGTTGCAAGAAAAATTTGAGTTTCAAAAATTTTGCCGCCAAATTTTACCGAAAAAATTTGAATTTTGGCCTTAAAATTTGAATTCTGAGCCAAAATTTTCACTGTTAAACCAAAATTTGAATTTCGCGTAAAAATTGAACGTTTAGTCTCCTGTAAAAATTAAATTTTACTCAAATTTTCACGCCAAAAAACTTTTTTTTTTTTTTTTTTTTTGAAATATTAAGAAGATAGTAAGAAGAAATTTAGAAAGAAAATTTTAGAAAGATACTTGTGTAATTATGGATCTTATAGAAGGTATAGATGTAGCCAAATCTCAAAAACTTGCAAAACTTGTAATTGCGAAAATTGTCACTTAAGTGATTGCGAAATTTGGGATTGCGAAATTAAGTGGTGATTTCGAAATAGTGATGATTTCGAAAAATTGATTTCGAAAAAAATGATTTCGAAAAAGTGAGATTTCGAAAAAATTGATTTCGAAAAAAAGTGAGATTTCAAAAAAAAAATTGATTTCGAAAAAATGAGATTTCGAAAAAAAATTGATTTCGAAAAAAGTGAGATTTCGAAGAAATGAGATTTTGGGGATTTTCGCGAAACTAGAGAGTGTTTGCGAAAAAAATGTGATTTCGAAAATATGAGAAATTTCGAGAACACAATCTAAAAAAAACGAAGTTTCGAAATTATACAATTTCGAAACTTATCCAAAAGTCGAAGTAACTTTCTTTCTTGTACAAGAAAGAAAATACTGAGTCCACAAACCGAAGTCGATGTAGAACACTTAACAAGAGATTTCGAAACTGTGTATGAAGAAGATTTCGAAAATTTGGCAGAAATTGTTTTCAAAGAAAGTTAACCAAAAACTCGTTTTTATTTCAAGATTCTTGTACTTTTAGTAATAAAATGATGAGATCTTTAAGAAAGTTGAAAACTTTATGAATTTTTCAAAAACTACAAAAGATTTTGAAAATAAGTACAAAAACCCAAATCGTATTTTTGGATAAAAGTTTGGAACTTTTTTATTTGTTTTGATTTGTAGCACAAGTTTGTAAGCAAATATGTGATAAAAACCAAGAAACAAGCAAGAAAGTACAAAAATTTTAACTAAAAATTCGATTTAAAACAAGTTTAAGATAAAAAATCAATGAAAAACAATAACTACACATTCTTCTAGCGAATGATACCACTTGTTAGGTCACACTTTATGTATACACAAGTATAAGAATGATAGAAAAGAGATGAGAATGAGAGATGGTTGATTAAGACAATATGAGAAATAGAAATGAAAGAGTTTACTTAGAATAATGAAATAACCAACCAAGTTTACAAATGGCCTAAGACTAGTATTTATAGGAAAGGAGCTAGGGCAACACTCCTACTCCTTCCCTTCTCATAATTCGTATGGGCTTGAGGCCCATGGACCTCATTCTTAAGCCTAGTAAACTTAATACAAAATGTAAATGATAGTAAATAATAACTAAGCAACCTAGCATTATTACAAATGACCGAGACTTCATAAAATAGTAAAACTATGATCCCAACACTATCTCATGTCAGTTTTTATATTCATGATTATATTGAATTTACATGTTAGATGTAACAGGAAACGGAAGCTATTGCGAGACCAATTCAACCTTTTGAAATTGGTGGCTTTTGGGTGATGAAATGGGTGCCAAAATGGGTGGGTTTGGGAGCTGAAATGGGTTAGTTTGGGGGCTGAAATGGGTGTGGGATTGAGGGCTGAACTAGGGCTGAAATGGGTACGTTTGGGAGCTAAAATGGTGGCTGAAGTGGGTACGTTTGCGACTGAAATGGGTACGTTTGCGGCTGAAATGGGTGACAGAATCATCTTTGGGCACATGTCTTCTTGACAGGTACTTAAGCTTTAGGCATTTGTAGCAGCTTATTTTTGGACTCAGAAAGTTTGTACATTATCATGTGGTCCCTTTGATGAACATTGGAGTTTAATGTTTGTTTTTCATTTTTAAGCATCTTTTGAATACTTCAGTGACAGAACTCTAAGATGTTACAATGAACTTTGTCAAAAGACCGATTGTTTGGAATTATAAGTATTCAGGTTAGCTCTTAACATCCAACTTCATGCTAAGCATGTTTCATGACTTCCAAGTTATTGTGTTTTTTTACATTTGAGTTTGTCTTTTATGAAAAATATCGAGTTTGCAACGCTTCATGTGAAATTCAGTTAGTATGGCAAAATCTGATTCCTTTTTCATTATCAAGGTCTGTTACCGGACTGGATGCCATATCAGCTGCCATTGTCATGCATGATGTCAAGAATTTTTCTAAGACAGGCTAAACAATTGTTTTTACCATTCCCCAGCCTAGCAATGACATTTGTGAGGCTTTTCATGAGGTAAACGTTGAATATCTAATAACTTAGTCACTATCTCAACTGGAACATGTCAGCTACTTTAGTATATATTTGCAAAGCTTGAAATATTAACAAAAGTTGTTAATGGTTATGAGCGTTATTAACAAGAACTATACTCATATTAGTTTTATTCCATTGCCTGAAATATTGTAAAGAGGAAGACAAAATAAATTACATCATAAGTATGTGCTGCAGATTTGCCAAAGGCGAAGCGTTTACCCTTAATAAATCATCAGAATAGTAGGCCTGGGAACAACAACGACAGACATCGAAAACCAAATAAAATGGTGTCAAGAAATAAATGCAGGTAGATGATGGTTTTGATCTCGATTCTTCAAGTGCAAACACAATAACAACATATTTATAGGTCAACTGAACTTTGGAATGGTATAGAGCTTAGCTATAACTTTTGCCTTGATTGTTGGTCAACCAAATGCAACATATACATGGGTTTGTATGGGACTGTAGAAAGGAAAGATATTTAGGTTTCAAGTAAGTTGTTTTTAGATTGTTTCTTTGTCGTGCCATTTTTCCTTCAAAAGTTATAGTTTTTTTTTTTTTTTTTTTTTTTTTTTTTTTTTGGTTTTTGGTTTTTGGTTATGATTGCGGTTTGAGAATTGTTGTATAAAGGAGTGCTCATAGATGGGCCTGTTGACTTTGGTTGAGGGAGCCGGCGGGGGTTATGGTGACTGTGCTACTATATATGTAGTAGAAGTTGAGTTGGCCTCCGTCAGAGATAGCAATGGTTTGTTACCAGGTTAAAGAGGTAATTATATATTCTACAAATATTTACTATGAAAACCGGAAAAATATATTTTTTTTCTACGTTTATGCAATAACATATATGGTTAATATATATTACGTGCTTGGAAGGATTGATGGGTTATTATACAAATAAATTACTATACTTTACAAAAAAGTTCGCCTAAGTTACTCAACCTTCAAATTGTTCATCCAAGTTACTAAACTTTCCGAATTGTTCATCCAAGATATTGAACATTTAAAAATCGTTCATTCCAGTTACTCCAACAACTGCCTACCGGGTGTTAACCGGTTGACCAATGCCACGTCATTAGTTAAAAATGGAAATGTTCACGTAAGTTACTAAAATTTGCGTTTTCTTCATCTAAGTTACCAAACATTGCTAAAATATTCACCTAAGTTACTAAAGTTTGCGTTTTCTTCATCCAAGTTACAGAAGGTTAACCGTTCACTCTAGTTGTTGTCAGGATGATGTTAAAGTAGCTTCGTCCGTTTTTATACACTTTCATCTATTTTCTTACGTTTTCATATGTTTTTATCAATTTTTATCCGTTTTCGTCTATTTTTATATGTTTTCATACATTTTTATCTGTTTTCATCCGTTCTTATACGTTTTGTTGGATCGATATATACTCTGACCAAACTACTTTGTAGCTTGTAAGGGTTTAACAATTTTGAATAACTTCAAAACTATTAATAATGAAACACTTATGTAACTTTGTTAAGTATGCGGAATCTCCTAAAAAACAAAGCTAAGAAGAATAACTTTCAATGATTATATTAAATCAAACTTTGAACCTGCTCTCTAAACAGATTCACTAACAACCCTAATAACTCTTTAATCGAATTCTAAAGTATTCGTACTAATAAACATAAGCATACGTCTAATACCATCCTAAGGCTCCTTTTATAGGCATGAGGAAAACCTTAAGTCGGTTTACAATACTTGAACGACAAGTAAACTAAAACTAAACTAATTCTAGAATATTCTAATAACTTTGCAATACAATCCTTTCACGATATTGCATAACAGTCCTTTATCATCGAAGTACTTTAACTTTCTTCATGCATAAGTAGTACTTTGACTTTTCAACATAAGCAGTACTTTGACACAAGCAGTACTCTGATCTTCAGAAGTACTTTTGATCTTCATATCCCAACACGTTTTCATCTGTTTTTATAAGTTTTCGTCCATTTTTATACGTTTTTGCCCATTTTCATACGTTTTTTGTCCGTCTTTATACGTTTTAATACGTTTTCGTTCATTTTTATATGTTTTTGCCTGTTTTAAAAGCATATAAAAATTGATGAAAACGTATAAAATGTATAAAGACGGACAAAAAGCATATGAAAACGTAAAAAAAACGGGCGAAAACATATAAAAATAGACAAAAACGTAAAAACAAGGGACGAAAACGTATAAAAACGGAAAAAAATGTATGAAAGCGTAAGAAAAACGTATAAAGATGGACAAAAACGTATAAAACAGACAAAAAGCATATGAAAAAGGGCAAAACGTATAAAAACGGATGAAAAAGTAAAAAAAGGGATGAATACGTGTAAAAACGGATAAAAACGGACTTTACTAACGTATTAATAGTTAAATAAATTTAAAAAAAAATTATGGACTAAATTTGTGATACCTCACAAACTGCAGGGACTAAATTTGTAATAAATATAAGCCATTTACCGGTCATATTCGGTTAACAAAAACATAGTAACGTGCATAACCGGTTAAGCAAAGATAAGTAACTTGGATGAACAATTTGAAAGTTGAGTAACTTAGACGAATTTTTTTTGTAAAGTATGGTAACTTGTTTGTATAATAACCCAAGGATTGATAAGTGCAGAAATATAATGAATTTCATAACTAAAGCTACTGATGAGGCGAAAAATGAACCGTTTTTAGGGAGTTATTTAAGCCCGGATTTGAATTTATTTGATCAAATATTGCCATAAATCCTTCCTTTTGACATTTTAGGTACTTTTGGAGTGAATTCTGGAAAAGGAAGCATTTTGGACGTTTTTGGAGCCTAAAAGTGAAGAAAACGGCAAAGTCCTAATTTTTCTTGCTGGGAACAGTACCTGACGGCGTCAAGAGTCTTCATGTGACGGCGTCAAGAGTAAAACAAGAGTTGGAAGTGGTGACGGTCCAGAGAAAACGTGACGCCGTCACGTTTGGCCGTCAAGGTTCAAGATATGGTGACGGCCCAGAACTAAATTACACATGACGGCGTCAAATCTGGATCTAGGCAATCTGATATTATTATGGGCGGCGAGTTGACGGCGTCAGAGATTCCTTCTTGACGCCGTCACCCTGTAAAATCTATATATAGTTTTGCAATTTTCATTCATTAAAGAGGGGGGGGGGAACAAGTAGGGTATAACTTTGGAGAAACCCTAGCACGAATTTTACAGCTTTTTCAAGGGTTTTTACCCTTTGAAACCTTTCATGTCAATTTGAGATAAGTACACTTTCAATTCAATCAATATGTCTATGTGTTGCTTGAATATATCTTACGCTTGTCTTGAATTTAACATGCTAGGCTAGATCTCTTGTGTGTTTGCTTAGATGTAGTGAAACTTAGATGTTGATTATGGGTTGATTGTTTGTTTATAGTTGTTACGGATGAATGATTTCGATGTTAGGCTTAAGAAAACTGGCAGACTTCCATATGCTAACATGCTTGAACGTCTTAAGAAACATGAACCAATGCGTATTAGGTTATTATGGTTGTATTTAATGCATGAGCGAATTCTAATGATCCCATGTTAGGAGTTTTTAACGGCGCAACATAGGAGTGAAGTAGGAGCTTATAGAGTTGGGGAAGTACGTACGCCACCCCACGAATGGTATTAAGGAATATACCCCGTCATACATGCAATTGTAACAAATTATCAACCTGTAAAAGATATCTAGGGAGTAATGAAACCTAAATAAACACAATTCACCCTATTATTATTCACACCACTAGTTTAATTAGCTTTATTTTCATTTCTGTTATTTTATTTTGATTGCATCTTAGTTATTGGGTTAGTTGATTAGCAACTAATTCTGCATACTCTTCCAAAAACCCGAGATTTTTAATTGCTTTCATAAAATATAAAAAATACAAAAAGAATCATCCCTCACCTCTAGACCTAGTTTTAGATTTTCTAATCCTAGCGACACTATTCCTAAGTTGAACGATCAATCCCCCGGTACTTGTCACTATACTATACTACAACGATCAGGTACACTGCCTGGTGGAGGTTGTAAGCTTCTCGAGATCCCTCGAGAGGTAAAGCCTGGTGCGATTCCCACGTATCAAGTTTTTGGCGCCGCAGCCCGGGGAATAGTTATTGTCTAGGTTAGGATTTCTTTCTATTAGGTCTACTTGCTAGATTCCTTTCTAGTAAGATTTTGTTTTTATTTTTAGGTTCTCTTTAGTCTATCTTATTTCTTCGTGTCTTTGTTCGTAACCTTTACCATCCGACATCATGGAAGGTGGTAACATCTTTGAACCCATCAACCCACCACAACAAAACCCACCACTAGCAAACCAACATCTTAGGCCCCGAACCCTAGGAGAGTATTCCCGTCCTAGCCACCAAGGCTATCGAAACACTATTGAGCTCACTCAAGGAGCCAATGTGTCCCCCTTGCGATCCGACACCATCCGGTTGGTGCAAAGCGGATGTGCATTCCATGGACTTCGTTCCGAAGATCCTAACCAACATCTCAAGGATTTCCTTAAAATTGTAGATTCTATAGACCTTGATGTTACAACTAGAGAGTCGACCCGATTACGCCTATTCCAATTCTCTCCACGTGATCAAGCTAGTCAATGGCTTGAACGTTTACCAGCGGGATCCATCACCTCATGGGATGATCTCAACACTCGTTTCCTTGCTCAATTTTTCCCACCGGGGAGAACTACTAAGCTTAGAAATGATATCTTGATGTTCCAACAACGTCAAGGTGAAACTCTATATGAAGCATGGACTGGTTTCAAGGACTTACTCCAAAAAGTCCCTCATAATGGCATAGATCTTTGGCTCCAAGTCCAAATCTTCTATGACCATATCGATCTCTCCACAAGGCGAACCATTGACCAATCGGCCGGTGGTAAGCTACGTGATCCAAGTGCGGAAGAATCATGGGAACTCATAGAAGATCTTGCTCTCTATGACAACGAAAGTTGGAATGATCCCCGTGATTTGAACAAAACGGTCAAGGCAATATCTTTGCCTTCGAACAATTCTAGCACTCCCGACCGTAGGATCATGGAACTTGAGGACCAATTCAAGTTTCTCATGAAATCTTACGAAGCTCCTAAGCCTTTAAGCCAAGTGAACAAAATCACTTCCTCATGCAAATTATGTAGTGGTCCCCATGACACTCGTGATTGCGTGGAACTCCCCGGAACAGCTTTTGCGGACTACGCATCCTCGCGTACTGACGAAGCGGGAGACAAGTGGTACACTTTCAAACCCGAGCCAAACTCTTACGGTGATTCCTACAACCCTTCTTGGAAAAATCACCCGAACCTTAGGTGGAAACAAAACCAAAACAATTCTTCCAATCCGCCTAATCGTTACCAACCAAACGGTCCACCCTCCAATTGTACTTTCAACAACAATCCTTCTAATAATTATGGTAGTACCAACAATCTTGAAGGATTGATGTCTAAGTTTATGGTATCTCAAGAAGCTCGCATATCTAAGTTTGAAGCCGATTTGAAACAAAAGCAAAGCGAGATGACCACCAAAATTGACACATTGTTGAAAGTTCTCAATGACCGAGAAATGGGAGCACTCTCAAGCGACACGGTCAAGAACCCGAAACTAAACGTTAATTCCATATCATCGGTTTCGTCACCCACTTCTTGTCCGCAATACTACTCGGTTAAATCAATGAGCACGTGTTTCAAGCAAAACCAAATTCTTCAAAAGGGCCAATCGAATGAAACACCCAATATCA
Organism: Artemisia argyi; assembly: GCA_030686995.1. NCBI lineage: Eukaryota > Viridiplantae > Streptophyta > Magnoliopsida > Asterales > Asteraceae > Artemisia > Artemisia argyi. Next base: position 213,338,980 of record CM060702.1, read on the forward strand.
AACCGGTCAAAAGCATAGTTGAAACACCTCCTACACAAGGCCTTGACGATGAATTCAAGGAACTCCACCTTGAACGCCCCGTCATTGCTGTCTTGGCCCGTGCTCCCTACTATAGTGCCCTCCTAAAAAAATATGAGAAATTTAAATTGGGTAAAAATGGGACCGCCTTCGTTCAAAACAAGTTGCCTAAGAAGCTTGATGATCCGAGTATATTTGTTTTGCCTTGTAAGATAGGAAAATCCGAAGCTTTCGCACATTAGCCGATTTAGGATCAAGCCTCAATTTGATTCCCTTATCCCTTTTTACCACTCTTAAGCTAGGAAAGTTAGAGGAGACGGAGGTATTAATTGGTCTAGCAGATGGGAGTATTGCCCACCTGGTTGGGATGATCAAGGATGTAGTTGTTCACGTAGGGAAGTTAACTATTTTAGTGGATTTTCACGTCCTAGATATGGTTAGTGATACTACATGCCCATTGTTAGTAGGAAGAGGATTTTTAGCAACCGCTAGTGCCATGATAGATTGTAAGGAGTCTAAGATAGCGGTAGGTGAGGGCGATACTTGGTCGGTATATGATGTTAAGAAGCATAGCTACGATTGTGAGGACGAACCGACACCACATTGGGTAGAGATGAATAGGAGACCATCTAGATATGGACCTTGGATAGAAAGAAACTTTATAGGACCTCAACGCCCATTTTATCTAGAAAAAGATTTCATCGATAAAACACATTCGGTGGAACAACTCATAGCTAGAGATGAGGAGCTAGACCCTTTTGAGGACCCCCTAGTCTTTAGGAAAATGATTGAGTTCTTAGGCGTAATGCCTATTAACATAGAGATGAACAAGTGGAAAAGAGAGGGGGATAAGTGTAAATGGAGGTGGGACAAGCCACCTAAGTAGGGTATAACTTTGGAGAAACCCTAGCACAAATTTTACTGCTTTTTCAAGGGTTTTTACCCTTTGAAACCTTTCATGTCAATTTGAGATAAATACTCTTTCAATTCAATCAATATGTCTATGTGTTGCTTGAATATATCTTACGCTTGTCTTGAATTTAACATGCTAGGCTAGATCTCTTGTGTGTTTGCTTAGATGTAGTGAAACTTAGATGTTGATTATGGGTTGATTGTTTGTTTATAGTTGTTACGGATGAATGATTTCGATGTTTGGCTTAAGAAAACTAGCAGACTTCCATATGGTAACATACTTGAACGTCTTAAGAAACATGAACCAATGCGTACTAGGTTATTATGGTGGTATTTAATGCATGAGCGAATTCTAATGATCCCATGTTAGGAGTTTTTAACGGCTCGACATAGGAGTGAAGTAGGAGCTTATAGAGTTGGGGAAGTACGTACGCCACCCCACGAATGGTATTAAGGAATATAACCCGTCATCCATGCAATTGTAACAAACTATCAACCTGTAAAAGATATCTAGGGAGTAATGAAACCTAAGTAAACACAATTCTCCCTATTATTGTTCACACCACTAGTTTAATTAGCTTTATTTTCATTTCTGTTATTTTATTTTGATTGCATCTTAGTTATTGGGTTAGTTGATTAGCAACTAATTCCGTCCACTCTTCCAAAAACCCAAGATTTTTAATTGCATTCATAAAATATAAAAAATATAAAAAGAATCATCCCTCACCTCTAGACCTAGTTTTTAGGTTTTCTAATCCTAGCGACACTATTCCTGAGTTGAACGATCAATCCCCCGGTACTTGTCACTATACTATACTACAACGATCAGGTACACTACCTGGTGGGGGTTGTAAGCTTCTCGAGATCCCTCGAGAGGTAAAGCCTGGTGCGATTCCCACGTATCAGCTACCAATGAAGCCATACGATTGAAATTCATGTGACGGTACTGACGTGATGGCACGTGTCAAACATTGTTCGAAACAAATCTGTAGTTAGGGATGTCTTAACAAGTGTTTCGAAAGCCACTGATTCAAATACCATACCCACTACCTGTGTTAGCCTAGGTGTTTTGATTTTTTTCGTTGTTTTGAAATAGTTACTTGTGTTATACGCATTGCCATTTATGCTATGCTAATGTTTCATGTTTTGTTAATTCGGTAGGTACAAATAGACCATCGAAAAATGTTGCGGGTGGTTCGTGCAGCCATAACAATCGGACACAATCGTTAGCCATAGGCAAGTGAATGCGTAATTCTTTTTCATGTTGAATGAGTACATACCTGGTATTCATTCTTTTTCGTTTTTTGAGGACCGTTAAATTTGTGAACTACCCTATATTATTTTACTGATGCTGTTACCGTTGAAAAATGTTTTTGAACACTTATTTAACAGCGTTTTTCCTTTATCTTATTTGTACAGGGTCTTCAGCCAATGTAAGTACGCGAACGCAAAATGTATGCAGATATCCGTATGCTCATAATAACTCTATACAATCCTCGATCACAGGCAAGTGGCCACATACTTTAGCTTCCTGTTAAGCTAATGCGTTTTAATATTTAATATTTTCCCCTTTTCTTACTCGAACGTATTCCATTTTGTGATATTCAGGAGCATGTGGTATGATTGTCCATGATGCTGAAATAAAGACTGTAGCTCAACAAATCAATATTTCACTTTCGAGGAACCAAAGCATTGAAAGTTCATAGGACCCTTTTAGTTGATGTTTCTGTTCAAGGCACATTTGCAGGCTTCCTACAGCAAAGCGCAAACTTCAACAAAGAAAGGTACTTTACATGGGCTTATATTCAACAGGATGTGTGCAGTTTTAGCTTTCATAGTACGTCCCCCAAAACAGATTAAATGATGTCACAAATCAATATGAACAACTCTTAAATAAATTGAATTGCTGAAGTCATGTGGTAGCCAATTAAGAGTGTAAGTAAACCTTAGTTTCATGACGTCTCCATGTTTCAGATTGCATTTTTGAGTTTAGGCAAAATAGTTGGGTTATGGTTTATCAGTAACATGTCAAAAGAGTTTTTAGGGACTTATTGGGGTTTGTTTACGCTCTTTTTTTCACGTGAACAAAAAATATTATACTTTTACTAATTGTTAATCAAAAGTTAGAACTTATGCTATTAGTTTTACAACTTGACAATGCATCAGATTTTATTATTATTATTATTATTTTTGGCAAAGAATAGGTGTTGATGCTATGATACACATTTTAAATGGAACCTCAAAAGTCAAAAGCAATATATTGTTGTTCCAATGCTAAGAAATATAGCTTTTACTTCTGTGTTAATATAAGATTTTACTTTTGGTTTTCTTGAAGTGATGATTTCAAGCCATTTACTATTGAGTCACTTGACTGGGGCTATATTTTCTCTTATGTAGATATGTGAAAAAAAAATTGACTAATAAAGCAACATGCCAAATGGGTTGAGACCATAAATCTTATGTCTTTAGGCTTTCTAATATCATGGATGAGGTGAAAGACAATACTGGAAAAAGCATTCATGTTACTTCGTGGGAGCAAGAATATATCACAGATCTTCCTAATCAAGACAATGGGTATGTTTTAAAAAACAAAAGAAATATCAGGTTGTTTGGTGGTTTTTGAACATTTGAAGTTACTATTTTGAGTATTTGTATGAACATAAGCCGATGTGCAAGAATATAAGCCCATGAGTATTTATCTTCATTTTACCTATTTTGGTGTTTAATGTTTGAATCTATACCTAAGTCTTTGTTCTTTTTTATGTGTTTAGTATTGACTCACCATGGTAACTTTCAAACTGTTAACAGCCTGTTAATGTTCGTGTTGTGTTAATTTTGTACGTATAAATAAACGCCGGAAAAATCCCGGCCGCATTTTGATTCGACATAATAACCGGGCACGAAAAAACGCCCCGCCGCAACGCGGCGGCCTGACGCCCACCTCGTTCTCATAATCTCATGAGTCATGAACTTGTGATAATTTGGCAAACCACATGCGCATGATATATTAATACTAATATTGGGTAATACGGTAATACAATTGGTTATTTTGGGGGAATGTTAACTTGTGTAATTTGCATAATAATGACTTGATGAGTTTGATTACAATATAAATAATGTCAAATGATCAAACGGGTTTGGCCAAATACTAACATTAAATACTAGTTCACAAATAGTATGCACTATAAATAGAGCCATGGGGTATGCGCTATAAATAGGGCCACGTGGTGTAAAAATAACTAAACTCGACATGAACAATTGTTTGAGTAAAATTATGCGGGCTAAAAAAACATTATTTGGGTTAACTTAATTAACATGAACTCTATCCACGTCGAGTTTTGGGTTGACCCCAATACCTGTGCAAGTGGATTTTTAATTTTTTTGTGTTACATATTTTTTTGTTTTCTTTTGTAAAAATTTTACCCATTTTTGTTGTTTTTCGTGTTATAATAGGCTCATTCAGTTGAACCTAGCTAAATCATATCCAAATAACCCGAAAACTGAATAACATGAACCTTTATCAGGGTGGAGGGTGGTCAGGGATAGGTGCGTAAGACTTTTTTCTACAAAACCCGAATAAACCTTAATCGAGTCAGAGTAACCCGAATGACAGCTCTAACTATGAATAACTCGGCTAGAATATATAACATAAATAACATATATTTTATATCTGAATTTATATTTATATTTGTTTGTATGTATTTTATATATCATTTACTTCATACATTTAAGCATTGAAGCTTTCTCCGTATTTGACATATTTTAAACTAAATATTAATTTTCCTTTCTCACCCAAACCTACCAAAAGTAAAGTATAGTACATTAGTACTCATGCTATACCTTAAAAAGTAAGAGTAAAGATCATTTGATGACCAAACTTTTTTTACATACCAAGGGACTAATCTCCACCCTCCATCTTCCCTCCATCTTTATTTGATCTAATGGATGAGATTAATCCCAACAATTTAAAAAACCCACTTTCATCTTTTTTTTTTCAAATATTAATATTTTTCAAACCGTTAATCGTTAAGCGAAAAAAAATATACCGTTACGACGAGCATTTAATTATCTTTCTATAGATAGGCTAATTGATATATTTTCGACAATTTTTTTTTTTCATTTTTTTCACGTTTTTTTTTTCGTGGCCGAAAAAATCATATATGATATTACATATAATATCATATATGATATTACATATCATATATGATATGTAATATCATATATGATATTATATGTAAAATCATATATTATATTGCATATCATATATGATATGCAATATCATATATGATTTTACATATAATATCATATATGATATCATATATGATATTATATGTAATATCATATATGATATTACATATCATATATGATATGCAATATCATATATGATTTTTTTTTCCGGCCACGAAAAAAAAAACGTGAAAAAAATAATTTATTTTTTTCGAAAGTATATCAAAGTGCCCGTCTATAGAAAGATAATTAAATGCCCGTCGCGATGGTGTAATTATTTTCGCTTAACGATTAACGGTTTAAGAGATATTTAAATTATAAAAAATGGGTGAAATAATAAAATGCTTTTAATCTCAACCATTGATTTCCTTTTTAGATGAATGGTGAGGATGCGTCCGTTGGTATGTGAGAAATGTTTGGTTTGTAGAATAACTCGACTCAAAAAGTAAATCTATGTACGTTATACACCATGGTTTTAACTTTTAAGTTTAACTCATTTTATTTACTTATTTCCAATATGGTGAATTACGACTTAACTTTGCTTGTGCACTATTTTAATTGCCCTCACAGACTTATGGTATATCTTAAATATGTCCTTATAATATTCCACCTTTATATTCAATAATTGCACACTTTTTTCATAAAACCTCCAATAACATAAAGCCAACTTTAGTATGTCGGTAGGGGACTACCAATTTTCCACATAAAATTAAATCCCATTTAATAAATACATAAATAAAATATCGTACCGTTAGAGTTACATGTATTTGCCGTGTGTGGTCAGTGTGATACTTTGCCTATTTTAACACCATAACGTACTTTCATTTCATATATTCTACACACACATTCATCACTAGCTCTCTTATTTCATCATGGCGTTACATAAATTATCACTTTGTTTCTTAATGGTTTTGGTTACGTTTATATGTTGTACCCATGCAAGAACATTTGAAGTTGGTGGTAAAGATGGTTGGACTACCAATCCTTCTGAGAATTATAATAGTTGGGCTGGTAGATTAAGGTTCTTGATCAATGATACGTTGCGTAAGTCTCGTTAAGCTCGTGTTCATGTGATATTGTTTTCTGATTCTAGATTATTGCTTTTTTAAAGTTTTTTTTAGATGGTTTTTGACTTTTTTTGTATTGTTTTGCAGATTTTAAGTATAATGGTGCTGTGGATTCTGTATTGGTGGTGAATAAAGGTGATTATGATGGATGTAATATTAATAATCCGATAACGAAGCTTGATGGTGGTGATTCTACGTTTAAATTGGATCGTTCGGGTCCTTTTTATTTCATTTCGGGTAATAAATCGAATTGTGATCAAGGTGAGAAGATGACTGTGGTGGTTTTAGCTCTTAGAAACAAATCACCGCCACCTGGCACCGCTACTCCGCCTACGCCCGCCGCGACACCGCCATCGTCCGCCATGACACCGCCACCTGGTGCCGCTACTCCGCCTACTCCCGCCGCGACACCGCCGTCGTCCGCCATGACACCGCCACCTGGTGCCGCTATGCCGCCTTCTCCCGCCGCGACACCGCCGTCGCCCGCCATGACCCCGCCGTCGCCGCCCACCGTGTCCCCATCCCTTCCACCTTCACCATCCCCTGTTTCAGCCTCCCCACCATCCCCTATTTCAGTCTCCCCAGAATCGGCCCCTCGTTTATCACCATCTGGAACACCTACTTCGACTCCTCCAGGGGGTGCTCCTGCTATGAGTCCATCAGGGTTATCCCCTGGTCCTGGAGGAGCAGCAGGTGGTCCAAGAGGCGCGGCAGAGGGTCCTGGAGCCGTGGCAGGTGGTCCGGGTGGAGCCCCCGGACAATCACCAGGAGGTACTAATCCGTCAGACACCAACGCGCCATCTGCCGCGACCTGTTTACTTTCGGGTACCACAATGGCATCATTTGTTACTATGATGTTTGGTTTATGGTTGATTAGTTAGACGTTTTAAATATTTACATTTCAAAGGTTTAATACTTTGATTATGTTTAAACCTTGAGGTTTATCATGATCTATTTATTTGTCTAGTTTTATTTCTTTTTGTTATTGTTGGATTGATACAAGTAGTTGAGAGTGGTATATATTAATAAAACGAGTGTTCATCTTGACTACGTTGTGAATAAACATCATGTGTATCGGTAGCTAGAAACATTGATGGTGTAATAAATTTGTTTGGTTGTAAAATCTTTTCATTTATGCATTTTTGCTATTATTTATTCTCATTCTATGTTTTTTATGTTACATATAGTAGAAGCTTTGAATAAAGAGGATCAAAACCTTCAAGCCATTAATTACATTTAAGTTGCTATCTCTAACGCCTTTTCTATTACTGTTATATCAAACTTTACAAGTTAGTATGTATGTAGCAGGAGTTTGGATATGAATGATAATGTAATTATCTGATAATTACTATTTGTAAAGATAGTTATCCCTTAAAAATACATAATTGATATGAAAGCGATAAGATACACAAGGTCAGGGTTTCTCTATCAATCTATAAGCTTTTTGAAACATATATTTTAATCAACTTTTAGGGTGAATTTCATATTTTCCTTTTAAGACCTCACTAATTTCATACATAAGTGTCCATTACTCATCAAAAACTCACTTTAGAATTTAATATTTTAAATATAATTGTCCATTTGTGAAAATATGTAATTGTACCTTACTAGTTTTGTGTTTGGAAAGTTATTAAGCTAATCTTTAGCATTATTTAAAGAGGTACACTCATAAAGGAATGAACTAGAAGTATATTTGTTCAATTTTAGACATAAAAACATACCAACCATCAACTTTAATGATATTTAAAAAAATGGATAGAAAGGAAATGAATGATTTAATAAGTCAATTAAAACATTATCTAGAAAATATTATCCAACTGTAAATGTGTACACTTGTTCAGCTTATATACATTTTGACAAATCAAATAAATTGTGACCACCCACCTATTATGAGTTAAATAAATTACACCTTCTTATAAAAATGAGGTGTCCTTATTTTGTTTTCTGAACTGTGAATCGGATACCACTTTTCCAATCAACTTTTGAAAGGGTACTATTCCATTGATTGATATTGGATAAAGACATAAAATAGTAGTAAAATATATAGTGTTAGTTTGATGGGAATGTATTCTAACAACTCGAATTATATTTACAATTTTAAATTGGGTATATTTATTTGTCACAATTTTGAAAATAAAAGGGTTGTAAATTAATATATATATATATATATATATATATATATATATATATATATATATATATATATATATATATATATATATATATATATATATATATATATATTAGTTTAGTGGGAATGCATTCTAACTACTCAAATTATATTGGAAATTTAGATTATTAAATTTATGAAATGACAAGGTATTATTTATTTGTCACAGTTTTTGAAAACGAAGCTTGAACTGTAACATTTTTTTTTATTACTCCCTCCGTCTTAAATTACAAATGATTATTTATACTTTTAGTTGTTTTAAAATATTTGTCCATTTTCGTATTTCAATCAAGAAACTTTACATTGTGTTTCTGAGAGAAGAGAAATGAGTAGAAAGAAAACAAAATAAATGGCTAAACTTCTCTTCAAAACTTTTTTTTCTAAAAGTTAAGATAATTTGAAAAGAGTTATATTATGAAGCTTTTAATAAATACAAATACTTAAAAGACCTAATATAAAATATAAATTTTATATATAACAAATGGTATAATTGTAATTAAAAACTCAGGAACAGATTATTAGTGAAGAGAAAAAATATTTGATTAATGAATAGAGTAGTTACTAGTTAGTGTGAATTTTTAAAACTTTGTGCAAATTAAAAGTTGACTTATAATGGACGAAGTATTAATTTTTGTTGTTGATGGCTGAAAAATTTAAATTCATTTGATATACATGTTAACTATAAGGGGGTGTTTTGGATGTGTGTTATGATGGTGATTATCTGATTATATCGCTTACAAAACGCCAATAATCAGTTTTAGTGTTTGGGAACTTTTCTTAGTTAATTGATTATTTGCGTTGTGTTGGAGTCAAAATATGGTTTTAGATAATCTGAGAAGGAGCTGCAAAAACGCAAAGAAGCTACAAGTGTCTAACATACAAAGATTTGTTTGTTTCATCACATATTTCTAATGGTTATAATGCTCATATCACTTTCAAATGAAGACCAATATACATTTTTCACTTTGGTCTATCACGATTATTTTGACTTTTGACTTTTGACTTGTACTTTCGTCGTGTCTTCTCGTTTAAGTAATTACTCTACTAAGTTTGGATCAAATAAGAAATATAACAAAGATGAGAAGGATGAGAAGAATGAGAAGGAACCACAATCACCGATCTTAGATGCATCTATAAAAATAGATTAATCTCCCAATTATTTTTCTTTTCTTTATTTGAATTTTGTAACTAGAATTTTTTCTCACTCTTCTTATTTTAATAACTCTTCTCAGTAAATCCATTATAATAGTTGGAATCATTGAAAATATATTATTTTGTGATAAAAACTGGTATAAATATTAATAACAAAATGATAAATGATAAACATAGGTAATTCAATATATATAGTCCTTTTTTAGTAATTTTACAGTTCAAGTCATCAATAATCTATTTGTCAAACAATTAAAAACTGATTATTTGATTATCGCGTTATAATACAACATAATCAAATCCAAATACTATATTTCAAAATCATGTTTTGTTACCATTGGTTATCTGATTATGTGACATCAAAAAAAAAAAAAAAAAAAAAAAAAAAAAAAAAAAAAAAAAAAAAATTTAAATAAGCAATCTCAAACATCCTATAAGGTTAAGCACAACAGAGACCATGACCGACCTTCATTTGCTTGACACATCAGCTTTCTCTATTCGACGACCTACAGACGATTTTTTTTTACCACTAACTACCTACACTACAAAAAACCTATTCCACAAATATTCGTTTTTAATTAATTAACACACACAAAAAAAAACATATACAATTTCTGCTGTCCAGACGACCTAAACCAAAAGAAAATGAGCCCTCAACTTTGAATGACCTACTTTGCACACGAAGAGCGACCTTCATTTGATTTGGTTGACCTACACTACGACCAAATCATATGGCCTTACTGCGCTAAGCCTAAGTGGACATGATAAATTAGTTGGTATAATGGTTTGAAAATTAAAAGTTTTGCAAAGAAAGACATAACTTGACTAGTAAAATATACTCCTTATGTTGTTAGTTTAGTGTGAATATATATTCTAACTACTTGAAGTCTTGAATTATATTTGAAATTTCAGATTATTAAATTTATATGAAAATAATGTGTTTACTTATTTGTCACAGTTTGAAAGCTTATCTGAAGCTTGAATCGTACGGTATTTTTTTTTTTTTTTTTTTTTTTTAATTGTTGGTGCCGAAAAACTTAAATTTGTTCGATATATGTTTAATTTGTTCAGGTTATTATTATGTGACATATTTCCTTAATTATAAGTAGACATTATAAACTACTTTGGTATAATTGTTTGAAAACTACGTTCTTCTTTTGCGAAGAAAATAAAAGATAACAAGGTAGTTTTCAAATAAAACTAGCTGAAATTATATCTATCAAGTCTATAAACATACTAATCATGTAATAAATTAAGTTCATGCTTAGGTAAAGACGACTTATTAATCAATTTGTTATCAAATCCACAATAGGTTCTTCTCATTAAATGGTTTGAATCACGACTTCTATTTACATAATTACTTGGTCGACATTAATAGGTTGTATGTCAAAGTCATACACATTTTTATTGTCGCACGATACCATTTTCTAATATTTCCCTTCATTTTCTCAAACAATAAAGTATCATGAAATTTCAATATTTGTTTATCAAATTATTTATGAAAGTCTTGTGTATACAATTTATCATTATATAACATTTTATAAACCTGCATATTTGTTGACGTATGTACCCTTCGGATACATGCCGTACAAGGGTATACCCTCCGGATCCGTATCAGGTAAAATGTACTCAGGTGTGTTCAGACAACACGGACCAATATCCGATGGGTTACGAATGTCCGCATGATCTCAGCCGTCCGGATATCACAAACCCTTCGGATAAGCTAACAAGTACCTAGACCAAAGTACAAACAAGTACGCCAAAGTATATGATAATGGAGTCTAAACTAGCGAACATTAAGGGCTAAGTACGAACCAGCCTGGCACTTCATGTAGAGAGTCTATAAATAGAGAGGAAATCTTCATTTAAGGTTAACTAATTCTCCCCTACTCTCTAGTTTTATTCATACTTTCTCTCACTAAGAACATATACTTACTCTCACGCCGGAGGTTGGTCCTGGGATACATTCCCGGGGCGAGTCTAACGGACGTATTTGTTTTGCAGATATCTGAAGTAACATACTGTAAGCAAGGATCACACTGAATCCGGAGGACCAACTCTAGTCCGAAGGATTCATCTCGCTTGTTCGAAGTAGAAACAAACTTTTACCTCAACAAATTGGCGCCATCCGTGGGACCCGTCATTCACTCTACCAAAGCTAAGAGATGACAGGTCCTTCCCCAACCACACCCGAAGGATCCGGAAGTCGTCCGGATAATAATACCAATCCTGTTAACCTTGAACAAATCCAAAGTCACTTTGCTGCTCTAAAATCTCTCATCCAACAATACAATGTCTCAGGAGAAACACCGATTGACCCCATCCAACTCGACTTTGAGGTTGCCGGATCGCATGAAGTCGAAGCCCAAAAGGCCGAAGAGGAGAGGACGGACGACTTATCCAAACCTTTCAAGGCGGCGTCCAAGAGTCCTTTTACCCGGAGGATCATCGATTTCTCCGGACCAAAGGGTTCAAAGTATCTGATGCCTTCTCACTTGAAGTTATACAACGGATCTACAGATCCTGGCGATCATATCACCAGATTTGAAGGGGCGGCCAATCAAGGTGCGTGGCCCATGCCCATTTGGTGCATGATGTTCCAGCAGACCCTGGATGACGCTGCTAGAGCGTGGTTTGATCGTCTTCCGCGAGGTAGTATTGATAATTGGGATGAATTGAGTGAGCAATTCGTTCAGAGGTTCGCCCTTCGTAGAAAGTGCATCAGAGATCCGATGGAAATTACCAAGATCATCCGTAGAGCTAACGAGGCCCTCTCAGAATTCAAGGAACGATGGACGGATGAGGCTAGTCGCATTTCGGGAGTACCAGAGCTGATGCAGATATCCTTTTTTATTGATGGTTGTAAAAGTCCGGAGCTAGCGAAGAGATTCTCCGAGAAGGTTCCCCAGAGCGTAACCGAAATGATGATACGGGTTGATGATTTCGTCCGTTCCGAAAGAGTGTATCGACTGACGGAAGTACCAAAGAGGGAAAGGGTGGATAATTCTCGTAGAGATTATCAACCTAATCCATACAGCCGCAATGACCATAACACACAACGGTCCTCCTTTAGAGGAAACCACAGGAAAGATGTTCAAGACTTTAAACCTAGACGAAATGAAAATTTCGCACCATACATGCCCAGACGAAATGACAATAATACCTATCGGATAGACTACCGAAGGGATTATCGGCGTGACGACGGGAACAGAAGAGATACCAGACCCCTAGACTTGAACATGCTCACAAAGGCCCCTAAAGAGATCTTGTCAACGGAGCATCAACTCAGGCTACCGGCACCCCCGCCACTAAGAGGAAGGCCGTCAAGAGAAAACATGGATAAATACTGTGATTATCATGGAGAGAAAGGCCATCTCACCAATGACTGTCACAATCTGAAGGAGCAACTCAAGATAGCCCTGGATACCGGCAAGCTTGACCACCTGATCAGAGACGTCCGACAAAGAGACAGAGCACCACCCAGAAATAACCATCAAAACAACCAAGGTCGAATCATCAATATGGTCTGGCGTCAAGAAAGAAATACGAAGCGAAAGACAATAGATCAGGAAGAAGAGTGGATGAGAGCCCCCATAAGCTTTCCTCCGATCCTCCCGGGGGACGCTTCCGATGAGCCACTTATAGTGGAAGCAGAGATCGAAGGATATACTGTACGGAGAGTATATGTCGACCAAGGTGCATCGGTGGAAGTAATGTACGAGCACTGCTTCCTAAACCTGGACTCTTCCATCCGGTCACGTCTATCCAAGACAAACACACCGCTGGTGGGATTCTCAGGAGAAAGCATAAATCCGTTGGGGAAAATAGAACTAGAAGTATGCTTCGGGAGTGAAGGGCTATACCGCCGAACCATCATGAAGTTCGCGGTGGTTAGATCTCCCTCTCCGTATAATGTGATACTTGGTCGATCCGGAATCAAAAAACTAAAAGCCATCCTGTCAACTATACACTCCATGATGAAATTCCCGACGCCGAGAGGCATCGCCACTCTAGTAACCCGATCGGTCATCATCTCAGAGTGCAGAAAGCTCGAAGAAAAATTCTTAATAGAAAGGGAGACTCAAACAGAGACTTCCTCGGAAACACCCATTGAAGAAACTGCTGGAACCGAAGATGTGCTGGTTCATCCGGCTTATCCGGAACAACTAGTGACAATAGGAAGGAATTTCTCAAAAGAGGGGCGAAGGCAATTGATAACTTTACTCAAAAATAGCCGAGACATTTTCGCATGGGAACCCTCGGATATGACCGGCGTTCCCCGATGGGCAGCTGAACATAAGCTCAACGTAAACGTCCAGGATAGACCGATAGCACAGAAAAAGAGATTCTTCTCGGAAGAAAAGAACCAAGCCATAAATCAAGACGTAGAAGAATGGCTAAAGGCCGGAATAATCAGACCTGTCCGGTATCCGACCTGGATCTCTAATCCGGTACTGGTGAAGAAGCCGGACGGTACCTGGAGGATGTGCATTGATTTCAAGAACCTGAACTCATCGTGCCGCAAGGACTACTATCCGTTGCCCGAAATAGACTGGAAGATCGAGTCGGTAATAGGGTTCCGATACAAGTGTTTCTTGGACGCTTACAAAGGATATCATCAAGTACAAATGGCAAAGGAAGACGAAGAGAAAACGGCCTTCTATACGGATCGGGGAACATACTGTTATGTAAAAATGCCGTTTGGTTTGAAGAATGCCGGGGCAACCTATCAGAAGTTGGTAGACTCTGCCTTCCGGAAGCAAATCGGTCGAAACTTGGAAGTGTATGTAGACGATATGGTGATAAAGAGTCAAACGGAAAAAGAGCTATTAGCCGACATTGCTGAAACGTTCGACAATCTCCGGAGAATAAACATGAAGCTAAACCCTAAAAAATGTTCTTTCGGAGTGGAAGAAGGAAAATTCCTCGGATATATGGTGACTTCCGAGGGGATTAGGGCTAACCCCAAGAAAACCAGAGCAATCGCCGATATGCAATCACCAAAATCACTAAAGGAAATGCAAAGCTTAAGTGGCAAACTCGCGGCACTCAATCGTTTCTTATCAAAATCAGCCGAAAGGTCTCTCCCTTTCTTCGAAACTTTAAAAAACATCACTAAGGACAACAAGGAAAAATATCAATGGACGGAAGCGGCTGAAAAAGCCTTCCAAGATATGAAGAAAATGATTATGGAGCTTCCCTGCCTAACGACTCCGAAATCTAAAGAAGATTTGTATCTATATCTGTCTGCCGCAGCAGAAGCAATAAGTGGAGTGCTGATGGTCGAAAGAGAAGGGCGGCAGATCCCAATTCATTATGTAAGTCGAACCTTGCACGAAGCCGAAAAGAGATATGCTCCGGTCGAAAAGTTGACTCTAACCCTCCTGCATTTATCAAGAAGATTGAGGCGGTATTTCGAAGCCCACCCCATCAAGGTCATAACGGATCATCCCATCAAACAAGTGCTGAACCGGGCAGAATCGTCCGGACGATTAGCCAAATACACAGTAGAATTGGGGGCCTACAACATCACCTACGTGCCCAGAAATGCTGTCAAAGGACAAGTGCTTGCTGACTTCATTAATGAAATACCCATCAGCACAACCTCCCCGGATCCGAAGAAGAGAAGCAAAGAGATATGCAACGTTTCTCAACCGGAAGAGTGGATCCTATATACTGATGGGGCCTCCAGCAGGAAAGGTGCCGGAGCAGGATTAGTGTTAATTAGTCCGGAAAAAGAAGAATACACATATGCTCTCCGGTTAAATTTTGAAGCTACCAATAACGGAGCAGAATACGAAGCACTCCTGGCCGGATTGAGAATTGCAAAGGAGATGCATATAGAGGCGTTGGACGTACGAGTGGACTCTAACTTAGTGGCAAGCCAAATCAATGGAGAGTTTACTGCATACAAGGAGAGCATGGCAAAATACCTCGCGAAAGCCAAAGAATACATCACTTGTTTCAAACGCTTCAGAATAAAGAACATCCCAAGAGCTCAGAACCAAAAAGCAGATGTGCTCAGCAAGCTAGCATCCGTAGCATTTGACCACTTAACGAAAGAAGTCCTGGTAGAAGTATTGGAGAAGCCGTCCACCGAAGAAGAAACAGTCAACGCAATAGTGGAAGAAGAGGAGGAAAATTGGATGTCCCCCATATTCCGATGTTTAAACGAAGGTATATGGCCGGAAGATCAAAATGAAGCTCGAAACCTCCATATGAAAATAAGCCACTACACACTAATTGACAACGTGCTATTCAAAAAATCCTATCTAGGACCGATGTTACGATGTGTCGGACCTCTCCAAGCCAATTACATAATCCGAGAGGTGCACGAAGGAGCCTGTGGCATGCACTCCGGACCCAGGACGGTGGTAGCTAAACTCATGCAACAAGGCTACTATTGGCCAACCATGCACCGGGACGCTAGGGAAGTCATCCGAAAATGCGATGCCTGTCAGATACATGCTCCGGTCCCCAAGTTGCCAAAAACGGTACTAACTTCCGTCATGGCACCATGGCCCTTCTTCCAATGGGCAATGGACATTTTGGGGCCTTTGCCCGAAGCTCCAGGAAAAGTTAAGTATGTTATTGTGGCAATAGACTATTTCACAAAATGGATGGAAGCAAAACCGTTGGCCAAGACAACCGGAAAAGAGGTCAAAAAGTTTGTATGGGACAACATCGTCTGCAGGTTCGGACTACCTAAGATAATTGTCACGGACAACGGAAGCAACTTTGTGGGAGATCCGTTCAAAAGTTGGTGCGAGAGGTTAAATATCACACAAATCAACACGGCCGTGGCTCACCCTCAAGCCAACGGATTGGTCGAAAGAGCCAACAAAAGCCTAATGAAGGGATTTAAGTCCCAGCTAGGAAGAGAAAGAGCAGGATGGGTAGACGAATTACCAAACGTACTATGGGCTTTCCGAACCACTCTGAAAACTAGCAATGGAGAAACCCCTTTCAGTCTAACTTATGGGAGTGAGGCAGTCATTCCGGCAGAGATCGGTATGCCTACCTTCCGGATCATGATGGCAAACGTTGAAAACAATGACGATGAGATAAATCTAAATCTAAACTTATTAGAAGAACGGAGGGAAATGGCAGCCATAAGGGAGGCGAAGTACAAAAAGAAGGTGGAGCAATATTACAACCGAAGGGTTAGATCCGAAGCCTTCAAAGTGGGAGATTTCGTGTACCGAAAAAATGAAGCCAGCAGAGTGGAAGATCAAGGAAAATTGGGACCTAATTGGGAAGGCCCCTATCGGATAACAGAGGCTTATCAGCACGGCACATACAAGCTCCAAACCATGGAAGACGTGGAAGTACCTCGAACCTGGCATGCCATTAACTTAAAGAAATGTTTTATGTAACCTATTATGTACTTTGATTTTCCAGGATCTATTGTAAGGCATGAGCCATTTTCACATCAATGAAAAACCCGATGCATTTTAACCAAACATAGAGTTATTTTCCGCAAGATACAAGTTGTCCAGTGAAGAAAACCCCAAGTGGGTATTACTAAGGCCAAGAGCCGAAGGGTACAGGTTACCCCGTCAAAGAAAACCCCAAGTGGGATTTACTAAGGCCAAGAGCCGAAGGGTACAGGTTACCCCGTCAAAGAAAACCCCAAGTGGGTATTACTAAGGCCAAGAGCCGAAGGGAACAGGTTACCCCATCAAAGAAAACCCCAAGTGGGTATTACTAAGGCCAAGAGCCAAACGGTACAGGTTACCCCGTCAAAGAAAAACCCCAAGTGGGTATTATTTAGGCCAAGAGTCGTAGGAAACAAGTTGTCCGGAGGAATAAAACCCCAGGCGGGTATGATTTAAGGCCAAGATCCGAAAGAAACACAAATTGTCCAACAAATCAAACTTGAAGAGCGACTAAAGTCGATGTCCGAAATATACAAATGTCTCGGAAAACGCACATATAAATTGGAAATAGCATAAGGACAAATAACAAAAATGACAAAAGATAACGATATGAATATTTATCCGATCAAAAGTCAATTACATTAAGCATTCCGGAACAACAAATACCCTATGCTATTACATCAGCGGCAATGAGGAAATAAGAGCTTCACGAGGAATCCGGAATACCTGAATCCATAGTCAAAATGGAGGTATCCCGATCCCAACATACAAAATCCAAAGGACTGAAAGATAAAAAGCTTCAGGAAAAGACCGAGGCATTCTGATCCGAAGACTGGTTCCCGGAAGGATTCTCGACACGAGATTCGACCTCCGGTCCTTCAATCACCGGTTCTTCAACTGGAGCAGGGTCGGGAACCAAGGCATTTAGCTCGTCAAACTTCCGGTAGATAGTTTGACGGATCTTCTGGATGAAGGGATAGTCCTGAGAAAGGGCCTTATCATACAACGGACCATATTTGGCTCCGGCATCCATATCCATCCCCTCAATCTCCCCTAGCAGTTTAGCCGCCTTCTCCGGCTCATCAAATAAACCTGCCCTGTCAATCAACCCAGAAAGATAAAACAAATTAAAGGGGTCAGCCAATGCCGTTCGGAATTCATGACTTCCGAGAAAATGATGGATAGCTTCCGGGATGAACTCGTTAACAATGCGGTTCCTCTCCACCTCGGCATTACCAGCAGCCACAGCAATATCCACCTTCTCTTGACAAAGCTCCCTGTAAGCTTTCTCTTCATCGTTTAGCTTCTGCTTGGCATCAGACAACTGCCCCTCCAACAACCTGATCTTCTCGGCCTGCTAGCCGGAAACTTTCCTCCACTCATTCTTCTCTAACTCAAGATTACCAACTCTCTCCTCCAGACTCGCATTTTCTGCGCGAAGCTTTCTCAGACCCTCCGGATTCACCTCGGAACACTCTGCATGAACCTTCTTCAACTCATGAAACTCTCCGGACATCTGCTGGAACGTCTTCCAGTTGTCATCAAGGGTCTTATCACAGGTCTTGTGGGTATCAAACAATTTTTTGTAATCCTTTGAAAGAGACTCGAAACGGAAAATCATATCCGTTTGAGCCGTGACACAATTACCCAACAATAGCCACGACCTGCGGACAGCCTCTTCATCATCCTGATCATCCAGATATTTCTCCTCCTTGGGAGTTGCAAAATTTATCAACATATCTCGACAAGCGGTGGCAGTGTTCAGACGAGTTCCTTTCGTCACAGTCCACGCAGGCACGTAGGGGGCATCATCCTCACCATCCCCCTCTATATCAACTTCAACATCCTCCTCATCCACAAGAGCTTCCTTCCCCGGACGCCGGGATGCACCCTCCGAACTCCCTGACAGCAAAAGAACCTCCGTCAAAAAATAATAATAACAATAACAAATAAAAAAAAATGGAAGGAGAAACCATAAAAAATCATCCGAACGTACCAGACGCCAAATCCTCCGGATGAATGGAACGGATAGGTTCTGGCCTCTCCACGGCCTCTCCAGTCTCTAGATCAATAACAGTATCACCAGCAGAAACCTTGCTTCTCTTATGAAGGCGAGAAGAGACACTTCCTGCTCCAGTTCTCTTCAACGGAGGCTTCTTCAACCCCGTCTTCATAGCCTGCTCCTTCTTCCTCTCTTTAGCAGCTATCACTTTGTCATCAGCAACTTCAACACTCTTCAACTCCTCCGTCTTTTCCGGTACCTCAGTATTGGAGGCCAAGGGAGGAGTAACATGCACCTCACGAGTATGCCCTTCCGGAAACGGGGTACCTTGAACAATCTTCGTATTCTTTCGTAGCGGAGGCTTCTTCAGATAATTCGACATGGTTATACCTGCGGACAAACAAAACCCAACGTTAAAAACAAAAAAAAAATAATAAAAAAATAAAAAAAAGATGCACAATATAAAAACACATTATAACAAGGGCTATACCCCTCCCCTGCTCATCCCTCAACGCCGGACGGTAACCAGGAAACTCCCAGTGGTCCGATAAACCCAGGGCATACAAGAACGCTTGCGGAACTTGACAGGGCTCAACGATCGTCTCAGAAAGCCTTTCGGCATGAGTAACATCATACTCACTTGCCTTTGGAAACAGATCCGATACGTCCGAATCCGAATGCCTCCACGGCATGGCAAATGGAATAGCTCGCCTATCGATAAAGAAAAAATTGTACTTCCAACCCTTCAGACAAGAGGGAAATTCCCCAAAGCAAACCTTCCTATTCTTATGAATACGCTTCTCGAAGGAAAACCAATCACCCTGCTTGCTAAGTTTATAGAAGACACGGAATAGGGGAGTAGTAGAAGGAATGTGCATGCTACGGCAATACACCTCAAACAGGGTAACACGATGCATACCCAGCGGAACTAGTTGAGAAATGTGAACTTTAAAATATCTAACGACATCTAAAAGAAAAGTGGAAAAAGGGACAACGAGACCACCCTCAAAAAAGTACTCCGCATACAAACCAATGGCATCCTCCAGTAACTGGTTCATCGTCATACCCGTTGGAGGTACCCTTGGATGTAAATCCTCCGGTATTCCGAACGCTTTCACCACAGCGATCACATCAGACTCGTCCATCGCGGACACTCTTAAATGCATGTCTTTCTTAACGTGCGAACCGTCCAGATTGGACACATCTTCATACTCAAACGATGTTGTAGATTCCGACATAATGGACAAGAAGGAGAGGAGAATAGCCAAGCAACAAAAAAACTAAATGGGCTGAGACGTACCTCAAAGACGACGCGAATAATCGTTCGGAATACGGAGAAGATGAGATGTGTCAGAGGTATGTGTGTGAAATAAAATTACGGTGCTGTAAATAAAAAGAAATGGGACTATTTATAGGCAGTCAAAAACAGGCGGGAAAGGGACACGTCACCCGTAGGGCTAACGTGTCAGCCATCCACACCGTGTCTCTCAGAAAATGCATACGTGTTCCAATCCAAACGACGCGGTAAAAAACGACGGCGCACCTTAAACGACACCTTAATTACTTTTGGCATTTTGCGTGACTCTAGCAAAAGAACAAAGCCATGACTTACCCTCCGGAAAATCGCAAAAAATAAACTTAGTATCATACCATTGGCACAACCAATACTATGATACTGGGGGGGACATGTTGACGTATGTACCCTTCGGATACATGCCGTACAAGGGTATACCCTCCGGATCCGTATCAGGTAAAATGTACTCAGGTGTGTTCAGACAACACGGACCAATATCCGATGGGTTACGAATGTCCGCATGATCTCAGCCATCCGGATATCACAAACCCTTCGGATAAGCTAACAAGTACCTAGACCAAAGTACAAACAAGTACGCCAATGTATATGATAATGGAGTCTAAACTAGCGAACATTAAGGGCTAAGTACGAACCAGCTTGGCACTTCATGTAGAGAGTCTATAAATAGAGAGGAAATCTTCATTTAAGGTTAACTAATTCTCCCCTACTCTCTAGTTTTATTCATACTTTCTCTCACTAAGAACATATACTTACTCTCACGCCGGAGGTTGGTCCTGGGATACATTCCCGGGGCGAGTCTAACGGACGTATTTGTTTTGCAGATATCTGAAGTAACATACTGTAAGCAAGGATCACACTGAATCCGGAGGACCAACTCTAGTCCGAAGGATTCATCTCGCTTGTTCGAAGTAGAAACAAACTTTTACCTCAACAATATTATGTTTTAGAAAGCGGAACGAATCGACCAGTTGAATGGAAAAAAATTGGAACCTTTTAGAAAACATGTTAGATGTCCGATTTAATTTTAAAAACCACTACTTCTTATAAAGTGTGAATGCTCATTCTTAAAATCGTGAAAACTTAAGTTAATATAGTTTGCCTAAACTACTCTTAAGTACCCTTTAAACTTGACAATTTTTTTTTTTTTTTTTTTTTAAACGGCGGCTTTTTTATTAGAAGATCTAGCAAGATGCTAGAAAGAACAAAAGAACATTACATGATTGGAGAGATGACTAAAGTCGGGTTTTTCACCCATAGATCCCAATCTAATCTAAAATTCTTACACCTATTACTAACCCAACAAAATGATAAGCTTTGAACATCCTTGAAGATATCACAACCGTTGGAGTCTTTTAAGCGGAAAACCTTATCATTTCTACTTCTCCAAATATGCCATATAGAGGTGAAAATGATTGCTTCAAAGCATTGGAGTTGAAATGGCGAGAACATCTTTTTTTTCTCGGTGCTCAAATGATTAACAAAATTGCAAACACTTTTGTAATCTAGGTCCCCAAAAAGAGAGAAACCACACCATTTAAAAATGAGGTTCCAGGTGTTACGAGACCATGAGCAGCGACCCATCAAATGGTCTAGAGTTTCAACATCATCTTCACACATCGGGCATAGAATCGAATGCAAGTCAATACACCTCTTGTCTAGATTACATCTTGTTGCAAGACTATCTTTGTCGGCTTGCCATACTAAGATGTTCACCTTCTTCGGAACTAAAGGATTCCATCTTGTTTTCTCGTGAGATGAACTGAGAATTTTCTCATCTAGCTTGACCCGAAGGGACTTAACTGTGAATTTTCCGGAGTTCTCAAGAGCCCAATTCCAACCATCAGGCCCTGATTTTAACTCTACTCCTTGAATTAAACAAGCCAAACTATCCAATTCCTCTTTTTCTCTACCGCCACGAATAGATCGACGCCAATTCCATGCCAATGAAAGATGACCATTTGATTTAAAAAGTCGATCAGCTATGTTGCAATCTTTCCTGGACTCTAAAGCGTATAATCTAGGATAGACTTCAGCTAGCTTGAAAGTACCGAGCCACTCTTCATCCTAAAATTTTATCGAGACTCCCTCACCAATAGACTGAGTAAAGAAGGAAGAGAGTGGAATATTGAGACTATTCACATCGTGACACGCCTTTAAGATATCATACCAGGTACCCTTAATGTCAATAGAAGCATAGTTTAGAAAATCACCTCCCTTTGAACCATGAATCGAGTGAAGAATGTGCTTCCATAAGGCGTCCTTCTCTGTGTGCCACCTCCATAGCCATTTAGAGAGAAGACTAAAGTTAAGAGCTTTAAGAGATCCTATCCCGAGACCTCCCGATTTCACAGAGGCAGCAACTTTACTCCACGCGACCCATGAAATTTTCCTTTCTTCAACTCCACCCTGCCAAAAAAACTTGCTTCGGATCTGCTCAAGCAGTTTGATAACTGAAATTGGGCCTTGAAAAGAGAGAAATAATAAATCGGCAAGTTAGTCATGACAGCTTTGAGGAGAGTCAAACGCCCACCGAAAGAAAGAGATTTCGCCTTCCATTTCGCCAATTTTAGTTGGAATTTACTGATAACAGGATCCCAACTATTTGTTTTTCTCATACTTGAACCAACAGGTAATCCCAAATATGTAAAAGGGAGGCTTGCATTTTTACGGTTGACATTCCTCGCAACTCTTTTAACCTCATCCTTTTTCACCCCCACACCCAAAAGATGACTTTTATTAAGATTAACTTTAAGTCCCGAGGATACTTGAAAGCATCGTAAAATTCTGATCAGATTAGTAATATTTAACTCAGACCATTCACCTACAAGAAGAGCATCATCTGCGTATTGTAGATGAGAGATCTCCACGTTATTCTTGCCTACTTTAACACCTTTAAAAACTCCTTTTTCTCTTGCTTCCATCATGGCAATGTGCAGTGTTTCCATTGCAATTATAAACAAAAAAGGCGACAACGGATCTCCTTGTCTCAAACCTTTGCTTAACTTAAATTCCTTGGAGGGACTACCATTTATGAGGATCAAAGAAAAGCCAGAGCGAAGGCAACCAAAAATCCACTCTCTCCATTTAATACCAAAACCCATTTGACCCATAATGTCATCTATAAAATTCCATTTTATTGAATTGAAAGCTTTTTCGAAATCCACTTTGAAGATCATGAGTTTTTCATTCGCTTTCTTGGCCCAAGAAATCACTTCATTTATGATTAATGGCCCATCAGTAATTTCTCGGCCTTTTACAAATGCAGTTTGGACGTTGCTAATGATAGTACTCATGACCGATTCCAATCTATTAGCAAGCAACTTTGAAAGTACTTTATAATAGCAACCCAAAAGACTGATGGGACGGAAATCTTGTGGAAGAAGTGGATTAGAGACTTTTGGAATTAAGGATATGAAAGAAGAATTGCATCCTCTTGGAATTGATTTATCGATCTCAAAACACTTGACTGCTTTTATAAAATCATCACCGATCATATTCCAAAAATGTTTAATGAACCTGAGAGTGAATCCGTCAGGACCAGGCGCCTTATCCCCTCCACAGCTCCAAACAGTGTTCTTAATTTCATCATTTTCAAAAGGTCTTTCAAGAACACATTTTTGGAGCTCCGATAACGTCTTGAACTTGTTACTGTGAAAGCGAGGTCTACGAGGGATGTTCTCCTTAAATCTATCAGAATATACTTGAAGAAAATGCTCTTTAATTTTATACGGATCAGTCTCCCATACACTATTAATCATAATGCCATGAACCAACCGACGTCGATTTTTGCCCTTGATAATTGAGTGAAAAAATGCGGTGTTCTCGTCCCCGTCTAAAGCCCACCGACATCGAGATTTTTGTTGCAAGTCTTGTATGTTTTTTGTTTCTAACTCGAACAAACGTTTGGAAATATCACGCCTTAAATTGCAATCCGCCTCAGACAAAACACCAATTTCAGCTTTTAAATCAAGTTCTTCAAGATGCTTTGTTAAAAGTGCACTATCCTGAACTGATTTTTGCCTAAGGTTTTTACTCCACGGTTTTAAGTTGGCCTTTAATGCTTTCAACTTCCTGCAGAGATTAACATCAGGACGATAACAGCCTTGGTCACAAACCCAAGAAGATTGAACTAACAGGTTTAATGAATCCTCGTTTAACCAAGAATTAAATAACTTGAAAGGGACAGGTCCGAAATCAACAGAATTTGACTCCATGAAGATTGGGCAGTGGTCCGAAAATTTACGAGGAAGCGCGGTACAATGAAGTGTTGGCCAGGTTTGGATAACCTCAGAGGAGACTAAAAATCTGTCTAGCTTGCTAAGTTTTGTCCCTTTCTTGTTAATTCTTGTAAAATTTCTGACGCCCATAACAACTTCTTGTAACTCAGCATCATGTATGAATTTATTAAAAGAATAGGTTGTGATGGGATCGAACTCGGTGCCTTTCCTTTCAGATTCCTCCCTAACAACGTTAAAATTGCCGAAACAAAACCAGGAACCCAATTTGGTGTTTTTTAAATGAAGAAGATCTGACCACAATTTAGACTTCTCGTGACCATTTTGAGGTGCATAGACATTAACCATGATAAAATCACCAATGACATCCCTCCAATTACCAATAATAGCTGTGAAACCATCTCCTAAAACAACTTCTTTTTTAAAAAATGAATTTCGATCCCACACGTTAAGTATGCCCCTGAATTACCATTCGAAGGGTTGAAAGCAAAATCAAAATCATCGTTTTCCTAAAATGAACTTATTAAAAGTGAATCAATTACCTGTTTTTTTTATTTCTTGAATCCCTACGAAAGCTGGTTTGAACTTTCCAATTAACTCCCTTAACCATGATCTTTTACAGCTACGCCCCATACCGCAAATGTTAAGAGAAATAAATTTCATTGGGAAAATGAAGGTGTCACCAAGTCTTCTACGATGTTTCTAACATGGGTACTTGCATCTTCCATGTCAAAACCAATTGAGTTGCCCACTTTTAAAGTTTCTTCAACTTCTGCTGAAACCATCTCAGAATCCATTGAAGCCGTAATTTGAGAACCACTCTTCTTCAAACTTTTAATTTTGCATCTCCTCAAATTGGATTCAGAGTTTGAGACACCAAGATGTGATCTTGCAATATCTACACTTGTTCTGAAACAACCCCCTTTAACTCTATTGTGATCTTTCTTTTTATGAAATTTACTTTTTGAATGGACAACATCTTTTAGTTTGATGGATCGGAATGGGCGAGTGAAGTTAGGTCTTCTTTTGTGAGAAGCTAATTTCCCCTTTTGTTTTGCTATGAAAGCAGCAAGAATTTCGTTATCAGATATAGAGGCATCTGAACTAGAATTGACTATGTTTTCATTAGAGTCAACCTTAAAATCTAAACCCTTTGCCCTCTTTTCATTAAGCCCAAAAAACTGAAATATCACGGTCATCAAGTATATCACCCTTAGGCCCATTTTCTTGAGAGGTGAAAAGGTCATCAGGTCCGCTTGAGAGATATTGGGTTTTATTGAAGTTGATAGGCCCATCACAAGGATAATGCTCATTGACCTTCTCGCTATGACTTTTCACATTGGACCCACTTGTATCACGAGATGAGGATTGAGAACCATTGGGAGAGGCGCTGGCAGCATCTAAACCCTCATTGTTGACATTCTGATTTCCCACTTCTTTTGTTGACCTTGACTTATCACTGATAAGGGAGTCTTCAACAACAACATCTAATTCAACTTTGTCAATATTACCCAAAGTGTTTTTAGGTGAGATAATGGCATCTTTTTTGAAACTCGCCGGAAAAGCTGACTCATCATTGTCCTCTGAGTTACCGACTTCTTCCGTAGCATTTTTATGACCCAAGACAGCTTCATGGTTGGCTATGAAATTATCACCATAATTAGTTGATACTTGCTCGTTTGATGTGGTTGCGGTTGCAGGACATAATTCATAGCACTCGCCTATGAGTTCCCGAATACGAACACATGTGTGCATACCGTCCACCAAGACCGGCATATTATGTTGAATGATATTGATGCACTTGGTGCGGATACAAACTTTCCCAGCAACAAGGTTCAAGTTATTTGTTTTACACTTCTCCGGGAAAATGATTTCACCCCATTCTTGGGCAATACGGGTAAAATTTGCTTCATGCCAAGCTTGTGGGGGTAGCCCTTCAATAGAAATCCAAGCAATCCGATTAAGTAGTTGGAAGTTTTTGGTCCACGGTTGAATGTTTTTGAAACACTTTTGGTGAGATGTGTTGGAGAGGATGGTACTGATGTCGGATTTAGGTTGTAGTTCTAAAAGTGCATGTAAGCCTCCAAGGTATTTTATTTTAGTAGCGGGTATACCAACATCTTCACAAATGGTGTGGAGATTTGAGAAGGTGTCAATCGAAACAAGTTCAACAACAAGGGAGTTAGCGAGAGTGTTGTTTAGGTCCGGGCAAGAATGGATGGTCTTGGTGTAGGTGGTTTTGATGAATTTTGTTTTGTTTTTTCTTTTAAGATATCAGCAAAGGTTTTGTGAGTTGGGTGTACGGGTGGAATTGATGAAGGTTTAGAAGCTTTTTCATGGAAATCATGGTGTTTTGGAGGATTGTTTGAACGTTGGTATCTCGCGATATTAACACAAAGTCGTTGTTGATCGATGATAGTATTGTTGTTTAAGGTTTTTTCAAAAGCAGATGGATCTGTGATGTTGAGAAATATAGCGAAACCGAACTCCTTACCGTTGGTTGTTTTTTTCTTTGCCAAGTAAATGTCACAAACCAGACCATGTTTAGCAAAAGCTTTCCAAAGACCAGACACAGTTGCTCCCGCGGGAATGTTGGTGAAGAAAAACGAGGTTGTTGAAGGTGTTCCAGCCATTGATGTCTTCCTGCTGCGTCGTGAAACATGTGTCCATCCGTTGTCGCCGTCGTTGCCAGGGGTGAAATCTCCATCTTCTCTCTCCATTCTTTTTGTTACACATTAAACTTGACAACTTAAATTATGTTTTTTTCTTAATCAACTCTAAAGTTGACAACTTTTTAAAAACACACATTATATTAATAGTGAAATCTTACATGCTTTACAAAGCAGGTAAGTTACCTACTTTCCTTTGAAAAAAAAAAGAGAGGGCAAAGATTAAACATAGAGAACCATGAAAGTGCAGGGGTTTAATTGTAAAAATTTTAAATATTTTACAAAAGAAAGAATGTAACTTACCTGCGATGTAAGATTTTCCCTATATTAACTTTCCAACCACACGCTTTATATTTTAAAAACACGTGTTTTGCATCAAAGGTCAAACCAAACTCATGATTTCGTAAGTATAATTATTTGCCGTTATAAACTGTCACTTTGCGCGAGTATACGTCTAGTTTGGTATATATGCATTTTTGTCATTTTATGCTTAAAACCATATATTGGACGTTGAGTTAATTTTTTGCCGACTAGTTCATGAGGCTCGAGTCACCGCTGCATAGAATCAAATCGAGTAAAGTCTTCCATCTTTTAAGATATATATTGGCCTCCTTATAGTTGTAATTTCTTATCAGAAATGAAATTCAAATATCTCACATTTTCTACTAGGCTAAATGGTTTTACATTGGACGTTTTGGTATATATTAAAATTTAAAATCCAAAGGTCGTTTATATCCTTGCAAGTGCAATATCTATCTTTATGTCGACCATCCACATGAGGGATGATGACACTCGTTCGACATCTGCATGCTTCACATGTCGATGGCCAAACTGCCATTATTATAAGTTGGCTGCATGAACACTATACTCTTTCTAAGAATAGTATATATTCCTTGACCGAACTTGAGAAGGATCGAGAGCGGTTCAAGAGGGGTCACATTCATACAGAGACACGATCACACGATATTCATCGACATATGGGGAAAATGTCTAGGACATAACATGAGGCTTTCTTTCTTCATATGGAGCACTTGAATACTTGATCGAACTTGAGAAGGATCGAGAACACATAAGAAAGGACTACATTCACGCGTAATCAGGTTAAGATCAAAGCTGGTCTTAGCTAGAATCGACGACCATTTATAAGATCTAAATACCAAAAAGGTTTTCGATGTATGTTTTAGAAATGATCTTCATTTAGTTACTGTTCTCAAAATTTTAAATAGATTCTTTTAAGCCAAGTATGTTACTATATTTTTAAGACTTTTTATACTGTATCTATTTGCGTACCCTCACACTCACAGGAAATTTTGGCGAGTATTAAGTTAACTTTTTAAGTTGAATATGTTATTTTTAGGACTTTGCATAACGGGTCAAAAGATACAAAAAATAAATAAAAATTAATAACAGATTATGTGATTCTTATTACATGCCTTAATTTCAAATAGGAAAACTGTATCAAATTTTGTGGATCATAGATCTAAAACCACAAAAAAATACCACTGTTATTTCTCCCTCAAAATCTCAACTTCTAGTCTCATTCAAAACAAGAACACGAAAAACCTCAATTCATCGTTCTTCATTTCCATCGTACTGTCTGAAAAATGTTCAGTCGTTTCACGTTTCTCATCATTTGCACATTAGCATTCTCTCATTTTGCACTTTCCTCGTCTATGAACGTACCATTTCAACCAAATTGGGCTACATTGAGTCGTTTGTCTAATGAGGCCGGTCAACACGTGGGGGACTCTATTGATCCCGAGGAAGAGATCATGATGGAGAATGAAGGTGCTCGACGTATTCTAGCTGGAAGAGGTTACATTAGCTATGGTGCAATGCAAAAGAACAACGTTCCATGTAACCAACGTGGTCAATCTTATTACGACTGCAATAGTAGAGGTAAAGCTAACCCGTATAGTCGTGGCTGCAATGTTATCACAAGGTGCGGTGGTCGATAAGACATACAATTTGAGTATCGTTAATTATACAAGTCGTTAGATACAATAATGTTGCGTTTTTTGTTGTTGGAATGAAATTCTTTCTACGTTGTTATGTCTTGTAACTATCATACGGTTATTCTACGATGGTCGATATAATTCATGAATAATTGAATAGAGAAAATTAACTTGTTGACGGAATCATTAAGATAATGGCAAGTTGTTAGACTCGCTTTTATTTAGGGACGGAGGGAGTAGTATAATCTTTTCTTTTACGATAGAGCAATTTAAAAGCTTTACACGATTTAATAAGATTAGACGCTTTTTTAACTAATCTAACCAAGATCAAGTATCTTTTAATCGAATTTTCGAACGTGAGTTGTACAAGAATCTGCTCCTTAGCTTTTGGCAACACAAGAAAATTCTTATGTTCACAGAGAATAATGCCCAAAATCATATGCTCCCATCAAGTATGTTGTTCCTTGAAATCTTTTGCAAGAATAAAGCTTGTTAACCACCAAAAGCTAGATGCCAGCACTTAATAATAGTACTTTTGGAAAAATTGATTGAACCAAAATTTTAAGTAATGTATGCTTACATAAATCTAGATTAAATGTATTTTACATTATATCGAACACTACAACACTCTTGCTATCTAGCTTTCTTACCGCTTTTAGAAAACCGGCGTATATCTCTCGTTATTAAAACAACCACCATCTTTTTGGTCGACGATTCCTCTGTAACATACCAACATAAATCAAGAAAACGGAAATGAGAAAAAAGTTGGATCATTTGCAAAAATAAGCTTTTTCACTCACTTATTAGTCATACTACTTTTTCGTGCATATAAGTTTAACGCTTACTAAAAATGCCATCTTTAAAAGCTTGATTGCAAATATAGGAAAAAACTTTTCGGATGTACAATTGCAAATATAGGGGGAAGAAAAAGAAAAAGTAGCATTTGATAAATATATGAAAGAAAATGATGCATAAGTGGATGAACCTTTTGATCGTTTTTCGGAGGACCCGCTAGTATTGGTTGAGGAAGAACACCATTGTCAATGTTCTGAATGTATGGCTGTAGCTTCTCTTCCAACATCTTGTTCAACTGGAAATTGCACATGACACAAGCAACATTATGTGCTTAAAAAAGTGTCCATCAAGGCCGCCTGAGGCGCAATGCAGTGCCTTATTGCAGTAGACACCCGAGTGCGTTGGGATCACCCAACACGTGGTGAGGCACACGCCTTAGTGACGCATCAACTGAGGCGTGCATCGTCACTTTTGGGCGCATCATGTGTAGTGGACCTTATATTCTTATAACATAAAATTGGACTTCTTTTATGTATATTGGGCTTCTTTTTATGGGCTCTATGGTTTACATGCAAGTCCAATCTGACTGATTTTTCAGAAAATTTACAGTTACTACCAAAACCCTAAAAAGTTGAACACTTTCTGGTTCTTTTAACGTTCAGACTCACAAACTTATTTGTTGTTAAATACTGAATTCATTAGTTCATTATTACCTTCTCTTGGCGCCATTTTGCTTCCCATTGATCATCTAAAATCTTTTCCGCGATTTCTCTTTGAGCATTCAAAAGAACTGTCATTTCGTACAGCTTTTTAGGATCTTTTAGGTCTTCCTCACTCCATGAAGACGCATTTAGTGGAACGTTTAGCTCCTGTACACTCAGTTGTGCAATGTCAGATAGTAATAATAAGTAACCATTTCTTTGTAAATGGGTCAATCTGGGTTATGTTTTTAGCTCCAAGGGGTCAAATAGACCAAACTTCAAAAATGTTAGCTAAAAAACTCTACGGGTCAAAAACGCATGAGTGGCTCAATCTAGATGAAATGAACACTTACCCCCCAGTTTTGAGGTCGTGGTGGTGGATTGAGTTTCATAACTTCAGTCTCTAACGCGCTTTTTGCTTTGTAGTACGGAATGTTCTTCACTACCACTGGATCATTTCTGGCACGTTCAGGGTCCATTGAGATCAAGCCCTGAATTTCAATATAAAAAAATTAAATATTTGCTTAATTCTTATCTTTTTTTCTGGGTAAAGGGTTGGCTCGAAGTACATTTCAGGCGAGTACATCAAATTGGAAGACGAGTGAAACTGAAAAATAAAAGAATAATGGACTGAAGACCAAAACAATCTGTACCCGACGGGTCCAAACCAAACCATGAAACAAACACAAATTTGGGGTTATCACATAAAACTTAAAACAGCGCCATTTGAAGTTTGACAAATAAAAGACCAGTTTGGTTTTTTGAACCTAACAGGAAACAATTCTTGAGAAAGCCGAGAACCAAACTAAAAAAGGTTTTTATAAGAATCTAGAACCACAAAGTGAAACGGACATGGCTCGTTTATTACTCAGTTTGGTTTTGGTCCTGGTCCCATTCGTCAGCTTATGCACACCCTAAATGACATTGTTTTAGATTAAATAAATTAGACTCACTTCTTGCAAGTACTCCCATCCAGGTTTTCTCTTGGCTACAGCATCACGAAGTTGATCATACCGCATATTTTCCTGAATGTTACATCAAACAAGAAACCAGAGTAAACCAAGGAAACGAAGGAAGTGGTGATTCTTTAGGCTATCCAACAGCTAGTAAAGTAGAAAAGATGAACCTTGTATTGCCACCAAATCTTCTGCTTGACTTCGTCGTCGTATTCAAACCCTCCCATAATCTGAGGCATGGTAATCAACCAAAACGCAGCAATGCTGGGGTCTTTCATGCTGTCGATAATATGCTGCAACAAACATTTTGAGGTTTGTTAAAGCATCTTAAAAAAGGCTTGTATCCACAGGTGCAAGCTAGAGAATTATATTAGATACAACTCATCACTAATAAGGAAAGAATTTAATACCTCGTAAGGATAGTCCATTTTCTTCATTATGTTGTACGCTTTCCATGGAGGCTCGATAATCTGCAGTGACATTAACAGTAAGATACCGATAAAAAAGGCTCGTATCCACACGTGCCATCTATAGTTAAAAGTCCATAGATTAAGCTTTATATCAAATTGTGACCGATAAATGATGATGAAATAATTTACAGAAAGAGGTAACAGTTGCTTAAGTACTCACATCATCGGCAGATATCCTGACTTGTAATTTATCCTTGCACTCATGGCATTTCATCACACCCTGCAACAATATTAATGCTACTTTAGAAGGGAATTGTCAAAAAAAATGTAATAAGTCCTTTTATGTTTAAGGCCTCAAGTGCTCACGGATCCATCACAAGTCTCACAGTCTTTGGACGGCAATGGAACATTAAGATCCATGGTGGCTGGAAGATGCACGATTTCCGCTCTATTCTCAGCAATGGCATCTGCAATAGCTTCGGCTGTTGCCTTTTCTCCACTGACAAAAGTTTTCACCAATATTAATTCTTGTAAAGCTTGAATACGGTCATAATGGATTCAAGGATATGATCGTACCTACCTTCTTAATGTGTAATTTTTCACCTGATACATGACCCTCCCTGTGCCTTTGCACATGGTGCACCGTAAAGCATTCCATCCATTGCAAGTCTGACAATCCCTACAATTTGACGCCTAAACATTGTCACTCAAAGAAGAACATAACAAGTGAGATATTAAAAAGTAAGAAGCACCTTTGACATATCACTTTTTTCCCCAACTCCAGTGCAATGTCACAAGTCCCTAGAGCAGCAACCGCCTGTGAATAAACAATGATAAGCACACACTTTGGCATATTAATGTTGTCCTAGTAACAACCCCCACCCCAAATTCATAAGAACCGCATACGGTTTTAAGGCTTTAAAGCAACAAAATTAAGGGAAAATGTCAAGAATTGTTAAGTTTCTACATCTTTTAAGACAGGCCACTCGAATTTCGAGGGTATTTCCATTGCTTATTCAAGTTCTTGTCTGCTTTTTTTAAAAAGCATAATCAGTTTTGAGTGTTTGGATGAAACTGTTTATCACCCTTTTTAGAGTAAAAAGGCACTTCAAATAAGCAAGGTTGATACATGCGTGATATCTTAAGCCAAAAAGCAATCTCACACACCCCATAAACATCTCAAGTTTCAACATTGTTTCAAAGTGAATGAAAAAAATTGAAATATTTACCTCCAAAGCCTATTATCCTATTTCCTACACAACCTGATACATATTTCGTCGTATGGCATTGTGTAAAAATACTGACGAATCCTAATTGTACTAAGCTTACACATGACGTCCCGTCAACAATGTTTGGTTTACACAATGGGCATCCATGTCAACAATCTTACAGAACGGGAATACCTGTAAGCTATTTTACACTATTTGCACGTAAGTTGTAAGCTAGTTTACTTGATTTGTGTGCATAAAATCTGGTGACATATGTAATAGGAGAATAAAGGTTGCTGGTCAATGTTTCAATAAGCTATTTTACTTAAACAATATTGCAACTGGTCCGAAACAACCGATTAACAATACATTGTAACAACACTTACCATACATTGCATAATAACACTTGAACTGAACTAAAGTCACAATTAAGTAACCCAACTCAACAAAATGACCCAATTCAAGAAAACCCAAAAATATAACATTTTTAACATAAATTTCACAACTTTATAGCTTAAAGATAAAATTCAAGCATAACCCATTTCAAGAAACCCAATTAAAACCATAAATTACCCAACTTTATAGCTTAAAATTGAAAATTAAGCACAATTAAAGCTAACCCAATTCAAGAAAACCAAAAATATACATAAATTACACATCTTTATAGCTTAAAAATGAAAATTAAAGATAACACAATTCAAGAAAACCCATAAAAACTTACAAAGATGGCATGATAAGAGAGTTTGGAAATGAATTCAGGAATGCCAAAGCCACGAGGAGCAGAGCCAGAAAGATGATCAGCAATAGTAAAAGGAGCAAGAATGACTTTCATTGGTAAATCTATTAAATGACCCAATGGTTCTCCTAAATGTTGGTTCAAGAATTTCAAGTTGTTGTCTATTAACTGCTTTGTGTTCTTCACAAATTTTGCTGTTCCTTTGCCCATTCTTGTTGCTGGTTGGATGAGTGTTGGCTGATGGATAATCCTTATGGGGATATAAAGGTTTTAGGATGGTGTTTGGTTTTTGGTGTTATGGATTGGGATGGGTAACACACTAGCACTGTATCCAAACACTATATTTATTTATTTATTTATATTTTTTTTATGTTTTAAGAGCACAAGGTCCAACAACAAGGTATTACCTCCCCATTCGGGCCCCACCATGCCACATCACCAAAACACCTCAACTTCAACTAACCACAACAACCCCCCCTCACCAAACAACAAACCTCAACTTCCCCATTAAGGCCCCACCTCTTACACATTTATTTTTTTATTCATTTCATTAAATAAATTAAATTCATTTCACAAATACTAAAAAATAACAAAACATACTAATTTTATTTCATCAAATAAAAAAAGTTACAATACGGAAAAAAAAAAACATACGATTTGCGAAAAAAAAAAACATACGATACGGCACGAAAATAAATAAACCGATAAATACGATATGCAACATCATCAATAATTTATAAAGTCTTATAATTATCAATGAGTGCTGACTTTTCTTCCCAAACTTGCAATACTTGTTCCCTGACCATTCTCAAAGCGACTTGAAGTTCCAAATCTGTTTCATCATCTCTTAAAAGGGTTTGTACACCGACCATGACTATTGGATGGTCTTGAGGTAGCTCACGTAACCTTTCGACCTCTGGAGCACGAGACTCCCTCTGTCGAATAATTCGAGCTATCTCACCCAACAAGTTGTTAATCAACTTAAGTTCATTTTCTTGTTCATTGCGTAATCGGGTAAGTATTCTTCTTTGCACCTCAGATGGTTGGTTAGCCATAGTGTATGTGTGGAATTTAGTTTCAGTTGTTTGATAATAAGAAGTTGAGTAAAGCTGGTATTTATACTGAAACTAGCCGTTGATATTTTTATTGGAGAAACTAGCCGTTAAGCATTTTATTCAAACTGAAATGTACACTGACATAACATCACAAACGAAATGGAAATACTTAACATAAACCAACAAACGATACAATAATACAAAGGCGATTAATTGATAAATCGGTTCCAGATGGTGTTGCTCTTCAAAATCAACCAAACTTGAAAATATTTGAAATCTCTCCCATCATGGCGTTCTTTGTAAACATTCAACGCATCTTCAACACGATCATCTGGCTCACGTGTCGGTTGCAAATTCAAGTAAATTTCATGAAACTTTTGGCAATCTGAGTTCATTCTTGCCCACTTACCCATTAGCTGGCTTTTGTTACGAGTTGGACCGTCAGATTGTTCATTGTAAAACTTAATGGTAAATATTGAAGTGTGTCTAAAACTGAATGGTATAATATGGTATTAATAGGGGTTTTTTGAAAGCGGGATAATTTCAAAATTTGAATTCAAATTGAAAGCGGGATAATTTCTAAAATTTGAATTCAAATTGAAAGCGGGATTTTTTCAAAAATTTGAATTGAAACCAGAGAGCGGGATTTTTTCAAAATTTGAATTCAAACCATATAGCGGGATACTTCCAAAAATCCTTCTATAAATACGTATCCAAAATCTGAAAACACACACAATTCCCAATCATCAAACAATTCTCCTTTCTTCTTCCAGAAAAATGTCTCACAACGCATCACCTCAAAACAATTCCCAACAAAACACACCGCCAGAAGATATATTTCCGGTGTTTCAGTACGACAACCCACCACCTCCAACTCCACCAGAAGTTATGTTTCCACCTCAAAACACACAGCCGGAAGATATATTTCCGGTGTTTCAGTACGACAACCCACCACCTCCAACTCCACCAGAAGTTATATTTCCACCGCCAAACAACCAACAACCAAACAATCAACCTGCAAACCAGCCCATCATTCGTCAATTGACTGAGCAAGAACAGTATGAGCTGGATATGGAAGTGCTACGGGCATATGAAGCTGAACAAGACCGTCAGCAAAGGGAGCGTGAGGTGTACCTCAAAGGAAAACAAGAGCGCAGGAACAGAAGAGCCGAATGGCGTTGGGCTCAGGGACTTCCACCTGTCCCATCCAGTGAGGACGACTCAAGTGCCTCTTACTCGAGTCAGGAGGGATACGTGTCGGATGATTCATTTTATTGAATCATAGTTTTTATTATCGTATGGTAGTTTATGGTTTTTAATTTTCGTTTTTAAGTTTAATGTTGTTATCGTATTTGTAAAATAATTGTATGTTGTTTCAAGTTATTTTAATCCTATCTATACTACATATAAAGGAAAAATGGTCAATCTTGAAAAAATGGTCAATCTTGAAAAGTGAAAATCTTGAAAAATCTTATTAAAGGAAATTATAAAATATAATTAATACTCTTATTAAAACACCCCATTACTTAAAAGTACAATTATTTATTCACATTGTACAACCAATTAAAAACATATCTACCAAATTAAATACAACCAATTAATACAAATCACAAACCGGGTTGACCAGGGATGCTTCAAACCAGACGGGTTGAACCGGTTTAATTTGACCCGTTTTCGACCCAACCTAACAAGTTGACCCGGTTTAAATTGACCAATTTTTCGACTGGAACGGTTCACCCGGTTGAACCACCCGGGTCGAACCGGGTTTCAAGACATTATGTTTAATTCCTAAATATTCAAACTTTTATTATTTTTCATTTATAACGTATAAATTTTTTTTGATGATTAAACTATTTGTCGCTATAAAAAATGTATGGTCAAATCTTGAAAAGTGAAATCTTGAAAGTTAAAGGTGAGAGAAATGATAGTATAATTAATACTCTTATTAAAACACCCCATAAATTTAAAGTACAATAATTTGTTCACATTGTACAACCAATTAAAAGTATATATATATCAAATTAAAAATAACCAATTAAAACTCCCCTTACTAAAAAGTACAATAAAATTTTCACAATGTACAATTTAGACAAGCTACAACATAATCTAAATATAAAATAATTAACACAATAACTAATGTTATTTTCAATGACGGAGCCACATGGGGTGTAGGGTGGGCCATGGCCCACCTATAAAGCCATAAACTCTTTGTATAAGTTGTATAGATATGTCTATTTTAACCATTCAAGACACAAAAAATATACCAAGTCCCATATCAAATTTTTTCCAATCTTTAGTTTACACTTTTTTTTACATTGATGGTGCCTGCAAAATATCTAAGAATTCACTACTACTGTAAAAACTATTCTGTTATGATTTTTTTTATACTCGTTAGTATATCGAAAATTATTTGGCCCACCCAAAAGTAAAATCCTGGCTACACCCCTGGTTATTTTACACATTATACAAATTAATAAAACACACAAAGCTTCATACAAGCTAACAAGTTGATGCTACATATAGTTTTGAAAATTGGACCGGACCAACGGGTTCAACCGGGAACCGGTGTCGCCACCGGTTCGTCTAACTAATAAAAGCCATAAGAAAACATATATTTCAAAATGAAACTATTAATACACATCGAAAACCGGGTTGACCTGGGACGCTTCAAACCCGGCGCACCCGGTTTAATTTGACCCGTTTTCGACCCAGCCCATCGGGTTCACTCGATTTAAATCGACCCATTTTTCGTCCAGAACGGGTCGAAACGTGTTTCAAAACATTATGTTTAATCTCTAAATCTTCAAATTTTTATTATTTTTCGTTT
Organism: Artemisia argyi; assembly: GCA_030686995.1. Classification (NCBI taxonomy): domain Eukaryota; kingdom Viridiplantae; phylum Streptophyta; class Magnoliopsida; order Asterales; family Asteraceae; genus Artemisia; species Artemisia argyi. The sequence goes on from CM060702.1 coordinate 213,376,766, forward strand.
ATAACACAAACTTTTTTTTATCACTAAACGATCCGTCGCTATAAAATCCCGTTGCTATGCACGGGTACTCGTCTAGTGTTTAATATAGTTGTATTATTCAAAAAAAATATATGTATAAAAAACATACATATACATATACATATACATATACATATACATTTTACAAATAAAAACACACATATACATATACATATACATGTTACAAAAAACATACATATACACATACATTTTACATCACTATTCAAAGTTAAAAAAAAAAAAAAAAAAAAAAAAAAAAAAAAAAAAGGAAACAGAACTTTTGTCAGGATTTTACCTCGCCGTCCCAACGGGGAGATTGCTTACGGCGAAGAACGGCGAGGCCCAGACGGTGTGGCGGCGAGCAACGGCTCGCCGTTGGAAGTGCCACCTCGGACGGCGAGGCTTGCTTCCCCGTCTGCACCTTGTGCTCTAAGAAACAAATACTCCGTCCATCACAAAATGACTATTCTGAGACAAAAAAACACATTTTAATTAAGGTTTGTCTCAAAAAGATGTCTCTTCGTCCCAAATTATTGTTTAGTGACAAAATACATACAAAGTACAACAATTATATTTTTGCATAATGAAAGTTTTACTAATAACCAATTATTTAAGACTTTGAAGTTTTGTACTTTTATTTTGGTTAAGGGAATATTAATAAACTTGTATCAAACGTTTTCATATCAAATGAAAACTAACTAGTGGATGATTAATTTAGAAGAAGTCAAGTAAAAACATAGAAAATTAATATGAGACCAAGCGACTAAATATATGTATAGTGTGACAACTGGTAATTTAGGGAGTTATTTTGAAAACCCGCATTACGTTAAAGTTCGTTTATAATTTTTATTTGGAATTTTATTTCACAACGAACTTGTAAGACATATTTTATGGATAATTATATTTAATGATGTTATGAAATTCATGAATTATTTTCATAATTCATTTTGATATTATGCTCGGTGATGTATTCTTAAATTCTCACTGGTACTACGTTGACTCTGGCACTAGGTTTACCTAACGAAAAATTTTATGACTCGATTTTACGAGTCCGACTATATTTAATTATTTATGAGATGTTTTCGGGAGATATTAAACGTTTGAAATGAGTTCGGGTTTCGGGCCGTATGTTTTACACTTACCCATTTTTACCCACTCATAATTATTAGTAATATTATTATTATTACTATTATTATTATTATTATTATTATTATTATAAAAGAAAAGTTTTTTTTTTTTTTTTTTTTTTTTTTAGAGTAAAATTACAAAAACCGTCCTTGTGGTATTATCACCACACACACAAACACAACACTCACCCTCACCAAATCACTCTCTCTCTCCCCCATTTCTCTAACCATAGCCGCCGGTCATCATTTCCGGCCACCACCACCACCACGCCGGCCACACCACAAAACAAACACCACCATTTTAACCCTTACTCTTTCCTCTTTCTTTTGGTATATCATACGCATCATATAACCAACATTAACACCTCGAAATTTTATAAAATCCGACCCAACTTTGTTGTTTTTACTAGATCTATTCGTTTGGAGATACAAGAAGGTGAGTAAGATCGATTTTGGTTTTTGGGTGCCACGAATTGGTATTAAATCCGTGGCTACACGGATGATTTTTGTGGGAATCGAATATATGTTGTTAGAAAATGAGGTTTTGATATAAGAAAAATGGTTTGGTATCCGGGTCTTGGTGATTCATCGATGGGTCGAGTGAACCGTGAGTCAAGGACTCACGGCTTGAAGTGGGTTCGAGCCTATGGCTCGTTATTTTGCTTATTGTGGCCTTGGATCCTTGGTTTTTCATGTTTGTTTACTTGGATGGTTGACTCGACTCGATTGAGTCTTTGTTTTTTTGGCCGATTGTTGTTGTTGATGTCACGACCCAAGTGGGTTGTTTGGACGGTTTTGGGATGCTCATTCGAGCGTATGGTTGGAGACCTCATGGTCTTGGTTCGAGTCTTGATGACTCGTGTGGTATGCCGAGACTCAAGTGAGTCAAAAGGCTCGGGTTTGGCTTGGTAAACCAACCCGGAATTAGTCCATGTTGATACTTTTATTTCCTTGTTATGTTTTGTGTAGGCTTGTTATTGTTGTGGCACTTTTATTTTCGGTCGAATGCTTTTGATGAGTCGAGACCCTTTGTGGTCTCGACAATGGATTTATTGTGATATTGAGGAGTTGTTGACGAATTGGGATATTTGGGACCGATTGTGAGACGGTCACTTAGATTGACGGAGATAGGTTAGTCGGGTGCCGTAGTCGGACCCTATTGTTGTAGCACGTGGATTGAGATTGTGTTGGATGGAGATACTTTTGTATTTATGACATTTGCATATTATTTTGGACTTGGACAATGAGCCGAGAGTCATGACTCGGACATGTGACTATTTCGTATGACTCGATAACTATTACAATTAAAACGTAAATAATAAAACTCGTAATAATAATTATTGATAATATAAACGTTTATATAAATATATAGACGTGAATAACGAATATATAATTATATAGGCGCGTATATTAATAATAATAATAATCACAAGTCAAATTATAAATAATACGACTAGATATATATATTAGGCTACGAAAGTGGCGTAATATTATTGAACGTATTATTATAAAAAGGTGTTATAAAACGGGGAACTCTCGACAATTATTAAACATTTAATAAAAATGTCATTTTATATATATATAACTGGTAAACTTATCGAGTTATGCGGAGTCGTTGTCACTCGAGTCCAGGTAAGTTTTTATTTGTGACTTTCGTGTTGTCACGGATATATGACGATTAATATAAACGTTTTCTATAACTAAATAACCACTTAACCGTATGGTTGAACCGGGTTATTTGGTTATATGAAATGAGTATATTAATGGGCATCGTATCCTACGACGCCCATAGATTGTGGTATATGTAAAGTGTAATAAATTGCGAATATATATATCGGGAAATCTGGCCAATTTGACGATGTATATGAGGAATTTATTAAACTATGATATGTATCATATAGTATTTATGTGCTATGTGCTTTAGGATTGGGTGTAATCTTGGAACGGTATGTTACGTAAATAAATATGAGGATTATCAAATCGACGGATTTGATAAACTTCGGCGATTTATTTAAATGAGATATTGGGCTAATATTAGATCCATAGTTTATTTTATTATTCTTTGTGTGACCTTTTGGTTTGTTTTGTGTCGACCAACCACCACCCGTATGGATACCAAACGCAAATACATCAAACTAATACGAGATGGATTTTTTGGAAATAAAACGGATTCTCGTCCGGGTTTGGGAATATCTTGAATTTGAGGAAATGATTTCTGAACGAGTTAATATTGTTAGGTCGTGCCGAGTCCGTAGTTGCTGTTTCGTGAGTTACTATACATCTTATTTCTACCGACTTCTTCTTGCTATTTTCTGGACTTGAGGTGAGTCATAGCCCCACTTTTACTCTTGAACTATGTTTTCAATACTTGGGGTGAGAAACGTGCAAATTATTTTATGTGGACTATTATCGCTTTTATATTCTTTTAAAACTTGTTATGCGTATGGACTAGGATGTATTGTCAGCTTTAGTCACATTTTATGTGTACTATTCAAAGTTGGCTTATTTGTTATTGTCAGCTTTAGTCACATGGTTCGTGTGTACTATTCAAGGTTGGCTTATTTAGATACTGTAGTGTGCACCTATAGGTTATTAATACTTCGGAGGTTATCCGAGTATTTATGGAATTACGGGGGTTACCCGAATATCTATGTTAGAACGGAGGGTATCCGCAGGCTTTTAGTGAATCCTTAGTCTAGCTAGCAAGCGTTTTGCGTATATGTCCACTATATTGTTAGATGAATGTAAACCTATGATCTCACCAGCGAAAGCTGACTTTTAGCACGTTTTCTCAGGTAATTAAGTGATGATATGGATGCTTGGAATGGAAGGCTCGGCTAAGGCTCATGGTTTATGGATCTATTTTTCTAAACTCTGATAATTAATTAATGACCTACTGTTATGTTATTTTGGGCCTGACTCTGAATGATGTTGGAATAAATGTAAACGTTAAAACCCCGTTTTGGTTGCGTTTTTATTATGTTTACTTCATCTCGTTCTATATTGTCTTGTGTTGGATACCAATCCCCGTAGCACCCCGAAAGCTTGTTGAGTCTTCCGCTGTATCAAATTTTGGGGGTGTTACAGATTGGTAACAGAGCCAAGGTTATAGAGAACTAGGTAAATAAACGCCTAAACTATAACCGAATTTTTTTTATAGAAAATGATCCTTGACGACTACCCGCCAGCCCGCCAAGCCGAAGCATCTTCTATTATTTGAGGTATTATGAGATATTTGAGATGATTGTTAGATTTGGGATTTCTTGAGATGATTTGAGGTTTTGTATTTTAGTAATAAGATGGCGTTTCGAGGAATTATATGGTCTATATGTTTTATAAACATTTTAGTAATGCGGTGTTTGAAACTCTTTTTATTGAGATTATATGATTGAATTATTCGATGAGGATTTTTAGTATGGTATTTTGAGTTGTGATTTAGTTGTTTTGAAACACTTACACCTACCCTACGCCGTTGTCACAGACCATGGCCTCCCATATGCCCGATGTTGTCGAGGACATTCTTACTGCACCGGTTTTACCTGCACAGTTCACTATGGCATCTGATGATCCTTACCAGATGGCCATGCTTTCAGCTACTGTGCCGCAGACAGCTTCTACTTCAACACTACCTGCTGCATCTATGCAGGGACCCTCATCTTCTTTAGGGTTCCCTGGTACATCAAGGCAGCTTGCTCTTCATCAGGCTTTGGCTCGTGTGGCCCCACGCTTTGCCCACCGAGCTACGGCACGCATGTCAGTACGCTCTACTCCATCACCTTTACAGATTGATGCTCACTCCCTTCTGTCTGAGGCGCCACCCACATCATTGCGTCGTCGTCCTAGATCACCTACCACATCTCCACATGGTTCACCTAGTAGGAGACGACGATTGATGAGGTACTCTTCCGATGAGGAGGAGGAGGAGTACGAGGGTGAGGATGAGGCTGATGACCCTGAGCAGGAGGATGACCCTCAGGAGGCTGAGCAGGGTGTTGATGATGACCCTGAGGAGGAGGATGACCCTCAGGAGGATGAGATGCCTGATGATGATGATGTGTTAGTACCACCAGCTCAGGCTGAGGAGCCTGATTCACCTGTACATCCGATTGAGCCTGATTCACCTGATCATCCGTTTTTGGTTGAGTTGCCACCTGGTAGTCCCGATGGGTCGGATGCATCTTCTGAGGTTTCTGCTGAGCATGCAGAGTTAGGTGAGATTGGCAGGTTATGGGCTCGGATTACTGAGCTTGGTGAGAGAGTTGCACGTGTATCTGATCGACTTGAGAGAGTTATTGGAGAGTTTTTAGCGGATTGATAGGGTGACTGTTGAGTTCATTGGGCAGTTGAGGGTTGACATGGTTATGGCTGAGAGGAGAGTTACTGAGATGAGGAGAGTTTTGATGGAGGTCCACGAGCATATTGATAGTTTGCAGTGAGGTTTTGTTACTGCTCGAGAGGCCGACCGCAAGCTATGGCAAAGGAATGCCGAGCTAGAGAAGGAGGTGGCTGACCTCAAGAGAGACCGAGACACCCATAGCGTGGAGCTAGGATCGTTATGGAGGGATCTTGATGGCTTGAGGCAGGAGTTGAGGAGCCTCCGCCAGCAGCGTGGCTAGTTGCTTGGGTTATGTTGTCCTGTTGCTTTCTTAACCAAGGAGTATTCGGTTAGAAAAGCTAGTTATCATGTTTTGATGTATTTTGTTCAGTATTCGTCTCTTTTGGAACGATTAGTACGTTTTGTGTTATCCAGTAGTTGGAACGATGTTAGATCGCTATTGTATGGTTGATGGTTATTAGTATACGGTATTACGTGATTTTGGTGTTATGGAAATTGAGTCCCTATCAGTTTTATTGATGTTTCATGGTGTATTGTTGCTGTTCTTTCCATGACTTGGCTTCGTTGAATTTCCTTGTTGGACATATTGATAAGTTCTATTGGAGACTCATGAACTTGTATGATGTTACAGATCAATGGCACCACGACGAAACCCTGTTAGAGCTACCAGAACTGGTCCTGCTGTGACTACTCCTGGTCGTCGAGGACGCCGACCTACTCGAAATGTTGAAACCCCTACTCCTGACAACCTGGACACTACTAACCGCAACAACAGGAATCAAAATGTTGATGTTCAGGGAGACAATGATCATGTTCCACTTAATGCACCTACTGTGGATCAAGCAATGATCAACCAACTTGTGGAACAAAGAGTTGCTGAACTACTAGCTGAGTCAAATCATTCTAACAATTCTGCTGGAACTTTCCCACATGTTCGTGCTAACGGATGTCACTACAAGGAGTTCAAGATTCGTGGACCCATTGAGTTTGGTGGAACTGAAGGAGTGGTTTACTTAGTCAGGTGGATTGAGAAGACTGAGTCAGTGTTCAATGTCAGTGGTTGTGCGGAGAATGCGAAAGTAAAGTTTGCTTCCTTTACTTTCAAGGATGAAGCTTTAACTTGGTGGAACAATTACCGAAATTCAGTTGGGAGTGATGTAGCTTATGCCATGACTTGGGAGCAATTTAAGTCTCTGCTGATTCAGACTTATTGCCCAAGGAATGAGGTCAAGAAGCTAGAGATTGAGTTTTGGAACCACAAGGTGAAAGGTAATGATATGACGACTTACAATCGTCGTTACCAGGAATTAGCCTTGCTTTGCCCAGATATGGTAAAAACCGAAACTCAAAAGATCGAGAGGTATACTGATGGGTTGCCTGTAGCTACGAGAAATGATGTGATTTCTGCTAGGCCTGCAAACATCCATGAGGCAATCACAATTGCTCAACAACTTATGGATTCGTTAGAATTAGAAGGAGCTGATAAGGAGAAGAATGGAAAGAGAAAGAGGGACCGTCACTCTAAGGGTAATGATCACCGAAGCAAGAGACAAGCTAAGGCTTATGCTATTGGGAATGGAGATAAGAAGAATCAGAACGGTGATACACCCAAGTGTGATCGTTGCCACCAGCATCATACTGGATGGTGTAGTGTGAAATGCCAGAACTGCTCAAAGAAAGGACACACAACTAGAGACTGTAGAGCTCGACCTCTTGCTATGGTTCAGGCTGCTCCTGAGATGAGAAACAAGGCAGATGTTACTTGTTATGGTTGTGGGAAGAAGGGACACTATAGGAATGAGTGTAGAGAATCGTGGAACCGTGGAGCTGGGGGAAACCGTGGACGACAAGATAATGGGGACCAACGTGTGGAAGCTGGAGCTGCTCAGGGAAGAGTGTATGCACTCGGGAACGAGAGAGGAGAAGATCCGAACGTCGTTACTGGTACGTTCCTTCTCAATAATCGTTATGCTTCCATACTATTTGATACTGGTGCCGATAGGAGTTTTGTATCCACTACGTTTGCACCCTTACTAGAGAAAACCCCGATGGCCTTAGGAATTGGATATGATATTGAGTTAGCTAATGGGAATATAGAAAGGATTAATACCATCATTCGCGGTTGCACGTTAAATTTCTTGAACCACCCTTTCAACATAGATCTTCTACCCGTCACGTTAGGAAGTTTTGATGTCATCATTGGTATGGATTGGTTGTCGAAGTATCGTGCTCACATACTTTGCGACGAGAAGATCGTGCGTGTACCTTACGGAAAGGAGATCCTAAATATATTAAGAGATCGAAGGGATTCTAAGAGCCCATCCCGATTAGCAGTTATTTCTTGCACTAAGTTACCCAAGCTAATGGAGAAAGGATGTTACCTTTTCTTAGCTCAAATTTCTGAGAAAGGAGGGACGAAGAAAAAGGAAAGGTGCATTGGAGATGTGCCTATAGTTCGTGATTTTCCTGATGTGTTTCCCGATGATTTGCCAGGAATCCCGCCGACTAGACAAGTGGAGTTTCAAATTGAGTTGATACCTGGTGCTGCACCTGTAGCATGAGCGCCTTATCGTCTTGCGCCTACCGAGCTAGAAGAGTTGTCAAAACAATTGGCGGAGTTAGCCGAAAAAGGATTCATAAGACCAAGTTCTTCACCTTGGGGAGCCTCAGTCTTATTTGTGAAGAAGAATGATGGATCGTTCCGTATGTGCATTGATTACCGAGAGCTGAATAAGTTAACGGTGAAGAATAGATATCCGTTACCTAGGATCGACGACTTGTTCGATCAACTCCAAGGATCGAGTGTGTACTCGAAGATCGATTTGAGATCGGGATATCATCAACTTCGAGTTCGCGAGGAAGATATTCCGAAAACGGCTTTCAGAACCCGTTACGGGCATTACGAGTTTCAGGTGATGCCGTTTGGGTTGACTAACGCACCGGCAATATTCATGGATCTCATGAATCGGGTGTGTAAGCCTTACTTAGATAAGTTCGTGATTGTATTCATCGATAACATTCTGATTTATTCAAAGAGTGAGAAGGAGCATGAGGAGCATCTAAGACTCATCTTAGAATTGCTCAAGAAGGAGAAACTCTATGCCAAGTTTTCGAAATGCGAATTCTGGATTCCGACGGTACAATTTTTGGGTCATGTGATTGATAGACAAGGAGTCCATGTGGATCCTGCTAAGATTGAGGCGATAAAAGATTGGGCTGCACCTACGACCCCAACTGAAGTTCGTCAATTTTTGGGTTTAGCTGGTTATTACCGAAGATTCATTGAGGGATTTTCGAAGATAGCTAAACCATTGACCAAATTGACTCAAAAGAGTGTTACGTATGAATGGGGAGATAAAGAAGAGGAAGCATTTCTATTACTTAAGAAGATGTTGTGTAGTGATCCTATCTTAGCGTTACCGGAAGGTAATGAGGATTTCGTCGTCTATTGTGACGCCTCACATAAAGGATTGGGAGCCGTGTTAATGCAACGAGAGAAGGTGATAGCTTATGCTTCCCGACAGCTCAAAAAGCATGAGAAAAACTACACCACCCATGATTTGGAGTCAGGTGTTGTGGTTTTCGCCTTAAGAATATGGAGACATTACTTATACGGAACCAAGTGTGTTGTATTTACTGACCACAAAAGTCTACAACACATCTTGAATAAAAAAGAGCTCAATATGAGACAGCGACGTTGGATTGAGTTGCTAAGCGATTATGATTGTGAAATTCGCTACCATCCTGGTAAAGCAAACGTTGTCGCTGATGCTCTTAGTCGAAAGGAAAGAATACCACCGTTACGAGTTAGGTCATTGGGAATGACTATCGTATCGCCATTACCGTCTCAAATATTTGAAGCTCAAACGGAAGCGTTGAAAGCAGAAAACAGATCTGCCGAGAATATATTTGGGATGGCTGAGAATGAGAAAGGATTTGTTAAGTGTTCTGATGGATTGTTATGTTTTGGAGATCGGATTTGGGTACCTTTGTATGGAGGAATTCGGGAGTTAATTATGCATGAGTCGCATAAGTCAAGGTACTCTATTCATCCTGGGTCCGACAAGATGTACCAGGATCTTAAGAAGTTCTATTGGTGGCCAAACATGAAGGCAGATATAGCATCGTACGTTAGTAAGTGCTTGACATGTTCTAAGGTTAAAGCCGAACATCAGAGACCGTCAGGATTACTAACGCAACCAGAACTTCCAGTCTGGAAATGGGAGCGGATTACAATGGACTTCATTACCAAATTACCGAGGACAGCTAGTGGTTGTGATGCTATCTGGGTAATTGTGGATCGTCTGACAAAGTCTGCTCATTTCCTAGCAATAAGTGAAGATGATAGTGTGGATAAACTTGCGAGGTTATATGTGAAGGAAATTATTTCGCGTCATGGAGTCCCGATATCTATTATTTCGGATCGCGATAGCCGTTTTACGTCAGCTTTGTGGCGATCACTTCAAACGGCTTTGGGGACGAGACTTGATATGAGTACTGCATATCATCCCCAAACCGATGGTCAAAGTGAGAGGACCATTCAGACGTTAGAGGATATGCTTCGTGCATGCATCATAGACTTTGGTAAAGGCTGGGAGAAGTACTTGCCCCTTGCGGAATTCTCCTATAATAATAGCTACCACACAAGTCTTAAAGCTGCACCATTCGAAGCTTTGTATGGCAGAAAGTGTCGTTCGCCTATTGGTTGGGCAGAAGTTGGAGATAGCCAACTCACAAGCCCTGAGCTGATTTTGGAAACTACTGAGACAGTAGCTCGGATTCGTGATCGGTTGCAAGCAGCCAGAGATAGGCAGAAAAGTTACGCCGATCAGAGACGTAAACCCTTAGAGTTCCAGGTTGGAGACAAAGTGATGCTGAAAGTCTCGCCTTGGAAGGGTGTGATACGTTTCGGGAAACGTGGTAAACTCAACCTACGCTACATTGGACCGTTTCTCATCTTAGAAAGAATTGGGCCCGTGGCTTATAGGTTGGAATTACCACATGAACTGAGTAAAGTTCACGACGTGTTTCACGTTAGTAATTTGAAGAAATGTCTTTCCGATGAGATGCCTGTCATTCCAATGAAGGATATTCGTGTTGATGAGAAATTGAACTTCGTGGAAGAGCCAATTGAGATTTTAGATCGTGAAGTTAAACGACTCAAGCGAAGTCGCATTCCGCTCGTCAAGGTTCGTTGGAATTCCCGACATGGACCAGAATTTACGTGGGAACGTGAGGACGAGTTCCGGAAGAGATATCCGAAGCTTTTCACTTCGTAGATAAATTTTTCCGAGTGAAACCCGGGACGGGTTTCTTCTGAGACTGGGAGGATGTGACAACTGGCAATTTAGGGAGTTATTTAGAAAACCCGCATTACGTTAAAGTTCGTTTATAATTTTTATTTGGAATTTTATTTCACAACGAACTTGTAAGACCTGTTTTATGGATAATTATATTTAATGATGTTATGGAATTCGTGAATTATTTTCATAATTCATTTTGGTATTATGCTCGGTGATGTATTCTTAAATTCTCACTGGTACTACGTTGACTCTGGCACTAGGTTTACCTAACGAAAAATTTTATGACTCGATTTTATGAGTCCGACTATATTTAATTATTTATGAGATGTTTTCGGGAGATATTAAACGTTTGAAATGAGTTCGGGTTTCGGGCCGTATGTTTTACACTTACCCATTTTTACCCACTCATAATTATTATTATTATTATTATTATTATTATTATTATTATTATTATTATTATAAAAGAAAAGTTTTTTTTTTTTTTTTTTTTAGAGTAAAATTACAAAAACCGTCCTTGTGGTATTATCACCACATACACAAACACAACACTCACCCTCACCAAATCACTCTCTCTCTCCCCCCATTTCTCTAACCCTAGCCGCCGGTCATCATTTCCGGCCACCACCACCACCACGCCGGCCACACCACAAAACAAACACCACCATTTTAACCCTTACTCTTTCCTCTTTCTTTTGGTATATCATACGCATCATATAACCAACATTAACACCTCGAAATTTTATAAAATCCAACCCAACTTTGTTGTTTTTACTAGATCTATTCGTTTGGAGATACAAGAAGGTGAGTAAGATCGATTTTGGTTTTTGGGTGCCACGAATTGGTATTAAATCCGTGGCTACACAGATGATTTTTGTGGGAATCGAATATATGTTGTTAGAAAATGATGTTTTGATATAAGAAAAATGGTTTGGTATCCGGGTCTTGGTGATTCATCGATGGGTCGAGTGAACCGTGAGTCAAGGACTCACGGCTTGAAGTGGGTTCGAGCCTATGGCTCGTTATTTTGCTTATTGTGGCCTTGGATCCTTGGTTTTTCATGTTTGTTTACTTGGATGGTTGACTCGACTCGATTGAGTCTTTGTTTTTTTGGCCGATTGTTGTTGTTGATGTCGCGACCCAAGTGGGTTGTTTGGACGGTTTTGGGATGCTCATTCGAGCGTATGGTTGGAGACCTCATGGTCTTGGTTCGAGTCTTGATGACTCGTGTGGTATGCCGAGACTCAAGTGAGTCAAAAGGCTCGGGTTTGGCTTGGTAAACCAACCCGGAATTAGTCCATGTTGATACTTTTATTTCCTTGTTATGTTTTGTGTAGGCTTGTTATTGTTGTGGCACTTTTATTTTCGGCCGAATGCTTTTGATGAGTCGAGACCCTTTGTGGTCTCGACAATGGATTTATTGTGATATTGAGGAGTTGTTGACGAATTGGGATATTGGGGACCGATTGTGAGACGGTCACTTAGATAACGGAGATAGGTTAGTCGGGTGCCGTAGTCGGACCCTATTGTTGTAGCACGTGGATTGAGATTGTGTTGGATGGAGATACTTTTGTATTTATGACATTTGCATATTATTTTGGACTTGGACAATGAGCCGAGAGTCATGACTCGGACATGTGACCATTTCGTATGACTCGATAACTATTACAATTAAAACGTAAATAATAAAACTCGTAATAATAATTATTGATAATATAAACGTTTATATAAATATATAGACGTGAATAACGGATATATAATTATATAAGCGCGTATATTAATAATAATAATAATCACGAGTCAAATTATAAATAATACGACTAGATATATATATTAGGCTACGAAAGTGGCGTAATATTATTGAACGTATTATTATAAAAAGGTGTTATAAAACGGGGAACTCTCGACAATTATTAAACATTTAATAAAAATGTCATTTTATATATATATAACTGGTAAACTTATCGAGTTATGCGGAGTCGTTGTCACTCGAGTCCAGGTAAGTTTTTATTTGTGACTTTCGTGTTGTCACGGATATATGACGATTAATATAAACGTTTTCTATAACTAAATAACCACTTAACCGTAGGGTTGAACCGGGTTATTTGGTTATACGAAATGAGTATATTAATGGGCATCGTATCCTACGACGCCCATAGGTTGTGGTATATGTAAAGTGTAATAAATTGCGAATATATATATCGGGAAATCTGGCCAATTTGACGATGTATATGAGGAATTTATTAAACTATGATATGTATCATATAGTATTTATGTGCTATGTGCTTTAGGATTGGGTGTAATCTTGGAACGGTATGTTACGTAAATAAATATGAGGATTATCAAATCGACGGATTTGATAAACTTCGGCGATTTATTTAAATGAGATATTGGGCTAATATTAGATCCATAGTTTATTTTATTATTCTTTGTGTGACCTTTTGGTTTGTTTTGTGTCGACCCACCACCACCCGTATGGATACCAAACGCAAATACATCAAACTAATACGAGATGAATTTTTTGGAAATAAAACGGATTCTCGTCCGGGTTTGGGAATATCTTGAATTTGAGGAAATGATTTCTGAACGAGTTAATATTGTTAGGTCGTGCCGAGTCCGTAGTTGCTGTTTCGTGAGTTACTATACATCTTATTTCTACCGACTTCTTTTTGCTATTTTCTGGACTTGAGGTGAGTCATAGCCCCACTTTTACTCTTGAACTATGTTTTCAATACTTGGGGTGAGAAACGTGCAAATTATTTTATGTGGACTATTATCGCTTTTATATTCTTTTAAAACTTGCTATGCATATGGACTAGGATGTATTGTCAGCTTTAGTCACATTTTATGTGTACTATTCAAGGTTGGCTTATTTGTTATTGTCAGCTTTAGTCACATGGTTCGTGTGTACTATTCAAGGTTGGCTTATTTAGATACTGTAGTGTGCACCTATAGGTTATTAATACTTCGGAGGTTATCCGAGTATTTATGGTATTACGGGGGTTACCCGAATATCTATGTTAGAACGGAAGGTATCCGTGTGTTAGGTTGGAGCGGAGGGTATCCGCAGGCTTTTTGTGAATCCTTAGTCTAGCTAGCAAGCGTTTTGCGTATATGTCCACTATATTGTTAGATGAATGTAAACCTATGATCTCACCAACGAAAGCTGACTTTTAGCACGTTTTCTCAGGTAATTAAGTGATGATATGGATGCTTGGAATGGAAGGCTCGGCTAAGGCTCATGGTTTATGGATCTATTTTTCTAAACTCTGATAATTAATTATGGACCTACTGTTATGTTATTTTGGGCCTGACTCTGAATGATGTAGGGATAAATGTAAACGTTAAAACCCCGTTTTGGTTGCGTTTTTATTATGTTTACTTTATCTCGTTCTATATTGTCTTGTGTTGGATACCAATCCCCATAGCACCCCGAAAGCTTGTTGAGTCTTACGCTGTATCAAATTTTGGGGGTGTTACATATAGCAATTATTTTTCATGAGAATTCAGAACGAAAACAAAAGAGAATAGGTTTTGTGACTTTTAACACTTTCATAAATAATACTCCGTCCGTCTCAAAGTGTCAGGAGACAAGAAGCACACAGTTTAATAAAAGTGTGATCACTTTAGTTTTCAACTACTCAAAGAGATATTCCCTTACTATATTCTCTAGCTTTTACATAAAAATGAAAGTGGGTAATTATTTTGAAACATCCTGAAAAAGAAACATGAATAATAATTTTGAGACGGAAGGAGTAGCTAACTATTTCTATAAGTAAACATACTTTTTTGAGTAAAAGAGTTACATTTTGGCTAAAAAAATTTAAAAGCTGAAATGTTACATAGTAATGTGGTTGTGTACCTCACTTAGGGGGTGTTTCTTTTTTCCCTTAGCTAAGAGACTATGTGGGGCCTACGTGGGCCCATGCATGTTAATTAGGGGTGGCAATCGAGTCGTGTTCGTGTTGACATATTCGGGTTGGCGGGTTGGCGGGTTGAAATAACCTTAACCCAAACACAACCCATTTATTAATCATGTCAAGAAGCTCAACCCTAACCCAGACCTGCATAACACGTGTAACCCGTTTAAGTAAATAGGTCAAGTAGTGAATAAGATTGGTGATTTGTTTATTTAACTAGCTTAAATGCACAATGATAAAACGATCTAAAATATGATAAAGATAACATACAAATAACTATACGACAATTTCAATGATACTTGAGTTATAAGTTATAAGCGTCAATTTCAATAAAATCTTAGTTATAATCATAAGAACATAACAAAATACATTTAATCCATATCCAACATTAAAACCAGGTTATATATTTTATTTTTAGAGACCTATATACTTAAACGAGTTCACGTGTTGACCTGTTTAACACTTGCTCAACCCAAACACGACCCGTTTATTAAACGGGTTGACCTGTTTTTGACCCAAACCTGTTTATCCTCAACCCAAACCTGTTTAACTTCGTGTCGTGTTTGTGTCGTTTATCGTGTCGTGTCGAGAATTGCCACCCCTAATGTTAATGCCTCTATATGGGGAGAGAGACATATTATATTAATATGGCTTGTGTATATAGAGGAATTAGTGGAAATTTATGGGTTCCACATAAAAAATAAACATTATTAAATGCTTGTTTGGACCCATATGGTCCCTTTTTCTTAGCTAAAGAAAAAAAGAAACACAGCCTTAGTCACTACCAACTACTACTCAAATGAAAAACAACAACTATTAAACAGTTACTATGAGATGAAATCATCATCCCGAGTCTCATAGCAACTAAAACAAAGAAAAGTCACGCGTGAAACAATTTTTTTCTGTTTGTCGATTAAATATAGACATAAATAACAACATATTTTTATTTTTACTGTGGATAGTCTCCTCATGATATCTATTTAAATTGTTGTGTGTCAACAACAACAACAATATTCATTCTTGTTAAAACGAGATATAAGAAGATAAGATGTAAACAATAATATTATTATCTGATGTCAAAAGACTATAGGCAATGCTAGAAAATTTTATCACTTCGTCATATTCCTAATCTAATACGTAGTATTAGGCTCATCTCATACTAGATATCAGTCTTTTTTATGATGATATGTTTTGAAAAGAAATATGAAGAAAAAAATGATGTTATGTGAAAAAATTTACTAGAACAATGTGTAACTTAGTTTCAACCATTTCGTATAAAGAGAGTAATAGCATAATGATAATATTTTTATTTGTAGATTATGATAACATGTTATGTAAGGTGCTATAGAAGAGGTGCACACTTTTATTTTGGACAATAGTCAAACTAACTATATTATGAAAAAATATATTGGGTGTCCAAAAAGAAAGACGGTCAAATCCACTAGGGACGGAAGTCAGTTTGTGATCATAGCGAATTTCCAGTTCCCTCAAAGAACCACCAAGGTTGTGCAAATCGGGTATTCCTAATAGACTTGGACACTCAGAGATCAATAGACTTTCAAGAGATGTGAGCCCTTGTAAACTCCGAATGGAATCGATATTTGTGCACCTGGATATCTCTAATTTGACTAGAGGATGGATATGATGTTCATCAAAGAAAATGATTTTCGGACAAACTTCATTGGACAACGTCTCAAAGACAGGCGATATCATTGTTGAGGAGTTCATTGCTGAATCGATTCACTTTTCCAGGCTTTTCATACCATTTAGTTCAAGCTTTCTCAATGATAGAGGTAAGGGCTTATTTGATCCTAGGCCAGAAGAACTACTTAAACTTGTCAAGTTGTCCATATCCTTCAACACAATATCACGAAGAAGTGGTAGGTTCCATACTGTTGGAAGATTGAGGACGTTGTGACACTGAGATAATGTAACATCCACATGCTTGTTAAGCGGAATCCATGTCCCTCCGGTATTGGCTGACATATTCATCACCCACGCAGGAAAACAATCACTCAAAAAGTTTTTGATTGTCAAGCTTTTCACGTTTGCATGGGTTTGCAGGCCTTCCAATACATCCTTGTCATTTCGCCTCACACCTTCATTGCTTGTCTTCTAACAGAAATTTATCTTGTATAGACTTTTCTTTCGAGCTAAATCTGCCTAGCTAGCTTCGTCTTTGCTTCCAACTTCTTCAAGATAATAAATGTTAAGCTTTCCCCAAAGGTGCAAATGGCCTAGCTCTTTAATTTGACGTCCTTCCTATCGACCCACTCTAAAGAAGGACAATGTTCGAAGAGAAGTCAGTTTTCCCACGTACTTAGGATAGATAACACGAGTTTCAAACTCGAGATGTCGCAATCTTATCAAATTTCGCATGCCTTCTGGGAACTTCTTAAGTAGTTGAAAACAATAACATAACTTCAAAGTTTGCAGATGGTGAAGTTTACTAATAGATTTCGGAATAACATCGATATTTGTACCTGACAAATCAAGATACCTAAGATGCACCAAATTATCTTTGTTAGTGTAACACGACTTAACTTTAGGATACACAAACACTTGAAATCTTGAAATGATAACTTTGTCACAACTCCTCTCAAGAACAACATGTGCAGAGTTCTACTTGCCATGTCTTTTAACAAATTGCTAGTTGTCTTTTGCTTGGTACAGAGATAGATGTTTTACGTGAGACATGTTTACTTTATCGCTAGTCAGAACCAACAAACATAAGCTTTCATCACTCGAAACATGTAAAGAAAGATCATGCACTAGATCATGCATCTTACAACTTAAAACGTAACCATACTCATCCATATCAACATCTTGGAACAAGGAATTGCTTACCAAGATTTTGAAAATACCATTTTCCACATCCTCTGCATCACTGTTTCTCGTGTCATCCACTCAAAGCAACCCCAATGCCATCCAAAGTTGGATAAGTTCTTCCTTTTTCATGACGTGATCTTTCTCAAAGATTCAACAATATGCAAAACATTGCTTGGCAATCGAATTCGGAAAACTATCAAAGCTTAGTTTCAAGGTTCTTAGAACCATGTGACCTTCTTCTGCACCCCAAACCTTGCTTTCTTGGATGGACAACCACTTATCTTTGTCACTACTATAATTTTGCAATTTCCAATTATCTTTACTAACAATGGCAAACCACGACATTTCTTCACAATATCACGCCCTATTCCTCCAATACCAGCAATGGTTTTGCTCTTTCTTTACAGATGAACCAACCCTCATCATCTGAGAGACATTGCAAAGTAGAAGAATTCTTTGTCATATCAATTGTTCTGATTTCAAGTTTTCGCGTGGTGACAATAATGTCATTTCCATTCTGTGAATTCACATTTACCATACAACTCCTAAATTCATCCCAGTAAATCCTCTCTTCATCCAAATATCATCCAGGACTAGCAAATATCTTTTTGATCCCAACTCTTCTTGAAGCTTTGTAATCAAATTTTCTGTAGCTGGTAGCTCACATTGCTTCCAGGTTACGGATTCATAGATCATTTCCGGAAGTCTATTGATGTTATCCTTAACCGGCACACACAACCAAGCTTTAACATCAAATCGTTTTTAGGTTTTTGGATTATTGTAGGAAGACCATTGAACGATTTGATGTTAAAGCTTGGTTGTGTGTGTCGGTTAATATTAACACCAATAGACTTTTGTAAATGATCTATGTATCCGTAACCTGTAAGCAATGTGGGCTACCAACTATGGAAAATTTGATTGCAAAGCTTCGAGAAGAGTTGGGATCAAAAAGATATTTGCTAGTCCTGGATGATATTTGGGACGAAAGAGGATTTACTGGGATAAATTTAGGAGTTGTATGGTAAATGTGAATTCAGAGAATGGAAATGCCATTATTGTCACCGCATGAAAACTTGAAATCGGAACAATTAATATGCCATATAATTCTTCTACTTGCAAGGTCTCTCGGATGATGAGGGTTGGTTCATGTTTAAAGAAAGAGCAAAACCATTGCCGAAATTAAAGGAAATAGGGTGTGATATTGTGAAGAAATGTTGTAATTTGCCATTGTTAGTAAAGATAATAGGAAGCATGTTGCAAAATTAAAGCAATGACTAAGATAAGTGATAACCCATATTTTTATAAATATGACTGGTGCGACATAAAACTGTCGTGGTCTGTTTTTTTTATTTTAAAAATATGACTGGTGTGACCTAAAATTGATGTTACTGGAATTTCTTTTTCTCTAAATAGGTAAACCAACATAATTTTGATTTTTTTACCGGGTGGTGGGCCTTTTAATAATAATAATAATAATAATAATAATAATAAAATTATTTTGATTCAAAAATACTATCTTATATATATATATATATATATATATATATATATATATATATATATATATATATAAAGAGTGTATTGTCAAACCTTGAAAAGTGGAATGTTGAAAGTCAACGGTAAGAGAAATGCATATCGTAATGTTGAAAACTGAAAAAGTAAAAAAGTGAAAAATTGAAACTAAAAAAGGAAATGTCGAAAACATATATTTCAAAAGTAAACTATTAATATATACATCGAAAACCGAGTTGACCCAAGACGCTTCAAACCCAGCGGGTTGACCCGGTTTAATTTGACCCGTTTTCAACTCAACCCGTCGGCTTGACTCGGTTTAAATCGACCCGTTTTTCGACCGGAACTGTTCAACCTGTTGAACCACCCGGGTCGAACCAGGTTTCAAACATTATGTTTAATCCCCAAATCTTCAAGCTTTTATTATTTTTTGTTTATAACCCATAAACTTTTTTTAATCACTAAACGATCTGTCGCTATAAATTTCGTTGCTTCGTCTAGTTACATCAAAGGCATATTAGCAGTAGCATAATTGATAACCCATATTTTTATAAATCAAACAAGTAAATACAATTACACCAACACTATAGATCAAGATGATCTAAACTACAGAATACCAGTTACAAACTTGTTATCATAAAAATGAAACCCAACAGATAAGAACCACATAGAAACTTAGAGAGAAACTTGAAGTAGGTAAAAGAATGATTGGATGAATGAGAAACCCTAATCTAGATGAGATATTATATACTAGCATGTTATATTGTGGTCCCTGCACTATCATAAACCAAACAAACTAGAACCAAAGTTAGAATATAACAAAGTCAATTATAAATATTTACACCAAGACCCTTGAAGTTTCATAAGCTTGCTAAAGGGTATTAATTTTAACAAAAAATCACATGTGAAACAATTTTTTTCCGTCGATTAAATATAGACATAAATAAAAACATATTTTTATTTTTACCGTGGATAGTCGCTCTTCATGATATTTATTTAAATTGTCACGTGTCAACAATAACAACAATACGCATTCCTGTTAGAAAGGGGTATAAGAAGGTAAGATGTAGACAATAATACTATTATCTAAAGTCATGAGACTAATAATATAAAATTTATACTTCATGAGTCATATGTTAATTCTTTTCTCATGTGGGTACTGTTGTCAGTACTTGTTAGCTTGCCTTTTGTGTAAATCTGTGTAGTATAAATTAATCAAGGTTGCAAAAATTGTTAGGCGGTAGCTGGGTGACTGGGTAGTGCCTAACGATTAATTGGTTAGGCAGAGATTACTCGAAGATTAATCTGATTGGACTTTTTATATATATAATTATAAAATTTTGAAACTATATGGCCGTTTTGGCCGATCTAGCCTTTTTTTTTCCCGATTTGGCCGATTTATATTCGTAACCGAGTTGGCGGATTTATCCGATTTGGCTGATTATGACCGATTTGGCCGATTTTTATCCCCTTAATCGATATGTTGACCGATTTTTTATCAAACCAATTAATAAGGCCGATTAGTGAAACTCGGGGCTGTTAATCCCCGCCTAGCGATTAATCACCAATTAATCGGCTGCCTAGCCCGATTTTTGCAACACTGGTATTGATTAGTGAGTGCTAGTAATTTTTTTCTTGTGAGGTTTTAGTTAGTTTGGTATCTTTGTCATGGTTTTGTTTGGGTCCCTTCCTCTTTTAAGTAACTTGTTAATTGAGGTGGGATGCCTTGTATTGTATGTTGTTTTTCTTTTTTGTGGTCCAATAAATGGTGACTTAAAAAAAATAAAATATAAAAACAAAAATCCCTATGCTAATATTAGGCTCATCTCATACTTCTTTATAATGATATGTTTCAAAAAGAAATATGAAGAAAAAAGATGATGTTATGTGAAAAAATTTACTAGAACAATGTGTAACCTACTTTCAACCATTTCGTATAAAGAGAGTAATAGTATAATGGTAATATTTTTTATTTGTAGATTGGGTCATGTTGGGGAATGGGGATACCCTCTAATCCAATATGATTCTAAACCACCACCCCCTATTACTTTGAATTGCCCCTTTCTTCAATCAATTCTAAAACCCTCTATCACTTTGAATTGTCCCTTTCTTCAATCAATTTGGACTGGTATTGTGGTGCCCGCTCTTTATTTTATCATATTCATTTAAAATATTATATTAGGTTTTGTCTTTTGCTACATTTATGTTTTATTTAAGTTTCAACTGCTACATTTATGTTTTATTTAAGTTTCAACTGTTTCAACTTTTGCTACATCTATGCCATATTCATTTAAGTTTCAACTTTTGCTACATCTATGTTTCAACTGTTAACATTTTAGTTGTTAACATTTAAGTTTCTTTTGCTACATATGATGTGTTGTCAAATTTTTTGCAATAAATATTTGATGTGACAAGTGATAAACACATTAATTATCTGATTTGACGTATATCTAACCCATTTGAGATAATTCTATATATATATGAGTACAATTCACAACTTAAAGGTATCACATTCAAATAACATCTTACAAATAATTTAAAACTTAGCAAATTCACCAAGTTTAAAAATTTTGCGGAGTTAACTTTGGGTAAAAGGCGTGTATCAAGTCTGAAAATTGTCGCACACATCTTCGTTTTGCACTTATCAGGTAACATACATGTTCTCTACAATTTTTTATTTTTATTATTTTTTTAACTACTGTAAGTTTTGCATTATGTTAGGTTATTAATTTGGAATGAAAATTATTCAACAATGTATTTCAAAGTCAGACAATACTTTCGTCAATTGGCATTCACATGTTTGAGATTTTGAGCATCTTACTTTTTGAAATATAACATTTTAATTTCAGTTTATAATTAGAAATACGATTGTTTTTGTTTAGGAAGGATTTATTACATAAAGAGAGTAAAAATAGCATAAACATAATGCATAGGCGCATAGCTTACAAATGATAAATACACCAAATGTATTCAAAAAAAAAAAAAAAAAAACCAAATGTATTCAAAGTTGGGTCACTCGAGCGCTATCACATGACAACAAATCAAATCCACGGTTAACCAACAAAACAAAAAACTGTTACAAAAAAATAGTTATCACTAATTACTTTTTAGAACACTTGTATTTTGATGTCATGGTTTTACTTTCTATCTTCATTTTAATTATTATCACTAATTACTTTTTAGAACTCGTATTTAGAAAAACTATTACAAAAAATAGATGAAGAACATACTCATAAAAAAAACTTTTGAAAAAACTTGACTTGTATAAAACAAAAAACAAGACAGATTTTCCAGCGACTTTTTAAGACACTGATGTATTAACAAATCTGTACTAACAAAATATGTACGTTAACAAATCTATACAAACGACACCTTTTAAGACACTAATAATTACACTAATAATTTTTTCGGCGATTGTTACAACATTTTCTGGCGAAAGAGCGGCGGCTACAGCAGCGGCAAGCGGCGGTAAGTGGCTGCAAGCGGTGGCACTAACAAAAAAGAAATACAAAAAACGTTAGATCTACAAATAAAACCAATAGATGTATAAAAAATGTACGGATCTATTAAAAAAACTATAGATCAAAAAAAAAATAAAAAATACATAAATCGATAAAAAAATATGTATAGATCGATTAAAAATTTTCAAAGCAGTTCAACGATCTTTCGTCGATGAGTATTGTGGTTGTTAGTTGCGGACAAGTTGTGGGTTACCATATGCGCACGAACTGCGCGACTATTACAATAATGGTAATTATATTAAATATATGACTATTAAGTTAATTTTTCCAGATAAATATCATTAATTTATATAAGTTATTTTTAATGATTGCAGATTTGTGTATTCCGCTAGAGTGTATTGACATTTTCTGGAGAACACAAGATGTTCCGTGGTCAGATGTTGCGCATGAAGATGATCTTACTTGTGATGATGAGCTGCAAAACTTCAAGATAGTTTATGAGCAACAACCCCCACTTGTAAAGAAAAATCTTTTAACAAAATTAAGAGGGATATTAATCCAGGATCTGTTACAATTCGCGAACCTGCTGTTCACAAAAATACTCGTGGATGTCCGAGCGCAAAGGACAAAAGGAAACAAACAAACCAGTTTGTTCCACCAACTAAAGTCCCAGATTTGAACGAAGAACCTGCGAGACACAATTCCAACGTCAGGCAAACAAACCAGTTTGTTCCACCAACTAAAGATGAAGGTGATGAAAGCAATTATTTGATCAATCATATTCCAATGGTTTTCCGTCCATACATCAGAGGAATACACGATGTTGAAGGTGATGAGAATTGTGGATTTCGGTCAGTTGTTGTCGGTTTTGGTTTTCAGGAAAACATGTGGTCCGAAATTCGACAACATTTGTTGCATGAGTTAAGGTATCACAAACAAAACTACATGGATATTTGGACACATGAAGGCTTGGAATACATTAGGAATGCAGTAGATTGGGCGGGAACTGGAATGGTCAAAATGGATGATTATGCCAGACACATGGTTGGCTATTGCTTCATTATGTAACCGATCAGTTATATTTATATCCATGGCAGGAGATGCTATGTGTTTTCCGCTTTGGGCCCAAATGAGTCGCAACCAAATTCTCCAATTGTGATTGCACGTGTGGGCGAACATTACATTAATTTGAAGCTAGATGAAAGTTGTCCAATTCCGAAAAATCATCCACAATGAAGCAGGTATAGAAGTGAGATTGCAGCTGCATGGGAAAATATATATTTAAGTAGACAACACAGATATGTTGAATATAATCAAAATCAATGACTAATGTATCATTTTTGTTAATGTAATCATGAATCCTTATTTTATAAAGTTATTGCACTTGTTACATGTTACCGTTTTATTAATAGAAACATTCTTATGTCGTAAAGTAAATTAGAATATGTTAGTTGTAAAAAAATGTCAACAACACAAAATACAAAAAAAAAAAAAAAAAAAAAAAAAAAAAAAAAAAAAAATATCCAAGATTCGACTAGTCGCTCAACTTTTATATCGTCTCTAGACAAAAAAAAGTGCTCTTCCCAAAATAGACCGAGCGACTTGCGACTTTTTTACTTTTAATTAGAAGTCACCAAGTGGCACAAAGGGTAAGCGATTTTTTTTTTTTTAACTTTTTGTACTTTTTTATACCTAAATTAAGCGACTTTTGTACTTTTTGTACTTTTAATTGACATTTTTGTGCCACTTGTCAACTTCTTATCAAAAGTAAAAAAAAGTTGCAGGTCGCTCAGTCTAATTTGGAAAGAGCACCTTTTTTGTTCTATAAAAAGTATAAAAATTGAGCGACTGGTCTATTATCGGAATTTTCTCATAAAAAAGTCAAAAGAAAAAAAATAATAAAAATAAACAAAATGACAAAACTACTAAAAGACAAAATTACTAAAATGACAAAACCAATGAGGACCAATGTACTTAGAGGGTGTGTTATTTGTAAAAAAAGGAGGTGTGTGTATGTCGTATCCCCTAATCCATTATGATAACATGTTACATGTTATGTAAGGTGCTATAGAAGAGGTGCACACTTTTATTTTGGACAATAGTCAAAGTAACTACGTATATTATGAAAAAATATATTGGGTGTCCAAAAAGAAAGTATGGTAGGAAGAAATGTATGTGTTATCTCCAAGTGGGTCTATCTTACTTTCTCCATTGCTAAAGCCTTACCTTCACAAACCACCCAAATGTTCAAATTATGCTCCTCTTTTCATCAAGGTAAATTACAGTACAATTTACAAATTTATCTTCTCTAAGTTACCCATTTGGCCATTTGCTTAATTCATTCAGTCATATGAATGCACAATGCCACTTCTGGCAAAAGATTTGAAAGTGATTATATAATTATTGCCCTCAAGTAGTAGATACTTAGTTACTAGTATATATAGACAATGTCGAGGTAGCCGAAAACTGGTTATCTGATTATTTATCAGTTTAGAAGCAATTGCAAGAAAACTGGTGCTAGTCTATACTTTGCAAACACTGAAACAAATAATCAACTAATTACTTAATGCAATCTATATTTAAGAGATGATTTAGTTTACTATTGGCATGTCGCTAAGTATCAGATCAGTTTAACTCTTTAATCCAATCTTTCAGGCAGAATGCCACCACTCTCTCTTTAACGCTGATATCAAACTTCACAAATTGGACCTAAACACGATGCACCCAAGGCATGGTCTGCGGACTGCAAACACATCCTTCAAGGCAGGGGGTCTTGGTTCAAATAATGAGACCGGAACGAGTCCAGTAAGTTATTAAAGAAAAGTAGATAATTTGTAAACTGCTGTTTTGCAAACTGTTGTAAAATGATCAACACACTTTCAATCAGTTCTTACATTAAGAGACAAGTGTGAAGTGTCTACAAACATGTAAGCAGGTCCCATGATAATATAATGGATTTTGTTGCAGCGTTGTGTTGTTCTTGACATTGAGGGGACAACTACGCCTATTTCATTTGTGACGGATGTTCTTTTTCCATATGCTCGTGACAATGTGCGTATGCATTTGGAGGAAACATATGACAGTGTCTATACTCAAGAAGATATCAAGTTATTACGTTCTCAGGTAAGTACTGATAAATCCAAAGAATTTAGAAAAGAAGCACGTAATCTTTAATATATTTTGGTTGCTTTTCAGGTAGACGATGATTTGCAAAATGGGGTTGTTGGTGCGGTTCCAATTCCATCCGATGATAAGGGCAAAGATGAAGTTATTGCTGCTTTGGTTGCTAATGTTGAAGCAATGATAAAAGCCGACAGGAAAATTACTTCGTTAAAACAGTTACAAGTAAGAAAAATGGCATTCCAGAACATGCTTGTTTAAGTTGGGTCTCGTTGCTAATATTGTTTGATATGATTCAGGGGCATATATGGCGAACGGGTTTTGAGAAAAATGAGATAAAAGGAGTTGTTTATGACGATGTTCCTGGAGCTCTTGAAAGATGGCATGCTTCTGGTGTAAAGGTTGGTTCTACAGGTTTGAATTTCAACATATTTATATGAAAACAGGTCAATTTGAGGTGTATTTGATGGATAACAGATCAATCGAGTTAGGTAAATTAGCTGAAAATGAAACGGGTTAAAAGGGTTGAACAAAATGGGTCAAAAGTAGCTAAGCATATATGTATTCAAATGCTTACGCCATCCTAAATTATTTTTATTCAATACATCAGTTATCTAAAGTTTTTAAAACAATATAGACCCAGAAAGGTTTTTAGGATTGCTTATTTATCAGTTGGCCAACCCCCCTAAAAGGTGGTGTTGAGATTGCCTATTTATCTGCTTATTATATACGGAGTAAGTAGATAAGTATCATTGAGTATTTGAGTGTTTGGGTATGACTATGTATATGCTTATTTTAGAGTAAATAAGCACTCTAAAATAAGCAGGCACCTGCTTAATTTTTTTAGCAGATAAGCAGATTAAAATAAGCAGTCCAAAATACCCCACCCCCTAGTCTGCAATTATAAGAAATCCCAAACACCCCCCTTAATCTGCTAAAATAAGCAGTTTAAATAAGCAATCCCAGACACCCCTAAATCATTGATTTTACCTATAGTAGGATCATCTTTTGAGTTTTGAGTTTGACTTTGCTTATGCCAAACCTGAGCCTGAGCATGTGCCTATATGTCAATGTCATTGTCTTTGATCAGGTGTACATTTATTCAAGTGGTAGTAGATTAGCACAAAGGCTAATATTTGGATATACAAATCACGGTGACTTAAGAAAACACTTGTGTGGATTTTTCGACACTAATGTTGGGTAAATCTTGATGCTTTTCACATATATAACAACCTTTTGATCTTAATATCATCTATCACAAAACCTCATTTTATTTTCTACCATTCACAGGAACAAAAGAGAAACCAAAAGTTATATTGAAATCTCGGAATCCCTTGGAGTTGACAAACCATCAGAAATTCTATTTCTAACCGATGTCGTTCAAGAAGCTGCAGCAGCAAAAGCAGCTGGTATAGTACAACACACAAACATGATTATTTGATGCATTGGGAGGTGGTAATATGCCGTTTCACTTTGAGTTAAACTAATATGATTTCTTGACTCAGGTTTGGAGGTGATAATTTCTGTTAGGCCTGGAAATGGACCGCTTCCTGAGAATCACGGATTCACTACGATTAATTCTTTTACGGAAGTACCCTTTTGAAGTTATCGCATTTTTCATTTCTTGTACATATAAATATAAAAAATCAAACACGTGTTTTCTATGTATGGAGTTACATAACTTGTGAATGTGTTAGATTTCTATCGTGTCAATAGTAACTGATTTCAAAAATAATCCAAAATAGAAAAAAAATTAGTAGCTAGTGAAAAGGATTAATCTTGACATTCAAGACTCATTCCTCAGGCTTGAACTTGGGAATAATTAGCGTTACCTCTCCGTCATTTATCTTACTAATGTTGTATCTCTTGTTTGGTGAATCAATGTCGGGTAAATCAATCCAGCAGACATACTTTTCAAAACCATGATAAGTTTTGAACAGACCATTCCCGTGAGCTTCGAGCCTTCGACCATCAAAGTGTTGTGATGAACAGTTACCTTAACGTTCTCATGGCCAACTCCATTAACGAGTATAATAGTAGAGAGCATCACGAATTTTCACTGTTCGCCATGGTTTAATCCACTTGGCCGAAGGGACACATGTGATCCTCTTATAAAAACTGCTTAGAGTTCTAGTTGGTAAATACCGATTACGTACATCTAACCAATTTATTTATTTTTTTATTATTATTTTTTTATTTTTTTTTAAAAAGAAAAAGAAAAAAGATGCTCCATTACTTTACATAACAAGAAAACACTAAAGTGCTTCTGCTTGTGATCGACTAGCTATCAACCAAGACGATGTGGGTTGAGTTGAGATATACATATAGCATAGTGAGTAGTCCAATTGATTACCAGCTCACTAGATTATAGTATTTTGTTATAGAGACTTTATATTAGCCAACCTACAACAAAGAAATTCTACACTTCTGTCAAAAGTTTGTCCCGTTTTCGAATCATTCTTGTTGATCGTTGCCCCCTTCGATTAAATTTACTGGCTCCACCAAATATGATGAATATGCGGTTATCATAAGCTATGTAGTTAGGACTCGCGGTTGAGTTCTTGGGATGGAAAATTTAACCATTCAATCATCCCAAAATATGAGAGACGACGAATCGATATAAGTTCTTAACTTTGTGTGACCATGATATGTAATTAGTACTTAACTTTTGGTCATGTTTGCGATGTAATTTGTACGTTATTTTATATAATATTTATATTTATGAAGGTAAACTTTATGTCTTGTTTTTAGAATTTTGATATAAAGAACATAATTATTATCTTATTACAATAAAAAAGATGTTGTATCTCTTTGAGCAACTTTTATGAAAACTTGTAGAAAATCTTGAGTCCCACATCGGCCAAATAGTAGAAACTAGTCTCTCCATCACATATAATCTGATGTCCTCAAGCATTGTTATTATAGGCTTTGTCCTTTGTACCAGAATGGCCCTATTGAAATTCTCACATATTCCATTCTCAAAATTTGGACAATTTATGTAAATTATTTGAGGACTAAATTTGCAATAAACCACTGAGATGAAAGACAAAGTGTGTACAATTTTTTTTTAAATGTTAAAGATAACGGTCGTTAGTTAACAGCCGTTAAATAACTAACGACCGTTAATACTAAAAAAAAAAAAAAAAAAAAAAATTGTAGAGACAACTGTAGCAAGCACAGTGCTTGCTACAGTAATCTCTTACCTTTTAGTATATTTATAATTGTGCTTCTTTATAGGGATGACACCCGTGGGCAATGGGCACGGGTACCTCTAACCCGTCACCAGCCCATGTAGTTTTTTTCTCACCCGTCACCCACCAATGGGTACAATTTTCTACCTATGCCCTTACCCGTGGGTATTTGTTGCCCATGGGTAAACCCATGGGTTAGTGTTATGCAACAAAATTACAAAACGATGATATAAAAACTAACTATGAAACTGCGTAATAAGACACCAATCAATTTGCCAAATACAACTTTGATTATTTGATCTTTCATATTCTCTTTTTAGTCTTGAAACTCAAGCAAACTTTTACGTTAATGCGTTTTCTTGAGACTTGGTGATAACTATTAAATGTACACATGCAACATCTTAAATATTTTAATTAGTATAATTAATTTTAACATGGGTTTATTGGTACACCCACGGGTATTTTAACGGGTATACTCGTGGGTATTTTAAATGGGTGTCATGGGTTTACCCGCGATGGGTATGCCTCACCCATCACCCACCCGCCACCCACTGTTGGGTAACGATTTTCACCCATTACCCACACGTGGGTGAAAATTGACGCGTTTAACCACCCATTTATGACGGGTACCCACGGGTTGTGGGTTTTTTCTCGCCCATTGCCATCCCTACTTCTTTATATATTGGGGTGTAGAGGGAAGTTATAAGTTGTCAATTGTGCTTCTTTTATGATGGACGATTCACCGGATTCGAAGCTAAATGAGCGGATGACAAAGACTTCGGATTTAAAAGCTGCATCCATTTTTTAGTGCAAATGAGAATACGAACTGAATGATGATTCACCGGATTTCTTGTGGTAATTTAGGTACTTCACAACTTATTAAAAAGATATATATTTAAGACGGGTGAAAATGGGTTCTGTTGGGTTGTTTAGCACTTTAGCCTGACCTTCAACGTTTATCTTTTGGATAATTTGTAAGCAGATTATGATATATAATTAGAATTAAAATTTATACAGTTATTACGGGTCTGTTTTGGTTTTAAGAATATGTAATCTGTTCTGTTTTATTGATTAGAAAAGGGTGTTTGAAAGTTGAAACAAGAGGTGTATATTAGCAGTAGTATAATTGATAACCCATTATAAATCAAACAAGTAAATACAATTACATCAAAGATCAAACCCAGTTGTTAAACATCTCAGATTTCACCGAACACCCCAACATATTTGAGAATACGAACTTCAATATACCGGTAAATTGTATAACTTGACATGGAGGAGCAGCGGTGGTGCCTTAGATCGGGGCTGGAGATTTGAGGAGTATACACAATTTTTATGGTTGAAAATATAATAAAGGAGAACTTCGGCTTAACACACAAGTGGGCAAATGGGTTGAAATTTGAATGGGTTATATGTTTCAAAAGCGAGAAAAGTCCAAAATAAATCTCTAAGGTATGCCAAATGATACGTTTACATCTTTTTTCTTTTTTCGTCTCAAATATCATCTCTCCGTTAGTAACTTTGGAACAAATACATCCCTAGGGACTAACGATGCAAAATTTTGCCCGTTAAGTACCCCACGTGTTAGTCACGTGAGGGGTATTTTTGTCTTTTTCTTTTCTTTCTTGTTCGAACAAATAAACAAACACACCCTTCCCCATCTCAAAATAATCCCAACAACAATATCAATAACACAAATCAACCCAAGTCAAAACCAAATCAAATCTGAAACCAAACCAAAACCAAAACGAGCCATACCCGTCTCGGCTCACCAAATCCCTATCCAAATCCAATCCAAACACGACCTAAACTAATCCCAATCCAAAAACAACAACAAAATCAATGATATGATTCTCCCCCACCACCACCCATGCCTCGGTGGTGGTGGTTCTCGGCTGCCGAGCCACAAACAACCAAACGGACCCTCGATATCGAATAACAACAAGAAAAACATACTCCCCTTCGTCATTCAAACATCAAACAACCACAATATATCGCAACCCTCACCAAGTTACGAGTTGACTCGGTGAGTCGAGACCAAGTCACGGCGGGTTGAGACCAAACGAGAAGCAAGAAAAGATCCCACACAAGTTTTAGGTTCAAAACAATATAAAAAACATTTTTTTTATAAAAGTTTTAATACAAAAATCGGATTTAAATTAAAACCAAAACTAGGGTTTTTAAAAATAAAAAGAAAATAAAGAAAAGGGGCGGCGGGGTGTGTTTTACCGGTGGTAGGAAGGTTGACGGTGGTGACACTCGGTGGTGGCGGTGTCGGCTGTGGTGGCGCGTGGTGGCACGTAGGGAGTGATTGGGGGTGCGGGGTTTGTACGGTGGTGTCGGGGGAAACCCGATCTACAAGATGGTGTAAAGAAAAGGGGTGGCCGGAAAATATTCCGGCGAGGTGGTCGCCGGATTCTGCTGGTGCACGGCGAGGGAGGCGGCCGGCCGGAAAATACAAGGGAGAGAGAAAGAGTGAGGTGTGTGTTTTTATTATTAGTTGAAATGAGAAAAGTGGGGCGGAAAGGAGTATATAAACAAAAAGAAA
Organism: Artemisia argyi; assembly: GCA_030686995.1. NCBI lineage: Eukaryota > Viridiplantae > Streptophyta > Magnoliopsida > Asterales > Asteraceae > Artemisia > Artemisia argyi. The sequence goes on from CM060702.1 coordinate 213,408,125, forward strand.
TAAGGTGGGGGTGGTGATGAAAAAGACAAAAATACCCCTCACGTGACTAACACGTGGGGTACTTAACGGGCAAAATTTTGCATTGTTAGTCCCTAGGGATGTATTTGTTCCAAAGTTACTAACGGAGGGATGATATTTGAGACGAAAAAAGAAAAAGGATGTAAACGTATCATTTGACATACCTCAGGGATGCATTTTGTACTTTTCTCTTCAAAAGCTGCTAAACATGTATTCAAGTGTTTACGCCATCCTAAACCCGGCCTTTTGACCCGGTTGACTTAAGAAAACATTTGTGTGGATTTTTCGACACTAACGTGGGTAAAACTTGATGCTTTTCACATATATAACAACCTTTTGATCTTAAACATCATCTATCACAAAGCCTCATTTTATTGTATACCATTCACAGGAACAAAAGAGAAACTAGAAGTTACATTGAAATCTCGAATTCCCTTGGAGTAGACAAACCATCAGAAATTCTATTTATAACCGATGGGGGGGGGGGGGGGGGAGTTGTAATATGCCGTTTCACTTTGAGTTAAACTAATATGTTTTCTTGTCTCAGGTTTGGAGGTGATAATTTCTGTTAGGCCCGGAAATGGACCTCTTCCCGAGAATCACGGATACACTACGATTAATTCTTTTACGGAAGTACCATTTTGAAGTTATCGCATTCTTCACTAGTTATAATGCCCGCGCACGCGCGAGTTTTTAAACTTTTTTTTGAATCATATATTTTTATTTATTAAAAAACAAATAATTTAATCTTTGTTTTGTTTGATTTATTATGTTTAATTATAGTTTTTTTATTATTAAAGATAATTATTTAAAAATTTTAATCCTATTTTAATTGTATCTTATCTATATTTTTTGTATTTATCTTCAACTTATGTTATGCATAAATATAAAATGTTATCTAATAAGAAAACAATCATTTTTTTAAATAAAATTATTACTAAATAAGGTATTATTTTGATTTTTTGAAATGTAAAAGTCCTCACTTGGGGTTTTATTTTATTATATAAATAAATTTCTTGTACATGTGAATATAAAAAATAAAACACGGACAGGTTTCCTATATATACTGTATGGAGTTACATAACTTGTGAATGTGTTAGATTTCTATTTTGTACGTTCACAAACAATAGTAACTGATTTCCAATATAATCCAAACTAGATTTTTTTTTTAGTAGGGCTACTGAAGAGGATTAATCTTGACATTGAAGACTCTTTCTGCCTTGATATCACTAACGTTGTATCTCTTGTTGGGTGAATCAATGTCGGGTGAATCAATCCAGCAAACATACTTTTCAAAACCACGATAAGTTTTGAACTGATCATTCCCGTGAGCTTCTACCAACAAAGTGTTGTGATGAGCAGTTACCTTGACGTAGGATTACAAGGACTACTCTAGAAGCGGGCTTTAGCCCAATACACGAATATATGGAATAACAAAATATATCGACTAACACTCATGGCTAACTCCATTAACGAGTGTATAATGGTAGAGAGCATCACGAGTTTTCACCGTTCGCCATGGTTTAATCCACTTGGCCGAAGGGATACATGTAACCCTCTTGTAAAAACGGCTTAGAGTTCTTTACCAAAAAAAAACAACGGCTTTTCTGGTTGGTAAATAACGATTAAGTACATCTGAACCATTGAAATTTCATCTATAATTAGTAACCAATTATGAAAAAAAAAATACTCCATTACTTTACGTAACAAAAAAACACTAAAGGGCTTCAGCGTGTGATTGACTAGCTATCTACCAACACGTTGCGGGTTCAGTTGAGACATATATATAGCATGGTGAGTAGTCCAATAGATTACCAGCCCACTAGATTATAGTTTTATTATAGATACTTTATATTAGCCAACATACAACAAAGAAATTCTAGACTTCTGTCAAAATTTTGACCCGTTATCGAATCATCTTGTTGATCGTTACCCCTTCGATTAAATTTACTGGCTCCGCCAAACATGATGAATACGTGGTTATCAAAAGTTATGTAGTTAGGACTCGCGGTTGAGTTCTTGGGATGATAAATTTAACCATTCAACCATCCCAAAATATGAGAGACGACTAATTGATACAAGTTTTTAACTTTCTGTGACCATGATATGTAATTAGTACGTAACTTTTGGTGTCGTACATGTTTGAGATGTAACTTGTACATTATTTTATATTATATTTGTATTTATGAATGTAAACTTTATGTCTTGTTTTTAGAATTTTGATATAAAGAACATAATTATTATCTTATTACAATAAAAAAAAGATGTTGTATCACTTTGAGCAACTTTTATGAAAACTTGTAGAAAATCTTGAGTCCCACATCGACCAAATCGTAGAAATTGTGCTTCTTTATATATTGGGGTGTATAGGAAAATTATAAGTTGTCAATTAGTATTGAGTAGTAGCTAACTCAAATAGGTCGTCGTAAAAACATACGATCTCCTAGTGTTGTTTGCTGTTAATTTATACAATTTACAAACTTTTTATTATGGATTCGAAGCTAAATGAGCGGTTACCATTATAGACAATAAGAACTGAAAGACAATTCACCGGATTCGAAGCTAAATGAGCGGATGACAAAGACTTCGGATTTAAAAGCTACATCCATTTTTTAGTGCAAATGAGAATAAGAACTGAAAGATGATTCACTGGTTTCCTTGTGGTAATTTAGGTACTTCACAACTTATTAAAAAGGTATATTTTTAAGGCGGGTTAAAATGGGTTATGTTGGGTTGTTTAGCACTTTAGCCTGACCTTCAACGTTATCTTGTGGATAATTTGTAAGCAGATTATGATATATAATTAGAATTAAAATTTATACAGTTATTACGGGTCTGTTTTGGTTTTAAGAATATGTAATCTGTTTGAAACAAGAGGTGTATGTTGATAACCCATATTTTTATAAATCAAACAAGTAAAAACAATTACATCACCCAGTTGTTAAACATCTTAGATTTCACATATTTTTATAAATCAAACATGATGAATACATGGTTATCAAAAGTTATGTAGTTAGGACTCGCGGTTGAGTTCTTGGGATGATAAATTTAACCATTCAACCATCCCAAAATATGAGAGACGACTAATTGATACAAGTTCTTAACTTTCTGTGACCATGATATGTAATTAGTACTTAACTTTTGGTATCGTACATGTTTGAGATGTAATTTGTTCATTATTTTATATTATATTTGTATTTATGAAGGTAAACTTTATGTCTTGTTTTTAAATTTTGATATAAAGAACCTAATTATTATCTTATTAGAATGACAAAGATTTTGTATTTTTGAGCAACTTTAATGAAAACTTGTATAAAGTCTTGAGTCCCACATCGGACGAATAGTAGAAGTTGTGCTTGTTCATATATTATACTTTGCTAATTAGTATTGAGTACAGGTTCACTCTTCAGCAAGAGGGAAAAAAAATACCATCTTCTAAAAGTGTGAATTGTTAATACATAACTTTTTACCATTACAGATAAGCTTCCTGAGAATCATGGATTCACTACGATTAGTTCTTTTACGGAAGTACCCTTTTGAAGTTATCGCATTCTTCATTTCTTGTACATATAAATATAAAAAATAAAACACATGTTTTCTATGTATGGGAGTTACATAACTTGTGAATGTGTTAGATTTCTAAAATAATCCAAACTAGAAAAATTGTTTAGTAGCTAGTGAAAAGGATTAATCGTGACACTGAAGACTCTTTCCTCGGGTTTGAACTTGGGAATATCTCTTGTTTGATGCATTAATGTCGGGTAAATCAATCCAGTACGTTGCAAAACCACGATAGGTTTTGAACTGATCATTCCCGTGAGCTTCAACCAACAAAGTGACGTGATGAACAGTTACATTGACTTTCTCATGGCCAACTCCAATTACAAGTATATGATAGTAGAGAGCATCATGTGTTTTCATCTTGCGCTATGGCTTAGTCCACTTGGCCGAAGGGATACATCCTCTTGTAAAAACGGCTTAGAGTTCTAGTTGGTAAATACCGATCAAGTACATCTGAACCATTGAAATTTCATCTATAATTAGTAACCAATTATAGAAGAAGAAAAAAAATACTCCATTACTTTATGTAACAAGAAAACACTAAAGGGCTTCTGCATGTGATCGACTAGCTATCAACCAAGATGTTGTGGGCTCAGTTGAGACATACATATAGCATAGTGAGTGGTCCAATAAATTACCAGCCCACTAGATTATAGTATTTGTTATAAGGACTTAATATTAGCCAACCTACAGCAAAGAAATTCTAAACTTCTGTCAAAAGTTCACCCCGTTATCGAATCATTCTTGTTGATCGTTGCCCCCTTCGATTAAATTTACTGGCTCCGCCAAATAAGATGCATATGCGGTTATCATAAGTTATGTAGTTAGGACTCGCGGTTAAGTTCTTGGGATGGTAAATTTAACCATTCAACCATCCCAAAATATGAGAAACGACTAATTGATACAAGTTCTTAACTTTCTGTGACCATGATATGTTATTAGTAATTAACTTTTGGTATATTACATGTTTGAGATGTAATTTGTACGTTATCTTATATTATATTTGTATTTATGAAGGTAAACTTTTTTTTTTTTTTTTTTTTTTTTTTTTTTTTTTTTTTTTTTAAAAAAAGTTTTGATATAAAGAACATAATTGTTATCTTATTACAATAACAAGGATGTTGTTTCTGTTTGAGCAACTTTTATGAAAACTTGTATAAAGTCTTGAGGCCCACATCGGCCGAACAGTAGAACTTGTGGTCAGTGGCGGAGCCAGAAAATGTAATCACCGGGGGCGTTGAGTGATAAAGAGTGTTTTCGTAACATGAAAAAGGTCGGGTCGGGTTTATTATTTTCTTTTGCTGAACAACTCGGGTGAGATTTGATTTAACGTTGAAAAATTACAATTACAATATATATGATGTTAATTATATACATTAACTGATCACACGAACCACTCAAAAAAGAAAAAGTATTATCAAACTTGAGTATATATGATGGTATGCTCAAATCTTGTGAATTAATAGATTAAAAGATCGAAAATTATAATTACCAAAAAAAAAAATGAAAAGAAATCAAACTAAATTTTCACATGTACGCAAAGAAGAAACTAAATTATAAGTATTAGCAATCATACGTTCAAATGTTAAAAGATATAGGGGCTGTTTGATAAAAAAATATGGTTGAGCGCTGAATGAATCAAAACTGCTGAATGATTTCAAGATGCTGAGTGAACCTGATTCTGAGTCAAAATGATTGTTTGATATTTATTCTGAATGAGCAATCTGAGTTGTCTAAAATTACCAATTTAACCTTCTGTCTGATTTTGTATTGAACAAAATATATTGTTTGATAAAAAAAAGTTATTAACTCGAATAAAAATATAATATAAAAAAAAGTAATGTTGGAATAAAAAAAAATTGTAAATAGTCTTATTGAAAAATCATAAAACAATATAAATTACGAATATATAAAACAATATAAATCGATTTGTATTTATATACTAACAGACTCGAACTTCATGAATTAATCGGATAAAAGAGAGACCATCATATCAAGTTAACTTCTTAAAATTTAACCAACAAATATATGATCGAATACTTGTACTAATTGAATGACATTTTCAACATGTAAAAAGTATACAATATAAAAAGCTAACCAACGAATGAATATATGATTGAATACTTGTACTAATTCAATGTCATTAATGTTAAAAAAAAATGTCATTTTCAATATGTAAAAAGTATACAATATGCTAATTATAATTCATGATTATTTATTGTTTTTAAAAATGAATAAATGGGATAGAAGATCATGTGCAAGGTGACATGAACTTTTTTGAAAGGCCAAGGTCACGTGGGTATATAAGGAATGTGTACTTTCACTGAATCATTTTGCATGTTTCATCTCCAAAATCGCTCAGCGCTTTTAGTTATCCTTCAGTACTCTTTTTTTTTTAATCAAACATATGACCGATTCAGTTTTTGGTAAATCAGCACTTAATCATTTCATTAAGCGGTAATCAAACACACCCATAGTCTATATCAAGAGGAAAAAACTATAAATATAAGGAGGGTGGCAGTCATGCTTTAGAAATCACTCATACCTCTCAAATCCACCAATAATATCATTCCAACTCGTTCCACATCATTCATACTTTTTTCATACCTCCCAACCCTTTTTTAGTGAGAACCATGCCTTTTTCATACCTTCCAACTAATTTTATTTTTTTATTTTTTATTTTCATAAATTATATGAAACAATTTAATAAGAACTTAATATTTCATTAATAACTAAAAGAAAATTACATAATACTAAATGCTTAACGTTAGTAATTACCGGGACCAAACCATACCCCGTAAGTCAATACTTATCAAAATTACTAAAAAAACATTACATATTCACCACTTCGTACAAGAGGTGGCGTTTGCTATACGTGTCATGGGACACATGTTATAACTTTGACAAACTTTTTCATTGTAGTAAAGACACATGTACTCATATACTTGCATCCTAACATAAATCACCTCTCATTTGATAAACTAAACTTCACCAAATCCCTCTTTATTCTTTTTTGCTGTAGTACACTTCCAATTCACCATCTCCACTCATAGTTGAATTTAAGCTTCAAGATATACTTGAAAGATGAAGGTTTAGTGATTACAACATAGTCCAGTACCCTTGTGGATGAAGCAATGGAGAAAGTCTTTTTTGTTTTATCCCAACGTTCCAAAATAAATCCCCAACATCTATAATTTTCTTTGAAATTCCCATACCTCCGAGGTAATATATGCCGTTCTCACCTTGCCGTTGGGCTTTCCGGCTAGGTGGCGGCGGTGTTCACCGCCGGCATGCCCTTGCCGATGGTGATACCGCTTGCCACTGCCACCCTTCTAAGTTCTATGAGTATAATAATTGACAAAAAAAGGATCAAAACTGAAAAAGGGTATTCAGTATATATATTTCTACTCCTTATATTATACTCCGTATTCACTTATAGAGGGGTTTAGTAACTCACGTGATGTTTGACCCCACCACACAAACTCAACCACAAATCACTTTCTCCCTTATCAAGGCATCATCTCACTTTTCACATACCCTTTTTTACTCCATTGTTTCCGGTAAAGAAAACAATCGGAAACAATTTCGACACTAAAGAGCACCGGTCTTTTTAGTTAAAGTGAGAGTGTCGAGGGCACTTTGATTATTTGCGTGAGGGCACTGGTCTTTTTTGTTACTAATTCGAGTTTTTTTCTTATGTATTTTGGGTATCGGCGAGAGCTTGGTTGGGGGCAACGCCCCCCAGTACTATACATATAGCTCCGCCCCTGCTTGTGGTTGTTTATATATTGTGGTGTATATTGCAATCATAAGTTGCTAATTAATATTGAGTATCGGCGTACATTTCTGTAGAGGGAAAAAACATACCGTCTTCTAGAAATGTAAACCGTTAATTCATAAAATTTACTAACTTTTTGTGATGTAATGTAATCAATACTTAAACTTTTACCATTATAGATAATAAGAACTGAAAGTCGATTCACCGGATTCCAGAGAATCATGGATTCACTACGATTAAATTCTTTTACGGAAGTACCCATTTGAAGTTATCGCATTCTTCATTTCATGTACATATAAATATAAAAAATAAAACATATGTTTTCTATGTATGGAGTTACATAACTTGTGAATGTGTTAGATTTCTGTTGTGATGTAATGTAATCAATACTTAAACTTTTACCATTATAGATAATAAGAACTGAAAGTCGATTCACCGGATTCCAGAGAATCATGGATTCACTACGATTAAATTCTTTTACGGAAGTACCCATTTGAAGTTATCGCATTCTTCATTTCATGTACATATAAATATAAAAAATAAAACATATGTTTTCTATGTATGGAGTTACATAACTTGTGAATGTGTTAGATTTCTGTTGTGTACGTTCACAAACAATAATAACTGATTTCTAAAATATTCCTAACTAGGAAAATTGTTTAGTAGCTAGTGAAAAGGATTAATCGTGACACTGAAGACTTTTTCCTTGGGTTTGAACTTGGGAATATCTCTTGTTTGGTGCATTAATGTCGGGTAAATCAATCCAGTACATTGCAAAACCACAATAAGTTTTAAACTGATCATTGCAAAACCACAGTATTTTGCACTTGTAAGTTGCTAATTAATATTGAGTACCGGTGTGCTTTTCTGTAGACGGAAAAACCGTCTTCAAGAAATGTTAATTCATAAAATTTACTAACTTTTTGTGGTGTAATGTAATCAATACTTAACTTTTTACCATTAAATTCTGGAATCATGGATTCACTACGATTAAATTCTTTTACGGAAGTACCCATTTGAAGTTATCGCATTCTTCATTGCTTGTACATATAAATATAAAAAATAAAACACATGTTTTCTATGTATGGAGTTACATAACTTGTGAATGTGTTAGATTTCTGTTGTGTACGTTCACAAACAATAATAACTGATTTCTAAAATATTCCAAACTAGAAAAATTGTTTAGTAGCTAGTGAAAAGGATTAATCGTGACACTGAAGACTTTTTCCTTGGGTTTGAACTTGGGAATATCTCTTGTTTGGTGCATTTATGTCGGGTAATTAATCAATCCAGTACATTGCAAAACCACAATAAGTTTTGAACTGATGAACAGTTACCTTGACGTTCTCATGGCCAACTCCTACAAGTATATAATGGTAGAGAGCATCATGTGTTTTCACCGTGCGCCATGGCTTAATCCACTTGGCCGATGGGATACTTGTGACCCTTTTGTAAAAACGGCTTAGAGTTCTAGACTTCTTTCAAAATTTGTAGTGTTAACGATATCACGATTCACGACCTAAGTAACATCTTATTTGTCAATTTTCAGCTCCGTACTACACGTAAGTATGCCGATTTATTCGGCTTTTTCGGGAAATTCCACTTTAATGGTTTTTTTGAAGCAAGCCAAAGAAAGTCTCTAGTTTGAGATGATTTATAGCTTTTTACAACCATATTTATCTTCTTAGACAACATATATAGTTTACAAATCACAATAAACATGATCTTTATAATCATGCAAGATAAAAGTGTGAACGTACTCTTAGATGTTTCAAATACAAAACTTCATCGAAACCATCATTCTATCCAAAGGGAAGTATTTTAAAGTGAAAATTATGAAAGTGATATAAACATAGAAATGAGTATTCAAAAAAGGCATGCGGTATGTAGGTCACATTATGACCGTTCAAACTTCAAAGTTGCCCAATCTGCCAAATATTTTGGTGTTTAGACCTACCACTTTTTATTTTCTAACAACTTTTACTAGCTAGTCAAATTTAACCGTTTTATTTCATTATCGATATCTATAGTAACGCTTTATAGCCATCTATCATTACTTTATCATTAATTATCACAAGCATATGTTATGCTATCTAATTAAAAGAGATACGTAATATAGAAAATTACGTGTGCCTTAGCCCTTAAGTCTGTTAAGGATGAGTTATACAAGATAACATATATCCTAATTACGTTTGAGACAAAACGGTCACGTTAATATTCAAACAGGAAAGTCAGGTTAGAATGACCTCAATAGTGGTCGATTAAGCCATCGCCTTTGTACTTCATCCATCTCATAAAAGTGTTTTGGGATGTGAGGAGTGCTATACATTTAATATTTGGTGAACAACTGAATTGCGACAAATAAAAAACAACTATCCACCAAAAAATAATTGAGACTATGTTATGATTTCACTTCAGTCAAGTATGAAATTGATTGGTGGCTTATATAGTTTAAGTGTCATTTCTTTTTTTAGCTAGCTTTTTTAAGTGAGTTTTACACCTATCTTGTGGCTTGATACAATCTAGTATGAGATGGGTTCGTATCAAATGGTACCAGAGCTGGCCTTACCTTTCGAGGTTCCAACACTCAGAGTGGTGGCTTGGAACCGAAAAGAAATGTAGCACCCGTGACCAATGAGCTCAGAGTGGCGGCTTGCCGGCTTGGACCTAAAAAGAGGGGTGTCAACCCACATCAGCCATGTATGGGATTGATTGGTGGTTTATATAGTTTATGTGTCCCCTCATCCTTTAAGCTAGGTTTTTTGAGTGAGTTCTACACCTAGCTTATGTTTTGATGCGACTTAGTTTGAGATGGGTTCGTATCAAATGGTATAAAAGCTAGCCATACCTTTTGAGGTTCCAACACTCGGAGTGATATAAGAGCATAGTCGTGACCAACGAGCTCGAAGTGGTGGCTTGGACCTAAAAAGAGGGGTGCCAAACATATCGGCCAAGTATGGAATTGATTGGTAGTTTATATAGTTTAGGTGCCCCCTCTTTTTTTGAGCTATCTACCCCTACCTTTTGAGGTTCCAATACCTGGAGTGGTGGCCTATGGAGTGGCAGCTTGGACTCGAAAAAGAAGGGTGGTAACTGTGACCAACATATGCATGACCAACTAGCTCGGAGTGGTGGCTTTGACCTAAAAAAAGAGGGTGCCAACCGTGACCAATATAGCCATGACCAATGAGGATGTTGTTCTTCAAAGCGTGGGGTATTGTTATGATCCCACATCCGTCAAGTATGGGATTGATTGGCGGTTTATATAGTCTAAATGTCTCTTCCTTTGATCTAGCTTTTTTAAGTGAGTTCTATACCTAGCTTGTGGCTTGATGCGACCTACTATGGGATAGGTTCGTTTTAGACTTGATATCTAGCTGATCTGCCCACGAGCCCTGGAGGAATATACGTTAGTTACATGTTTTAGATAGTGCAAAACTGCAAATCCGAGTTAATAAATAAGGTTTTTTTTTTTTTTTTTTTTTTTTTTTTTTTTTTTTTTTTTTTCAAACAATTAGTGCCCAACATATATGTTTTGCATAATAGATACAGTAATACATATATATTTGAAATGGATTACTGCATGTAATATGATACATTTCAAATATGAGAAGTTAGATTTTATTAGTGACTTGAAGTGTATCCTCCTCGATGGTAAATAATAATTCACAGAACTAGCAAGCTAAAACTCACGAAGTTTCAACTAGTCGATAGTAATAACCGGTAGATAATTCTAGATGAAAGAACTTGCCAATAATGAGAGGAAAAATATATACTCGCCAAGTGTTGGTAACTTGGTATGTATCAATGTATGCCGAAATTAAAACCATTTTAAGCATATTTAAACACGACAGGTACAACTTTACTTTTAGTTTTATAATTAGTCAAAGATTAAAATGATAATGTATTTATATAACGTATACTTTTACAAAGTGTTGTTTGGAATATGAATGTGATGCAACCCACCATCGATCTAACTTCACTTTTAAGCTCCAATATATCATATTCATATCTCACTAGCTAGAAAGAGAAACTATAAGACTTTGTATAATATATGCAAAATATTTTATGTTTGTTGGTTTGGTGTTAATGGCATCTTTACTAGATGAATTGAACTTGGGTTGACACATTTTGGGTCTTAATAATATTTAAATAAGATATTATTCTACTCATTAATATAGGGTTTAATTAGTAAACGTTGAAAACTTGAAATGCCATCGATGTTTACGTTACGTTTCACGATCCAACTGTACGTGATGAATATTGATAAAGACTAGTATTAATTGCAAGTTACTACATACAAAGATGCATTTTATTCTTGAGATACAACTAGCTAGATAATGATAAATATTGATTGAGACGGATGATTGATTTATTATAAGTTGAAAAAGTGGTCACATACTCACATGCACATTATAAGCATGCACATGTTGATATATGGTAGAGATATTTGTTATCGTAAACTTATAACTATATTGAGAATAGTCGTTGTTCAAATCATTTTCCATGAACATAACATCATATATATCCCGACATATAGTCAACTAGTATAAAGAGGCGGCAACACATTTTCTTGATATACAGGGACGTACCCAGGGGTTCTTGTAGGTGCATGAGATCTTTATAGATTTTTTCGATATGTATTAATTTTTGATATTAAATGCATCCGGTAAATAAAAATGTGTTTCTATATTACGGTTTCAAAAAATTTGTACTCTCGATCATAATTAGTCCTGATACCGTCCTTGTTGATATATATGTCGACAGATTACTTGGAAAGAGATCTCAACTAACACACAATTCAACTGTACATCTTAAGTCTTAACAAACCATAATAGTGATGTTACGCTTTAAGCTAAAGACACGACCAAAAGGACTTTTATATGGTGATTCTAGAAGAAGAAATTTTTTCTAAAGACCGACTAGTAAAACCGTGATCTTTATTACATACCGCTAGCTAGCTAGCTAGACTAGATATATTTAATTAGTCAATATAACTACAACGTCTTTGGACTATTATCAATAACTCGCATTTATTGTCACCGTTCATATGATTGAAGTAAAGTAAACCTTAAATTACGAATACGTTGATTTCACCAGAGAGTAAATCTTAACAGTATAAAGTTACTTTTAAGGATTTGAGTTTCAATTATTCTACTATGGCACGGATACGTAAGATAGTAATCGTTTCTGAATTTGTTACTATTTTGTAATGATTAATATATGTTCATTTCGACGTATAAAATTTAAAAAGATACATGTTTGTAAATTACATAAACATGTCTAATTTGGCGAGTTTTCGCTAATCTAACTTCAGAAAAATTCGGAGTACTTTTCATGCTCGTATTTTAAAGTGATTATTTTGCTAACTTAAGAACAACTATTGTAAATTTGTAATGGCAGAAATTTAGAAAACTCATTTTTTCTACGAACCATACCGCTGTTCAAAATATTTGAACATTATATAAAGATGGTAATGTTTTTTAACATCATAAGGATGGTAAGTATTCAATCTTAATCAAGACAATTTCAGTGACGTTTTACAAAAATAAATAAAGCATATCCCAAGATATTTTCCACCACTTTTTATGAAAAGAAGTAAAAAAAGTTAAACAAATACTCCCTCAATTTTAACTAGAACACTACCTAAGAAAAACTGTGATTGGATAATAATTTCAGATGTAAAACGTACGAAAACAATCTCAACAAATGAATACATTTAAAACTTATTTTTTTACAGCCAATTATTAGTAGAAAATTAGGTTGCTTTTAGTTTGAGAGAAATTCTTCATTTTTTCAAGAAATTGTTCATAAGAAAATGAAAAAACTGAAAACGCGTTTAATCACACTTTTTTATAACAATTTTCAAAAAAAATGAAATTCTCATTTTCTAAACATTTTGAAGTCCTTTTTTTTTTTTTTTTTTTTTTTTTTTTTTTTTTTTTTTTTTACTTTGGCTATGTCTGGCGCGAAGCTTTTTGATTTTTTTGTTCATTTGGTAAAATGCGGTGAGCTTTTCTATCTTTTTCAAATGTTTATTTTTTCAATGCTTCTTTAAAAAACAGTGAGCTATGAGTGGTGAACTTTGACTACTGCTCACAGCTCACTGCTATATCTAGTTTTAACAAACACACCATTTAGCCTTAATAATATCTTTTTGTGATATATATAAGATGGAAGAAGTATCTTTTTTAACATTAGCAAAACAAGTAAAAAAACAATTAAAAACCTTGTAAGTAGGGCTGAGCAAACGGACCGGATGGACCGGACCGACCGACAAAACCGACCGGACCGGACCGGACAGACTACATTCGGTCCGGTCCTCGGTCTAAGCTTTTTGGCTAATTCGGTCCTCGGTCCGGACCGACCAAAAACCCGAAAAAACTTGTCAAATTGGACCGGACCGACCGAAGACCGACCGGACCGGACCGGACCGGACCGGACCGGACCGAGACCAGACCGACCACATTCGGTCCGGTCTCGGTCTATGATTTTTCCGGTTCTCGGTCTTCGGTCCGGTCCGGTCTTGGTCGGTCCGGTACCGTGATCACCCTTACTTGTAAGTATCAATAAAAAAAAAGTCAAATACCAACTTTTATATTTTAAACTATTTATCTTCATTTCATAAATCACAAGATCCAAGTTGTACAATTATATTATATAAAAACCAAAAACAATCTCTAACCTTTTAAATACTCAATATTTATAACCATAATTAACCTTATTACTCCGGCGACCCCACCACCCTCGGCGACGTCACCGGAAACAACGGCAACAACCGCGGCTCCGCCGTCACCTCCACCGTCCTTGGTGACGGATGCAAATAAAAACCCTTCTCAGCAATCGCTTTTTCTTCCTCAGAAGAATTTCCAACTGATGGCGACGGAGACAAAGGTGTCACCGGACTCAAAACCAACGATGGAAAATCAAGTATACTTGGTGATAGTATCTCATTATACAATCTTGGAGATGATCCATATCCATATTTTGCTCCATTAGGGTTTTGTCTACCATTAGGGTTTTGGAAGCCATTAGGGTTTTGCGTATTAGGGTTTATCATTAAACCGTTTTTCAAGCTGTTTCTACGTTCGTATAGTTTGAAGCTGTGTTTCTTTTGTGGGCATGTTTTGATTGGTGGTATGGATGATATTTTTGATGAATCTTGTTGTTGTTGTTGTTGGTTTGTAGGGTTTGATGATCCTGTTAACATTTGTACTACTTGTTTGAAGTTGTTTGTGTCAGCTTGGATAAAAGTTGTAGGGTATGGATTTGGTTCTGATCTTGATGATAAGGGTATTGGTGTTGATGGTGGTGTTTGGATGGTGGTGGTGGTGCTACCATGGCTTGTTGGAGAGTTTACAGGAGATGGGTTTGCTGGAGATGTGATTTCTTCCATTGATAGGTTGGTTTATGGTTTATAGCTCTCTAGGTGTAGTTTTCTAGAGAGAGAGGGTAAGTGAAAAACAAGAAAATGATAGTGTGTGTGTGTGTGTGTTCTTGTTATGACTTTAAGTCACACATGTACGTTAGCTTCACTTTCACTTTATATATAACCATATGTGATTGTGTCAACTTATGGTTGAAACTAAAACTTTACTTACATCATGTTTAGTGTTGTGCACAAGTAAGTCCCTCAAGATAGTGTCCTTGTTCATGTGTTTCGTTGATCATATCATGATAAATATGAAGACAATTATAGCGTGTTAACCATCCAAGTTTCATGCTTTGATATAGTTATAACATGTGAACATTTATTTACAAAATTACCTAAAAAAACTTTGTTTAAAGCAAGCATGTTCGATGTAAAATCCAAAAAGTCTTTCTATTTTTAGTTTTATAGTCATGGATCTAGGGGCAAACTCAAAGGTTTCTCGCGACCCACATGGATTTTTACCGTTTAGTATAGTTTCTATGTCAAAATTTGGTGTTTATGGTTAGGAAAATTTGCCGTGGAACTCAAACTTCATTCTGGATAGATAACTGGTTAAACAATTTGGGGCCGTTAAAAGATTGTTTCCCTCATCTTTTTGCTTTAGAAAGATATAAAAGTTGTCTTGTGGCAGACATATGGGTTTTAGAAGAAGGTGTATGGCAAGGTAAGTGGGATTGGACTAGGCAACCTAGTGGACGAGCTGATGGAGATCTTACAAAGCTAGTGACCGACTTAAATGGGCTTAGGGGGTGTTTATTTTTTTTCCTTAGCTAAGGTCTATGTGGGTCCCACTTCCCTTTTAGCCACTTAATGGGGAGGAGTTAAGTTTTCACTCTCTATAGACTAAGATGATACAAGGGAAATTTAGTGGGACCAAATAGTGATTAAGATGATACAAGCAAAAAAGAAACACCCCATTACTCTTGATGAATCTCAAGATGATAGATGGGAGTGGACCTTGACGGCTTCTCGCAAGTTTTCAGTTGCCTCTTTGTGCCGTGTTATTCATTTAAGATTGAATGCTAGTGATGTTTCTGCTCCACATTTCAATTGGAACTCATGGGTATCTCGTAAGGTAAACGTGTGTGCTTGGCACGTTGCTCTAGATCGTCTTCCAACCAGGTTGAACTTATGCCAACGTAGTATCAATCTTCCTACGTCGGTATGTTTATTTTGCGGGTTGTCAGATAAATCTCGTGATCATTGTTTCTTTTTATGTCCTAAAGTTAAAGTAGTGTGGTTGAAATTTTGGAGCTGGTGGAAAGTCCCTTCTCGGTTCTCTTTAAGTGACATTCTTAAAGGAAACTTTAATTTCATCAAAGATAAGTTGTCAATGAAGCTATTTCATGCTGTTTGCTTGTCTCTAATTTGGTATGTGTGGAGGTGGAGGAATAAAATATTGCACGCTTAGTCAGATGAAGAGGTATCTTCGGCTCAACAAGAGGACATATTCCCGGCGATCCAAAGATTATCTCTGTTGTGGATTTCAAATAGTGCCTCTAAATGTCTTTTTACTTGGTGTCATTGGATTAGAGCTCCTGGAGAAGTGGCTAATTTATAGTATGTAGTTCCGGCTCAGCTTGAAGTTGGTGCTTGGGTGTTTATCTTAGTGTAGTGATGATGTTTGGTTGTATTTTTTCTTTCCTGTTGGCTCTTGCTTAGAGCTGTCTTCTGGTTGTTTCTTTGGCATTTTACTTTTTTAATATCTGTGCCTTTTCAAAAAAAAAAAAAAAAAAAAAAAAAAAAAAACAACTTGATTAGTTAGTCCATTATTAATGTCAAACAAATAACCGAATCATAGTATTCGCCACTATGACAGACCTCTCTATTCCAGTAAACACTTAAACGTTTCACCAACGAATTATGAGCTCATCTTTAACGCCTCACTTTTTGCCACCACTAACGTCTCCATCTAGTCATCAAATGCCAAGTACCGATCGAGATAGTTTAATGGTAAATATTTTAGATCCATTTAGTTTATAATGATTGAATTCACTGTCTATATAGGATTTCCATTTAATCTAATCATGTATATGCTCAATTTAGCTCGTAGCTCCATCATAAAAATCTATTTCAATAATAGTTCATCATCATACCAATATAAATTGTCGGGTTTACCCTGGTTGTAAGGGTAGTATCTGTCTACATTTCACTTCCCCTTACCCTGCTCCTGTGAGATTGGGTTTTGTTGTTGTTGGTCATACCAATATAAAACAAAATCAATAAGAAGATTATGTATACTTGTTAACATGTTAAATATGCAGAATAACAAACTAAATATAAATGTAACTAATAAAACTTTATCACTTTAACTCAATTAAACCATAATACAAGGTAAAGTATATTTTCAACATGGTCTTGCTAAACTATACATTTTATGGTTTTGTAAAGTTCTCTGCAACTTTTAATTGACTTCTTATCTAGTATAATCAACTAGGGCAAGTGTTGGAATTATTCTACAGGGTCTACTTGAAGGCATTTATGCCTCAAAGTAGCAATTCCATTTTATAGGTATCATGTCATATGGTTTACTTATGGTAAAAGCATAGAACAAATAGTACCAATAAAGGAAAAGGTTAAATGATATTGAAATGTTGGGATAAATGAAAAAAGTTGATGGGTGAAGATTGACAAGTGAGTATAGTGCGATTCTTTTATGGCAAGGAAAATGTTCTGTCAGAGTGTCAGACAACAATAACTTTAACAAAAAATAAAATTCTTATCATAAATAGTTTGTGTACTCCTCTAGGCTCTAGTCATATACGGTAGGGGTGAGTTATAGGAACGGGGTTATTGTTTAGATAAACCCATATATATATATTTATAATTTTGTTTATATCAAAAAACTATAAACCTGAAAATACGGAACAGAAAATATAAAGTTTAATAAGTCAAACGCTTAAAACTGTAAAAAATACGGAACAGAAACTGACAAAAACTGGGCTAAACTGGAAAAAAATAGGGAGACAAGTGGGTCTGCCACCTTGTCCCCCCTTTTCCCTAACAGTCGGGGGAACCCTATAAGGACGGGGTCTACTACCCTTTCTGCAAACCCTCCCTATTGGGGTAAGGTACTGTTCATGTACGAGGTACTGTTCATGTACTTTTTTTTTTTTTTTTTTTTTTTTTTTTTGTTTTTAATTACCACAGAACCACCAACATATTTTTAACATTTTTTTCTTTGTTCATGTTTTTAACTTTTTGTCCATTTTTTTTTGAAGTCATGTTACTACACAACCAACCTTGTCCCATGTTTTTATTGTTCCATTTTTTTTTTTTTTTTGTTCCAAGTATTGCACACAAGCACATATGCAGTATTGCACACAAACTCAGATTAACATAATCATCATCGCCAATTTTTTTGTCCAAGTGCATAAGCACATATGCAGTATTACACAAGCAGTATTACACAAGCTTGCACACAAGTATTTAGCACACAATAGGCTCAGATTAAGACAATCATCATCGCCGATTTAGAATTTTTTTTGTCCAAGTGCATAAGCACACAAGCAGATTACAAGTGTTTATAAAACAAGTGTTTGGCTCGAATACGAAGGTTGCAAAGTGATAAAATATCACTTTGCCATGCCTTTCGGTTTTTAGAAAACCATTCGTCATCGCCTTTTTTGAAACAGATAAGTATGCAAGTGCACAAATTGCACACAAGTAAAACAAATAACTATGCAAGTGCTCAGATTGCACCCAAGTGCACATATTTGCCCCCAAGTGCACAGATTGCACACAAATTGTACCCAAATGTGCACATATTGCACCCAAACCAAGTACCAAGTGAACCAAAAGTGAAACACAAGTCTCACAGTACCAACAACAAAGATTCAAAGCAAAGTACCAGCAGTAAAGATTCCTGCAGTAAAGAATCCTGCAATTACTCACAAGAAAGTAAAGATTCCTGCAATTACTCACAAGAAAGACTCCATTACTCACCTAAAGGCTCCATTATAAACAAGGCTCACAAAGAATCAGATTGCACAAGTGATGAAAGCTACTTCACCACAATCAATATCACAACAATAACAAAGCAGATTGCACAAGTGAAAGCTAACTCACCACAATCAGTAAGTAAAGGGATGGGTTATAATGACGGGGGTATTTGGTTAGATTAACCCTCACTATTTAAATACTCTAACAAACCATTTACTTGCAGATTGCACACAAGTGAAACACAAGCAGCAAGTGAAACACAACAAATATCTTAGGCTGCCGAAATGTCTAATTCACCATTTTACACAAATGAGGTAACATTAGGCTCAGATTATATATTGTTGCAACATAAGCAAGTTTAAGCAAGTTTTATCATATTTGGCTGCAACTTCAAAGGTTGCAAAAAAAAAAAAATTTTTTTTGCCTGTCCATTTGGTAATGCCACGCCAAAATCAAAACCTTTTTTTTAAATCATCATCGCCGTATCTCATTTTTTTTAAAAACAAACTGCTTAAATCAAAGTGCTTATCAAGTTTCAAAAGCAAACTGCTTAAACCAAGTTTCAAATCAAACTGCTTATAAGCAGTTTGATAAGCAGTTTCATGACAAACTGCTTATCAATCATATTAGAGAGGGTTAATCTAACAAAATAGCCCCCATCAATATAACCCATCCCATAGGGGCAGAGCACAAGGGTTTGCAGCAAGGGGTAGACCCCGTTAATATAGTAGAGCCCTATAATCACACATAATCACATACCTGTGGACTGTGGGGTAGGCCAGAGCAGGTATTCATACCACTCATGGGTGGCAGATCAAGGTGTTAACCTACCCTCAGCCACAAGTATTCATCACCACAGAACCACCAACATAATCACATTTCACATCACATAATCACATCATTCACATACATGTGGACTGTGGGGTAGGCCAGAGCAGGTATTCATACCACTCATTGGTGGCAGATCAAGGTGTTAACCTACCCTCAGCCACAAGTATTCATCACCATAGAACCACCAAAATCATCACCACAGAACATGAATTTTTTAGATCTGTTAGGACTGTAGAACAACCTTATCACTTGTGAATCTAGCCTAGATCTAGAGAGAGAAAGTAAGTAGAGAGAGAGAAAGAGTGAGTGGGAACTCTAGTGTGTGAAATAATAACATTGATATTACTAAGAGAACCAACCCCTAAATGAGGCCTTACATGGGTATTTATACTTGTAGTCTAGGGCTTCACATATCTTTGACCATATTATATAACTAGCCCTTAGACTTTATACAAGCATGAATAATACACATAAACTTAATAAACTAGCATTTACTAACTATTACATGAATATATTTAACTAACTATTGGACTCAATAATGATCCTCACTTTTAATCCTAACAATCTCCCCCTAAGGGACGATCATTGAGATCTCTCTTTGATTACATAAATGATCAACACTTCTAATGCTAACAATCTCCTCCTAAGGGTGATCATGGAGATCTCTCTTTTGTGACGTTGATCTTTGATCTTTGAAGCTTGTTCTCTTGAACTTTGAGTCCTTGTGTAATAGTTTTGCTAGTTCCTTTGTTCCAATCATGCTTTGTGATCTTTCTTGCCTTTGATCAACATCTTTACTATGTCTTTACATCTTTTCCAACATGCTCATACTTTGTTTGACTTTGAATCTTTGTGAAGTTCTCTTCTCTTTGACTTTAATCTTTGTTTCTTTAGTTAGAAGATTCTTTGACTTTGACTTAGAAACATTCTGAACTTTGCTTTGCTTTGATCTTTGAAGAGAGCTTTGCAGGGTATGAGCATGTGGATTTTTTAGCGATAGTAACGGTCTTTCTCCAAGGAACATTTATGAGTACCTGCATAAAACAGTTAGCAATAAATCAAACGGTACTTACAGGTTCGGAATTAGAGATCGTCAACAGCATAGTGTGAAGACTCCTTCTAACCCTTACCAAGGCCGTTCCTGAACCAGATACCCTTGAAAGGGCTTACTAGATCCACCGAAGTACATCAATGATTCAGGTGAGTTGCTGGAGATCACCCCACAACTGTAGACCGTTTGAGACATAGTAACCATCATGATAGATAAGGCAAGATCCGTAGATCTCATAAAGACTCTTACAACTTGTGTCCTTTTTGGCGAACACAAGTGTATTCATAGGAAGTGTATCCTAAGAGATCTTTTTAATGAATCTCATGGCTCTAGACTCGATAAGTGCATAATTTGGTTTTCCTATGCGGAGACTAGGGAGAGGTCTCCTGCTTCAATATCAACCATCTCTAAAAGATAAGTCGATAGATTACACCGGTTCCCCGTGAGAATGAAACAAGCTCTTTTAAGAGAACTTGAGTGGCTAGAAGGTTTAGTGCATTGCGTCACTGGGTCCATGACGTCTTTATCTTCAATACAGGTGTCACCTTAGCAATAACCAGTAGCATATGAATTGAACCCGGTGTCTGCCCTAAGGTTGAACATATGGAGGGCTATTTCTTTTCACCCTTTCATTTGCTTTTCCTTTTAATTCTTCAACCCCTTCTTTCTCCTTTCATTATTTTCTCCTTTTTTCAAATCATACCTAAGGACTTCTAATTCTAATCTATTGGAATTGTCCTTGGGTAGATCCCTCCGGCTCTGGCGGATCATAGGACGGTTTTTCCTAACCTTAGTCACCTTATAACTTCATGACTATCCTATTGTTGCCATCAAACCATTTGTGAAAATCTCTCAAAGTGTTTATGATAATAAAACATACTTTGTTAACACTTCAAGAGTTTTGCATTTCATTTGAAGGACTCCCCCTTCACATGTGCTCATGGAATTTTGAGAAATTTGCACATGCGTGAGGAGTTTGCACTTTTAGAATTGATCCACTTTCAGCGAACAAGACTTCGAGACACGCTTACATCACTAGTTAGACTAGCTTGAAGTTATTACCCGGCCTGGTCAAGTCCACAGAAAGTTTTTTGAAATGGTACATTTCTACTAAGACAAATCCTTTTCGAGACACGCTTACGTGGCTAGTTAAAGAGTTCCATTGTCAGCTTTTAGGTGACAGCTAGCTCTAGTAACTAACTTGATGTTATTACCCGTCGAGGATAAGTCTTTTCGATTACTAACTTTTGTTGTTTCGTCAATTCTTGGGTCATTTCTGAGTCGAGCTCTTTTGAGATTCAAGACGATCACATTTTAATCACGCCTTCTCCCCCTCAAAAATAGCATATCCATGGTATTTTTGATACCAAATGATTAAAACCTTTTCTTTTTGGATTGCTTATGGGAGAAACGGATGTTTGTAATTCCGTATTTGTTTCCTTTAAGCATGGTCTTTTTGGAACAACTTTATATTACTCCTCCTCAAAAATAGAACATTTTGATTAAATTAAAGCTTTTAATGATTTGAGGAAGTAATAGCTTGAGCAACATCGTGAAAAGTTTTGAAAACCTTTTGAAACATTATTAAAAATTTTGCGCAAAAATTAAGAAGACTTTGATAAGCTTTTGGTGAGAAGTCTTCTTATCTTTTAGGATTGTTGCACAAAAATATACAACAGGGTCCTTTCTTTGAAAATCACGGGTTATACATTGTTATGTGTGCATAAGCCATCATGTTTTTAGGATAAGTGCACGGAAAATATTTAAACCTTTGATTGATTAAGCACTTTCCTTTATTTGAAGAACGAGTCCTTAGCAGAAGTACTAAGAAGTCATTATGTTTTTGGATTAGACAACAGTTTTTGGAACCCATTTAAGCACGGTGCCAACAGGTTTACCATATTTTAAAATCCATTTGAAAGTTGTGTCAATCCGAGACAAAGAAGTTGAATTCCAACGAGGACTGAAATCCGGTGTTTCATTTTGAAATAAAGCTCGTGGAATCAACGGTGATTTAAAACTCTTTTGCTTTTGAAACTTGTTTGAGAAACCCGATGTCTCTCTTGGAGTTTTAAAACTTGAAGAAGAAGTTTTCCATCCATTGTTGAAACTCGGTGTTTCATTTCAAAAATTCGTTTTTGAGATGAATGGAAACCTTCCAGAATTGGGATTTTTCAAAGCATAGCCATTCCTTTGTTGTAGCGGAAGCATTTCAGAGTATGAATAATTCAAATGTTTTGAACGGCTTTGCTTTGGTTTCCATACTGGCTTTACCGGAGTAAAACGAGAGTATGGAGTTTGAAAACCTTGATTCTTTTCTTTATGAGCACTTGCATTTGAAACCTTTTGAGGAGTAAATGTTTCAGAAAAATTAGGTCTCTTTGAAAATTTCCTTCCTTTTTGCAAAGAATAGGTTGTAAACTGAGAAACCTTTTTCAAAAATGGTTTGGAAGATTCACCCGTGTAAACCTTCTCCGAAACACTTACTTGTGGTTTAGACTCGTTTGAAACTTGAGATTTTCCTTTTGACCGGTTAAGAACATCAAACTTCGCTTTTAAGGCATTGTATGACGTTCTCAAATCATTGTATTCTTTTTGAAGGGAAAGATGATCTGATGATGCCAGTTTTTCTTGCAAAGAAGCATTTTGATTTTCAAGATGTGCAAAATATTTTTCATATTTGTCTGTTTCGATTGAAAAATTATTTTTGGCATCACCAAAATCCTTGGTTTGTTGTGCAATCGTTTTTTCCAATTCAACAATTTTCTTTTGAAGCACAAACTTTTCTTTTTCAAAAAGATGATTTGGTGTGATCTGAGAGTCAGATTTGTTTAAAGTTTGATTCTGAACTCTTGACCGCTTGATTGAATCAAACAAGTTTTTGTAAGTCTGTTTCAAATGCTCATTTTCTTTTTGTAATGATGCCACAACATGTTCCAATTCAAGATTTTTTGTATCAAGTTCGTCTAAATCAAACTTGATAGTGGTATCATCACAATTTTCTTCAAAAATCTTTTCTTTTTCTTTAAGCACTGATGTCAAAGAGTTTTCAGAAGACATTTTCTCATTCTTCTCTTGCAGTTTAAGTTGGAAAGCGATACTTTGTGCTTCGAGTTTTGCAAGATGTTTCTCAAACTGAGCTGTTCTTTTTGACAATTCTTCTTTGACATCAGCTGCTTCTTTTGAAAGCTCGGTGATTTTCTTTTTGAGACAAAGATTGTCAGATTTCAAAGAAGATGTTTGTTCAAAATGCTCATTCACTTTCTCATGTCTAACTGATTCTGATTTGAATGACTCTATTTGATTTGTGAAAAATTCTTTTTGAATGTCCAGAATTAAGCATTTTTCATCAAATTCATCTTCAAGAGAGTGAACGTACTTTAAATCTTCTCTCATTTCAGTGACAAGATGTTTTTCAAAGTACTCAAAACTTAAGTTGATATTTTTCACATGAGGTTCAATCTCATCTTTCAAAATCTTTTTGACTTCAATCTTAAGGCGTACATCTGATGAAAGAGGATAGAGAAAACGCTGTGATCGATGTTTTCTTGCTTAAACCAAATGACCTTTAACGTATGCTCAATGTGATGTTTAAGACTACAAAATTGTTTCCTTGCTCTATTTTGCCATAACTTAGCATCATAAGTAGCAAGTTGAGCTTCCTTGAAAAATCTTTTCACATTTGTGTCTTTTCTTTTGAAAGGTTCTTTTGGTATATCTGTCAATTGTAGACAACCATACACAAAGCCGTGGTACGAGAGTGGGTTTTTTGTTTGTTTAACTTTCAAACGTTTTTCCTCTTCAGATTTTAAAATATCTTGAGACTCAAACAAAAGATCATCTGACAATTCTTTTCCCATATCATTAGCATTATACAAAATAGGTGTCAACTTTTGCACTTTGTTTAAAAAACAAGGTTTTTCATTTTCCACATTAGCATTATTCACAAAACCAATCCCATATGTTTTTTTCTCAACCTCCTCATCTTTAGTAGGCAGCATGTTGATAGTCTGAGAAGTCTGTCCCAATTTTCGAAGTTTGTTTTCAAGATCGTTTGTTCGTTTCAAAAACTCTTGGTTTTCATTCTCAAGTTTTTTGTTTACAATCTCAAAATTTGATGTGGTTTTCTGAAGCTTTGAATTTTCACTTTTTAAATCATTGTTCTCTTTTAAAAGTGCTTGAACCTTTCTGTTGTTAACAACCATTTGAGTATCCAGATTTTGAATGGAACGTTTTTCACGAAGAACAGCTTCTCTATAACCAACTTCAAGTTCTTCATTTCTTTTTAAAAGTGGTTTGACAGACTCTCCATACATTTCAAACTTTTGAGCTTGAGATTTAAGGTTTGAGTTTTCAAATTGAAGTTCAGCTATTCTTTTTGTTACATTTTGAAAACCTTTTTCCATTTCTTTAAATCTCTCAAGCTCTTTTGTCAATAAGACATTCGTTTGCTTAGCTTTGCGATTGTCCTCTTTGCACTTTTCAAGTTCATGTTTGAAATTATTGATTAATGAAGCAAATAAGGCACGATCTTGTTCATAAGAAGATCCATCCTGGGCAGGCTCACCTCTATTAGGATCCATATCTGGAGTATCAAAAGTGATATTACTATCATTTTGTTCCACCACATAAGTGTCACTAATAGACTCAGGATGCGCAGGATGTGTCTGATCATGAACAATCATATTCTCAAATATATCAACATTATCATGAGCATGTGAATGTTGTACCGTAGCCAATATCTCTGTGTCTGATGAAGGTCTAATATGATCATCTTCGGTGTCCCAAACAGCTTCATTCCTTTGTGTACCATCAGTATCTGAATCATAGCTAGGATTGCTGTTTTCAACCTGCTGTTCTGAAGATGAATCACTTCCCGTAAAAACCAAACTATCATCTGATGCATCACCCTCATTGACCGTTTCCTTTTTTGCTTGAAAATTTTTCTCTGTCTCTTTTTCAATCACCTCTGTTTCCTTTAACTGTATCTCTCTTTCAATTTGCTCTATTTCTTTTAACTGCATATCTTTTTCAATCTGCTCTCTTTCCCGTTTCAGCTTCTTAATTTCATTTAACTCAGCTTCCTCAGCATCAAGTATCTTTTCGAGTTCATCCATTTGATTTATGCATTGAGTTCTGAAGGTCGAATAGCTTACCCAAAATTTTTTATAAAACGCATCGATAAACACTATCTGGTTCATTATCCAAGGGTTAAATATTCTCTGAAACTGAGTTTGGATGACTTTAAGAGATTCTTTGCAGTTATGCGTATGAAGTTCTTCTTCATTAAGAAGCTTTTCAAGTTGATTCAGGTTTTGGATGAGTTCTTCTTTGAAATAATGAAATCGGTCTCTGACGTAGTATTCAAATGCCTCATCGAAACTTATTTCTAAGCCATAAATATTGATGACCTTCTCTACATATGACTTGAACACTGTAAACACTTTCTTTGAATCTCTCTCTTTGATTTGCATTTTCATTTCCATTGTAAAGTGATGTGTGATAAAGTTGATCTTAGGATCTTTTAAGATAACAAAGGTTGTTGTTTGAAGATTAGATGTTTTTGGCGTAGTTTGAAAAGCGTTCTTGGTTGAATTTTTGTGATTTCAAATTTACCCTCCAAAAAAAATGAATACGAAAATTTGCTTTCTCAAAATTTGAAAATCACAAAGAAATACAATTTTAAGGTTAGCAGAAAAATTTGAGTTTTAAAAATTTTGACGCCAAATTTTACCGAAAAAATTTGAATTTTGGCCTAAAAAATTGAATTTTCGGCCGAAATTTTCAACGTTATACCAAACTTTGAATCTCGCGTAAAAATTGAACGTTTAGTCTCGTGTAAAAAATAAATTTTACTCAAATTTTCCCGCCAAAAAACTTTTTTTTTTTTGCAAACTCAGCAAGATTTGATTATGGCAAACTCGGTATGTTTCTAACTCGGTATGTCTCTAACTCGGTATGTCTTTAAAGATCCAAACTCGGTATGTTAATGTGAGTAGTTGGCTAACTCGATAGAAAGATCCAAACTCGATACAATCTCATAAATCGGTAAGATTAAGAAAATTTGGGCAGAGTTTCCCCTTGAAATAAGCCACAATAAACCTTACTCGATGTACGATAAGGTAATAGGCTAACTCGCCAATTTACAAGTCTAACTCGCTAGACTTAACACCAAACTCGATAACTTTTATCTCAAACTCGGTAAGCTTGTCCCAAACTCGGTAAGCTTGTCCCAAACTCGGTAAGCTTTTTTCAAACTCGATAAATAATTTCCCAAACTCGGTATGATTTTTTCAAACTCGATAAAATAATTTCCCAAACTCGGTAAGCCTTTTTCAAACTCGATAAATAATTTCCCAAACTCGAAAAATTTTTCTTACTCGAAAAAAATTAGATGAACAGTAACGAGGTTCTTAAAAATCCGATTTTTCACCCAAAAAACAATCTAAAACAACCTAAAATTATCCCTAGGCTCTTGATACCACTTGTTAGGACCGTAGAACAACCTTATCACTTGTGAATCTAGCCTAGATCTAGAGAGAGAAAGTAAGTAGAGAGAGAGAGTGAGTGGGAACTCTAGTGTGTGAAATAATAACCTTGATATTACTAAGAGAACCAACCCCTAAATGAGGCCTTACATGGGTATTTATACTTGTAGTCTAGGGCTTCACATATCTTTGACCATATTACATAACTAGCCCTTAGACTTTATACAAGCATGAATAATACACATAAACTTAATAAACTAGCATTTACTAACTATTACATGAATATATTTAACTAACTATTGGACTCAATAATGATCGTCACTTTTAATCCTAACAAGATCTAATTAGGGTTTCGTAAAAATTGGGGGTTTTTAAAATTAATCAGTAGATCTTTCAATTAACATAGGTTAATTGAAAGATTACTCATTTAATTTTAAAAAACCCCCAATATTTTACGAAACCATAATTAGATCTAAAAAAGAACACCCCAAAACACCATCACCACAGATAACCATCATCAATTAATTGAAAGATTACTAGTTAATTATAAAAAACCCCCAATTTTTTTCAAACCCTAATTAGATCTGAAAAAATATTTTACAAACCCTATTTTTTCAAACCCCCAAGTGTTATATTACCCCTAATTAGATCTAAAAAAGAACACCCCAAAACACCATCACCACATATAACCATCATCAAAAAACCCCCAATTTTTCAGATCTAATTAGGGTTTCGTAAAAATTGGGGGTTTTTCAAATTAATCAGTAGATCTTTCAATTAACGTTGGTTAATTGAAAGATTACTAGTTAATTATAAAAAACCCCCAATTTTTTTCAAACCCTAATTAGATAAAAAAAAAAAAAAAAAAAAAAAAAAAAAAATTACAAACCCCCAAGTTTATATCAAAAAATTAGATCTAAACTATCATGCACTAACCTGTTTATATCAAAAAATCATCACCGCAGAACCCCCAGTTTTTTTATGAAACCCTAATTTCTCACACCCAGAATCAGATAATCACGTACCACATCACATACCACATCACCATAAACCAACATCACATACGAGAATTAGATCTAACATAGTTTTAGATCTAAAGTATTTTTAGATCTAAAATAGAGAGAGAGAAAAAGAGATAGAGAGTATTACACCGTTTGTGTGTGTGTGGTGTGTGATTAAGAGAGAGAGTAGTAATTAAATGCGTACGCGTTTTTAAGTTTGTGGTTTTTTTTTTTTTTTTTTTTTTTTTTTTTTTTTTTTTTTTTTTTTGTATTTAAAAGTTGTAAAAAAAAGTTGTATAAATTTGTAAAAAGTTGTATACAATTATAAGTTGTATAAAAATTTGTAAAAAGTTGTAAAAAGTTTTAATTTATTGTATGTAAAAGTTGTAAAAAAAAATTAATTTATTGTATGTAAAAAGTTATAGAAAAAAATTTTAATTTGTATAATGTAAAAGTTGTAAAAATTAAAAGTTGTATAAAAAGTTATAAAAATGTAAAAGTTGTAAAAATTAAAAGTTGTAAAATTTAAAAATTTAAAAATGTAAAAGTTGTATAAAAAGTTATAAAAATATAAAAATGTAAAAATGTAAAAGTTGTAAAAAATGTTATGTATTTTCAGGTTTTCGGTTCTCACGAGGAAGTAACTGAGTGGGCGCAAAATATAGCTCGTGGGCTAGGTTTTGTAATTGTTAAAGATAGAACCAAATCAGAACATCGTCATATGAACGAAATCAATTACAGGTGTACAAAGGGTGGTACGTATACACCTCAAGGTAGTGGCAGACGGAAAACCAAAACAAGTAAAACCGGTTGTCCATTCAGATTAAATGCGAAATATCATCGAACAAAAAATTATTGGGTATTGAGGGTGAAGGATGATACGCATAATCATGATATGCTAGAGTCGTTGCATGGTGTGCCATATGCAATGCGATTAAAGGATGATGAGTTGGGTTTGGTCAGAGAATTGACAGATTATAACGTACGACCACTTAATATACTTTCGACAATAAAGGGTCGTAATCCGGATAACGTGTCTAGCGTTAGAACTATATATAACGCACAAGATAAGTTCCGGAGAGTCAGAGTAGGTGATAGAACTCCAATTCAAGTCCTTTACTCGCATTTGCAAGAATCAGGGTATACATGGTACCCGAGGGTAAATGAGCATACCAACGAGCTTGAGGAGCTATTTTTTGTGCACCCCACGTCGTATGCTATACGGTGTACATTCCCTGAAGTCATGCTGATGGACTCCACGTACAATACCACGGTGTTTAAATTGCCGTTGTTGGAAATTGTTGGACTAACTTCAACAAACAAAACATTTTCAATGGCGTATAGCTTTTTATCCAGTGAACAAGGGCATAATTTTAGATGGGTATTGCAACGTGTGAAGCAAGTGATTGGCGAAAGATATTACCCACGTGTTATCGTCACTGACAGAGATTTAGCGTTAGTTGGGGCAATAAGAGCAGAATTTCCTGACGCTCACCAATTACTCTGTCGATGGCATATACAGCAAAACATACTTAAGTTTTGCAAAAATAAATTCACAGATGGGGGTATTGACTATGAGTCCGTTAAAAACCGATGGGATTGGATGGTTAAAGCTCCGACCTTCGAATCGTTCGAGCGACGTTATCGACGCTTACAAGAGCTATTGGTCAACCATCAGGGTACTTAATTATTAATTGATTGTTTTTAATTATTTAATAAATATGCACCCGAATGACCTTTTATTAATTCATTACTTTTTTCAGATGTCGCTTTGTATCTGCATAACTGGGTGCAAGATTACGCACCCATGTTTGTCTCGTATATTACCGACCGATATAAATCCTACGGCCAGACAACAACGTGCAGACTTGAGGCTCACCACGCGTTGTTGAAATTATAATTGGACGGCACACAGTCCAAATTAGACAGGTTGTTGAGGTCGGTCGATAAGATTCTCATTACGCAAGAAGATGCGATAAAAGAGACTTTCAATAGAAGCATGAACGAGAAACTAATTAAGTGTGATGTACCACTATTTCACGAATTAACGTATAAAGTTTCAAAACATGCTTTGAACCTCATGCACAAAGAACTCCACCTGAATATTACCCCAGAAGAATGTAGCCATAAGAATCGGGCAATATTCGGACTACCATGCTTTCACGAGATGCGAATCTATGTTATTCATGGTAAGTATATTAAATTTATAACAATCAAGTTGTTTTCCACATTAATATCAGTAATTTATACAAGTCACTTTAATTGAATTCAGGATGCCCCATTCCACTGGAACGAGTTGATATTTTTTGGAGAACCCTATCTGTTCCGTGGCCTGTTATCAATAGGCCCCCGAATAAAGATGGCTCTTCCAGCGAACATGGTGGTGATGATGATGATGATGATGATGATGATGATGATGATGATGATGATGATGACAATACTTCGTTTAACGATGGCATGCGACAATTCAAGAATATTTTTAGCAAATCAACATCGTTTGTCAAGAAGAATATGTTAACGAAGTTAAAAGATATATTCCAACCTGAATCTGCTGACACACGTGAACCAGCTATTCAAAAAAATACCCGTGGACGTCCGAGCGCAAAGGACAAAAAGGGCAAGGCTACACAAGTCCCAGACTTGAATGAAGTTCCGGACTTGAATGAAGTCCCGGACTTGAATGACTTGAATGATGTGCCAACCATGAATCACCGAAGAAGCACAAATTCAAGATCCACGAAAGTCCCGAAACGCGCCAAAGAACCTACGAGACATAGTTCGTACACGGGTCAAAAAATAAGACACAGATTTTACGTTGGAGATAAGGATAGCGAGGATTTTATTGATCGCATTCCAGAGATTTTCCGTTCACAGGTAGTAAGTATAAATAATGTGGAGGGTGACGGAAATTATGGGTTTCGGTGCATTGCACATTGGATTGTGCATGACCAAAATAGGTGGGCCGATGCTAGATGC
Source organism: Artemisia argyi (assembly GCA_030686995.1). Lineage (NCBI taxonomy): Eukaryota > Viridiplantae > Streptophyta > Magnoliopsida > Asterales > Asteraceae > Artemisia > Artemisia argyi. The sequence continues at coordinate 213,439,203 of CM060702.1, forward strand.
ATGTTAATGGAAGAGTTACAAAGACATAGTGTAACTTACGTGAGTATGTGGGGGGAAGAAGACTTTTACCACCTTCGTGATACATTAAACTGGTTTAATGGACCAGCGTCTGAAGATTACTGGATGACGATGCCACATAACGGTCTAGTCATCGCTTCAGCTATTCGCCGACCTCTTGTATATATAGACCGTCATGGTTGGTTCACATGTTTACCCCTATTTTCTGCTCCAAACTTATCACGTGGAATTGACCCTATTGTGATTGCGCGTGTGGGGGAGAACAGTGGTGCTCATTATATTTGTCTCAATATAGACAGAGATTCTCCACTACCACATTACCACCCACAATGGAGGTGGTTCAAACAGCCACTTGCAAACGAATGGGATACAATATATAACCATCGATGTATTTTGTAAATGTTGTAAATGATTATTCATTTATTTAAATGTAAATTGTTTGTAAATGTTGTAAATGATTATTCATTTATTTAAATGTAATAGAGGATAGAAAATGTTGTAAATGATTATTTAAATGTAAATCGTTTAAATGTTAATTGTTTGAAACATCGTTTAAACATTATTGATTGCTAATGTAAATTATTATGCAAATTATTTGGTCAGATGAGCCAAAGAAATCCTTTCTGGTGCCGATGTAATAGAGGATTTATTGTAGAACGGAAATCCTGGCAAGATGGTAGTCATGGGCGATTGTTTTATGCATGTCCTCTTTCAGTGGTAAATAATCATACGTTTGCTTAGTTATGTAAATAATTTGTTTCTTAAAAATACATTTCTTATTATTTTCTTAACATGTAACAGCCTGGTACAAAAGACTATGGGTGTCGATACTTCGCGTGGAAAGATGAATTTGAAGCAGAGCACTTTAATCAACCCTTTTCTTCAACGCATTGCTCAAACTGCGTTGCTACAAAAAATGAGAACAAGTTGTTGAAGGCAAGAATAAAGGCGCTGGAAATGGAGTTAGAAATGGCAAGGAATCCTGAGGATCACGCTTGTCAGTCAAGTGCCCGGCTCCATGATCTTTTAAATGAGATGAATAATCTTCATATGTCGTAGATGTTGTTGTTTTTAAATAATATGTATAACGTTGTCGTTTAATTTAATAATAACAGTTTTTGTTGCAGTTATTTAACGTGGTAATATTTAACGTGCTATTATACAAACAAAATAATTATACAAAACATTATACATATACAAAACATAATTAAACACAAAATATACAAAATATTATACATATACAATACATTTACTTTAAACACAACACACAAAACAAAACAAAAATAACAAAACAAAAAAAAACAAAAAAAAAGAAAAAAAAAAGAAAAAGAAAAAAAAAAAAAAAAAAAAAAAAAACGGCGCTAAACGACAAAATAGGGTAAAAGTCAAGAAAATATATATAAAAAAAGTACCCTTATGTATTTAGAGAGAGTTAATCTAACCAAATAGCCCCCGTTATTTTAACCCATGCCTTTTGTTTATCACAAAATACTATTACTCCTTTCGTCTCAAAATTATTGTTTTATATTAATCTTTTTGGTCTTTCTTTCTCAATTTTAACTATAAATAGTTTTGTTTATGTTATACAATTTTTGATAAGAATTATACCAAATGAAAATTCATTTAAAACTCAATCCGTTCATATATTTTGCATCAAGTATTATGTAATATAAACAAAAATAGTTAAGGCCAAAATTGGAAAGTAAAGACCGAAAAAGTCAATAAGGGACAATAATTTTGGGACGGAGGTAGTATTACTTTCATTTCAACTAGTAAGATAAAACCTTTATTTGGTAGATTTTACTTGACTAATTAAATTTGAAAATATCATTGTTCTAAAAGGCATGCAAAGCTCCCATAAAAGTCTCACAAAAGTGTGAGGCTTGGTCATGCCAGTATGCTATGTTTTATGCCGTCTTATGTCACGTCATTTGTAAACTCGATATATATGAAATATGATATAAATATATAACTATTTTCATATTTTGTGTCGCCTTATGCCACGCCTTTTAAATGCAAAAGATTCATCTTTACCGCTAAGGCGTGAAACCTAATCATACCGCCACACCATACCTCGCGCCATTTATAACCTTAGAAAATATCCACTTGGTAAAGGGAATAAGCAATATCAAATATTATTTCTTTGTGAGTTTTAATTTAATTTTGTGTTTTTATATCTATATTTAAACTAAAAAAGAATCAAAAACTACAATATGAAGAGTAGTTGTAGTAAATTCAAAAATAAAATAGGCATTCCATCTCGTATTAATTATTCATGTGTTTATTTTGTTTTATCATGTATTATTTAAAAACAAAAGTACGCAAAAAGATGATATATAGAATCGGTTGAGAGAAATTAATTAAATGCAAATGGTATGCAATAATTATTAAAAGTACAAGCAGTAGATAATTATTTTTCTTTTGGTTTTATTAATATTATTTACAGGGTAATAATTCTTTAACAAATATTTTTAAAAAATGATAATTATTTTTTAAGTTAGCAAATGAAAATTTAGAAAATAGTGAGATCCATGGAAATAAATAAAAACTTGACGGGAGAGAGAGGGCATTGACTTGAGAGAAATTTAATGGCGTGTTTGTTTTATGGGTTTTTAAGGATAGATGTGACTTTAGGATTATAGTTATTTGTTTGGTTAATATCCTAAAGAGAAAACACAACCATCACACCCAATGACATCAAAGCAAGAAAATATGTGGGTTTAGCCAGTTTTAGTGGGCCCATTATATATTTATGTGTATAACTTCTGTAATTTAGTTTATAATAATGAATTTAGTAACATGCAATTATATAAAAATAATTAATTTTGTGGATTCAATTTCTTTTTTTTCAAATTCAAATCATACCTCAAATCCTATATACTAATTCAAATAATAATCTTAAACCCACATACAAACCAAACGGGCCCTTAGTGAGTGGCATGTGTGTTATAGGGATTGGTGGGCACATGTTTACATGTGATTACAAATGTCACTCGTATTATTATTCTATGTTTTGAGATAGAGAAATTAGTTTTAATTTTATAGGTTAAAAATTAGGATTAAAAATCAGTGTCAGTAATCGATCCATTTTGAATATTTTAAGCATTTATCGAGTATTTATGATTCGATGTATAGTACACAACTTCGGTACTTCATAACTATACTTTTTGATACCTATACAATCACATATCACAAATGAATGATATAGTAGAGACCCTAATGACTTTAACATCAAGAGTTGAAACAAAAATTTAAATGCATTAAATATATGTGATGATAATAAGGTCATGTTTGGCAACATCCTTTTGGAAGCGTTTAAGAGCGGTAAGCGACAAGCGTTTCAGTCTTAATGCTTGTTTGGCAACACTGTTGCTAGCGTTTAGCAACACCTCAAAAGCTTGCATCCTCAAGAAGCTTTCCAATATACCGCTAGCGTTTTACTTTTAATATTACCAATTTACCCTAAAAAAATAACATTCATTCATAAGTATATGCCCTTTTTCGTAATTTTATATTTTATAATTACATCTACAGCTACGTTACCAAACACGTTTTTTAAACAAGCAACTACTGCTTACTACTACCGCTTACTGCTACAGCTTACTGCTTATTGCTACTGCTTACTGCTACGTGTCGCCAAACATAGCCTAAGTTATGTCAATGCCGTAGTTGGGCAAGCAGAAGTACTTTGTAGAATTTTTTTTAATAATAACTAAAATGATGATAAAGATGTATTATAATGATCTTGTTCTAATTTTTTGTGAGTTTTTAGTGGCTCTCGCTGACTTGAGGTAGAATTTTTGAGAGCTTTTAGAATATTATTGCACATATCATTGACATTTTGATGTTTGAAGTGAATTTTAAAGCTTCAAATATATAAAGTGATTATATATTAATTTTGATATTTTTAAAATTTAGAGGCCATGTGCGATAGTACACCCTCGTATACAGCTTTGAGTTATGTATGATAATAAATATATAGAGTATATTAAGAGGTACTTACATCTACGTTATATGTAATGCAATGTTGTATACCGTACTGTTCAAGGTCAAATGCGAAAGACATCTCTCGAGTCTTGACTATCAGATTTCGGGTAGATGTTTCCATTTCCTACCATTTTGGTGTACGCTATTCTTGGATTCCTTAATCGACACATTTGTATGTCAAGGTCTTAAACACTCATCTTTTTTCGAAGAACAATATTTATATATACACCTGATGCATTTTATTAAATTTTAATCTATATGTACCTATGTCAACGAAAGCTTAAAAATCACATAAAATTGACGTCGTTTGAAATCATCAAATCAAAGTCCTATTTAATCTCAAACGGCCTTAAAAGGAGTTACTTTTCAGCGACATAAAATTAATGTCGTTTAATTGGATCACGAATAGAAGTACAAACGTCTCTTATAGTTAGATAGATTGGTTTAGCAACTTTTGTAATATTCTCTCTATGTCTTTGTAGTTCTCTTCCTCTAGCTCCTTGCTGGATAATACAATTATCGTTGAAAAAAGGAAGCTAAAAGGTCGCATATATATCTATATGTTCACACAAGATTATGTAATATCAGGTTAATTTATGTTACGGGTTAAGTTATGTCAATGCTACCATGAGAAACCTCCAATTAACTGGTCAGAAATAATTTTTGAAGAAATAAATTATGAGTTTAAGATCAAATTTTGGTTAAAGGTCACTGAAAAAAATGTTTATCTATTGGGATAACAAGATTATTTGGCACTAAAAAAGATGTGCGAAGTCGAGGTTTTTCTGTCAATTCAAACGCTTTGAATGCCTAACAAAAAAAAACCTAACTTGATCGATCGTTGAAATTTCTAGTAATCGCTTCCTTTTATTTGTTAAAGAACTAAGACTGTCTTTGGCAACCGGCTAATTAGGGTTTGAGCTTTAAAATTAGCTAACTTATAAAATAAGTTTTGTTTGATACAGAAGCTTATAAAAGCTTTAAGCTATTAACGTTCATAAGCCAAAGCTAACTAAAACTGGCTTAGAAGGATTATAAGGGCTTATAGAGATAAATTAATTAAATATCATTAAAAATATAATGAATTAATACTAGAAAAGTTTACAATATATATGTAATTTTAATTTGATGTTTTAAGTGATTTTAGAATAATAAGCTCCAACTTAAACTAATTAGTAAAAGAATGTTTAAAAAAAAAAAAAAATTATGATTTTGGCTTATAATATAAGCTCAAGTTTCAGCCCTCTAATTATAACTGCATCTCCATCTCTAGAGCCGCAACTAGTTTCAATAAACATACCTTAAATCTATTATTTAAGAAAAAAGGTATATATAAAAAGGGAGTTGATACTCACATCATATTTTTTTATGCAAATACCACAACTGTGCATTGCAATGTTTGTACTAATGCACAAGTTATGGTGCAAGCATCAAAAAATGTGGTCAGAGTATCAACTTCCATATAAAAACGGGGTAGGATATACTAACCCTCCCTACTTGGGTAGGGAGGTATAATGTACATCTTTTTTTTTGTACTTTTGTACTTTTGTGGTTTTTTTTTTTTTTTTTTATTTTATTTTATTTTATTTTTATTTTTATTTTTTGAAATATTTTGTATAATATAGTTTAGGGTGTATGATGTATTATATATAATGTATTTTGCATAATGTTTATTTATTATGTTTATATAATTGATGTGTAATGTATTTTATTTAAGTAACAACAAAACAGCGTCACGTTAAAAATTACCACATTAAATAATTACAACGACAACTGTTATTATTTAATTAAACAACATCGTTAACACATTATTTAAAGCTACAACATCTACGACATATGAAGATTATTCATCTCATTTAAAAGATCATGGAGCCGGGCACTTGACTGACAAGCGTGATCCTCAGGATTCCTTGCCATTTCTAACTCCATCTCCAGCGCCTTTATTCTTGCCTTCAACAACTTGTTCTTATTATCTTTAGCAATGCAGTTTGAGCAATGCGTTGAAGAAGAGGCTATTGAAGAAGAGGCTTGATTAAAGTGCTCTTCTTCAAATTCATCTTTCCACTTGAAGTATCGACACCCATAGTCTTTTGTACCTGACTGTTACATGTTAAGAAAATAATAAGAAATGTATTTTTAACAAACAAATTATTTACATAACTAAGCAAACGTATGATTATTTACCACTGAAAGATGACATGCATAAAACTGTCGCCCACGACTACCTTCTTGCCAGGATGTCCGTTTTATAATAAATCCTCTATCACATCGATACCAGAAAGGATTTCTTTGGCTCATCTGACCAAATAATTTGCATAATAATTTACATCATCAATCAATAATGCTATTACTAACTTAAACAAAGTAATTTTCTGCAATAATAAAAAAAAAATCATTCGAATTACATAAATAAGCAGTTAGAGTTCAAAGGTTTGTCAAATAACATACATATTGAAAATAAAGACATACAAAGGCAAACTACTATCAAGATACTAACTATGATACTAACTACTATCACTGTCCACCTGCTCCAGCAACTTCTCTATCTCTTTCATCCTCTTCTCAAAAGACTCTAACTGCTCTCGAAACTCTACAGCCGCTTTCTCTAAATCACTCAACCTAGATGCATGCTCATTCAACGTAACATACACATCACCTATATCTCTCATATCATGCTTAACTTCCCTCCTCAATCCTTTGACATCAGATTGTCGCTCACACAACCTCCTCGACATCGACACATAGCGACCCCGACACCAAGAGATGTCCTCCCTCAAACGACTCAACTCTGCACTAAGTTCGGCAGGAGAAACTCGTGGTCTGGTCGAAGACTCGCCAACCTCAAAAGTAGATCTGACCTCCATTGCAAGTGCATGACCTAAGGCATCTGAAGTGTCTGACTCATTAGTGATATCTGATATGGCTGGTGAAGGTGGCAAAGGAAGAACCTCCTCCTCATCAACATCACCATCAGCAGCAGCAGCAATCTCATCAACATCATCAGCATCATGATCATCAATCTCATCATCATCATCCATCTCTGGATCCATCTCATCATCAGCAACAACAATCTCATGATCATCATCCATCTTTGGATCCATCTCATCATCATCCATCTCTGGATCCATCTCATCATCATCCATCTCTGGATCCTCTTCTGGACTAGGTGGTACCAGTGCGGGATCAGGGGGTATAACTGGTGCAGAACTAACACTCTACAAAAAAGCAGACTTTTAAGTTTCAAACAATTTACATTTAAATAAATGAATAATCATTTACAAAATTTTCAAACAATTCACATTTAAATAAATGAATAATCATTTACAACATTTATAAAATTTGTCGATGGTTATATATTTCTTCCCATTCGTTTGCAACTAGCTGTTTGAACCACCTCCATTGTGGGTGGTTATGTGGTAGTGGAGAATCTCTGTCTAGATTGAGACAAATGTAATGAGCACCACTCTTCTACCCCACACGCGCAATAACAATGGGGTCAATTCCATGTGATGGGTTTGGACCTGAAAATAGTGGAAAACATGTGAACCAACCCTGACGGTGTATATATACAAGAGGTCGGTTAATAGCTGAAGCGATGACCAGACCCGTGTTTGGCATCGTCATCCAGTAATCTTCAGGTGGTGGTCCATTAAACCAGTTTAATGTATCACGAAGCATGTAAAAGTCTTCTTGCCTAGACATACTGATGTGCGTTTTATTAGTACAAGTTTTAAAATTTATAAATATGAATTATCCGATTATTATCTAGCACATACGAGCAAGTATACTCGTCCGGTGTAATAAAGGTGGGTAAGTCGAGATCGTCCCAAGGGATTTGGTGGTTTTAGTAATAAGAAAAACGTTTGTTAATAAGGGTTGTCAATCCAAATTTATGTAATATCTTAATTTAAAAGAAACTCAATAAAAACTAAACATATACTTGTGTATAATTCCTTGATTGGTAATTAGGAGTATCGTAACAATTTGAGTACGAAGTTTGGTGTAAAACTTGTTATGATGCGCAACTAAAAATGAGTAGTTATACAATCTATGATGTATGTCATGTTTTCACTACTACTAAGAATTCTATCACCTAAATGACTCCTTTCGGACATATCAAATTAGTATGACAATCCTATAAACACATGGTTGTTTAGAAAATCAATTCTTTTCTTATGAATTCCTACGAATCCTTTCGGTCCTTTTTCGTGATGAAATCGTCTCAAATCTATTTTAACAAGTAAACAAGATGGTTGTCAGGCATCCTATTCCATACTAATTTGGTGCATTAACATTTTGGAATAAAAACAAGTTGAAAATCCTTTCGGACCTATTTTTCAAGAAATTGTTTTTACCGACAAATTAATCAAGAAAAGATGTCATATCAACAAACTCATAAAATAGATATGTTTTCATGCATCACCTTTTTCATAAAATAATACTCCATTAACCAATCACATCATATACACAAGTATATCACAAATTACTCCATAGCAATCATATTAAAACACAAGTAAATAAGAAAACTTTCATAAAACTTAAAGTAACAATTGTTCATTATAAGTATCAAGGTGTACCTAGTCTTGAAAATTACAATGAGTAAACTTGTGGAACTATAGCAACCACACTCCTCCAATTGCTCACCAATGTAAGTAAACAACTCCACACTCGAACCAATGCTTGAGACTCTAACTCAACACGTTCTGGACGTTTTTATAACACTTAGTAAACTTTCAGGCAATATAAGATAAGCTAACAAGATTTGGTGTAATACTAAGTTAGATAATGGTGGTACAAGTATCTCTAGGCCCTAAGTGCTTATTATATAGCTTAATGACACTTATGCTTCAAGTAAAAACGTCCATCCTCAGTAAATAAGCAGAAATGATCAGCCACAAATGATTATGGGAAGTAAATTCGTCAATTAATGCAAAACTTGTAACTTCAGTTATCACCATCCGATCGATTTCTCGCCAGAGACGGAGACAGTGGGGGAGCCAGGGGGTGCTCGGCCCCCTCCAACACGTCCAATCGCTTTGCTATTTACCTTATAAAATTTAAGCCTATGACACATCTATAGGCAAATGACCCCCCTAACCTTTAATTAAATTACTTTGTTAGCTTGAGAAAAATATTTGGCCCCCCTAATTCCTAATTCCTGGCTCCGTCCCTGTTTCTCGCCATCCGATCGGATGGTCAATTCTGGCACGTTTCCAGCCGATCCGGTTGCGGGTTGCAACCGATCGGTTGGATTTAGTCTGAACATGTTTCTATGTCTTTTCTTCGTCGTTTTACGTTGCATGCAATATTTTTCTTCGTGGCATGACTTTGTCCATTAGAACTTGATATTTCCTTGATAATTTCGTGTAGTAAACTTGTCATTATCAAATCCTTTTGTTCATGCAACGTTTCTTTCTTCCTTGATCCTCTTGAAACTCTCCAAAAATGCATGTCCACTTCATTTCTTCATCTTTTAATCATTTTTACCTGCTTTTGGCTATATTTGCATGTATAAACACTTTTCCACGATTAAGTAACAAATATATACAAATATGACCAATTTCCACTCATAAATCAAACAATAACGCGACTAAAAATATGTTAATTTTGAGCGTTATCACATACTCACGTAAGTTATACTATGTGCTTGTAACTCGTGCATTAACATGTTTCTAACATCGGCCCACCTATTTTGGTCTTGCAGAATACTGTGGGCAATGCACCGAAACCCACAATTTCTGTCACCTAGCACATTATGTATACTTATTACCAGTGAACGGAAAATCTCTGGAATGCAATCAATAAAATCCTCGCTATCCTTATCTCCAACGTAAAATCTGTGTTTTATTTTTTGACCCGTATACGAACTATGTCTTGCAGGTTCTTTGGCGCGTTTCGGGACTTTCGTAGATCTTGAATTTGTGCTTCTTCGGTGATTCATGGTTGGCACATCATTCAAGTCATTCAAGTCCAGGACTTCATTCAAGTCCGGAACTTTTGTAGCCTGCGACTTTTTGTCCTTTGCACTAGGACGTCCACGGGTATTTTTCTGAACAGCAGGTTGACGTATGTCCACAGATTTTGGTTGGAATATCCCTCTCACCTTCGTTAACATGCTTTTCTTGACAAAGGAAGTCGCTTTGCTAAAAACATTTTTTAATTCTCGAGACAAACATGTTACCGTAATCTCGCAACAAGTTATTCAGATACTGAGCAATACCTGAAAAAAAATTAATGAACTAACAAAAGGTCATTCAGGTTTTTATTTACTAAATAATAAAAATCAGTGAATTAGTAATTAAGTACCCGCATGATTGACCAATCGCTGTTGTAGGCGTTCGTAATGATGCGCGAAATCTCTGCGGGTCTGAGCTTTAATCAGATGATCCCATCTCCATTTGATGGATTCATAGTCCTCTAATGAAATACATCTATTTCTGCAATTCTGAAGAATATTTTGCTGTATATGCCATAGACAGAGTAATCTGTGAGCGTCAGGAAATTCCGCTTTGCATGCCCCAACCAACGCTAAATCTCTGTCGGTGACGATAACACGCGGGTAGTATCTTTGATCTATCACTAACTTCACATGTTGCAATACCCATTGAAAATTAAACCCTTTTTCACTGTTTAAAAAGTTGTACCCCATTGAGAATGTTTTATTTGTCGAAGTTACTCCAACAATTTCCAATAACGGCAATTTAAACATTGTGGTATTGTACGTGGAGTCCATAAGCATGATTTTAGTGAATGTACACCATAGAGCATATGATGTGGGGTGAACAAGAAATAGTTCCTCAAGCTGATTTTGCTCATTTACCCTATCGTAATATATATACTCTGCATCCCTTAAATGTGAGTAAAGGACTTGAATTGGAGTTCGACCACCTTCTTTGATTTTCCGGATCTTACCTTGTGCGTTATATATAGTTCTAACGCTAGACACGTTATCTGGATTACGACCCTGTATTGTCGAAAGTATATTACGTAGTCGTACGTTATAACCTGCCAATTCTTCGACCAAACCGAACTCATCCTCTTTTAATCGCATTGCATATGGGAAACCATGCGACGACTCTGCCAAATCATGATTATGGCTATCATCTTTCACCCTCAAAATCCAAAAATCACCCGTCAGATGATATTTCGCCACTAATTTGAATGGACAACCCGTTTTAAAGGTACTGGTTTGCCGTCTTCCACTACCTTCAGGTGTATATTTTCCACCCTTTGAACACCTATAATTTGTTACGTACAGATAACCCTTTTCTGCTTTGGTTCTATTTTTAACAATGACAAAACCAAGCTCACGGGCTATACTTTGCACCCACTCAGTTAATTGCTCGTGAGAACCAAACGCCTGAAAGTACATTTTTACCAATACAAAAAACTTTTACAAATACATTTTACAAACATGACAAAAATTATGTTTTTACTAATAAAATGTACAATTACAAATAACTTTTACAAAATTACATTTTTAACTTTTTACAAATAACTTTTACAAAATTACATTTTTTAACTTTTTACAATATATAAAAAAACTTTGTAACTTTTTACAATATACAAAAAAAAATTTATTAACTTTTTACAAAATACATTTTACAAATAACCTTTTACATTTTAGAAAATACATTTTACAAAATACATTTTAGAAATAACATTTTACAAATACATTTTTACAAATAACATTTTACAAATACATTTTTACAAATACATTTTTACAAATTACATTTAAAAAAAATAATAATAAAAAATAAAACGCGTTTTACGCGTCCCCACACACACACAACTCTTATCTCACATATACTCACCACATACTCACATAACGCTCTTATCTCACACACACTCCTCACATATCCTCTCTTTTCTCTCTCTCTCTCTCTCTCTCTCTCTCTCTCTCTCTCTCTCTCTCTCTCTCTCTCTATAATAACTCTGTTTCATATTTTAGATCTAAAACATGGTTTTAGATCTAAAATTGGTGGTTTTGGTGATGTTTATGCTGTGAGTGTGTGTGATAAGAGCGTTATGTGTGACTGAGGTACATTGATATACTTTTTTCTGGGTGGTTTTGGTGATGTTTATTTGGGGTTTTTTTTGAAAAAGTGAGTGATTTATTTCAATTAACGTTTGTTAATTGAAATATTTGTGGTTAATTAACACGGATCTATATTAATTTAATGAAACGCTTAATATTTAAAAATTAGGGTTTTCAGAAAAAGTTGGGGGTTTTTGAAAAAGTGCAAGATTTATTTCAATTAACGTTTGTTAATTAACATATTTGTGGTTAATTTTAACAGATCTATGTTTAATTAATTAAACGCCTAATTTTTTTAAAATTAGGGTTTGGTTTGGTGGTTCTGTGGCGTATTTCTGTGATTATATGCTGATTATGTGGTTTATTATGGGTTTGGAAAAATTAGGGTTTGAGAAAAAGTTGGGGGTTTTTGAAAAAGTGCAAGATTTATTTCAATTAATGTTTGTTAATTGACATATTTGTGGTTAATTTTAACAGATCTATATTTAATTAATTAAACGCCTAATTTTTTAAAATTAGGGTTTGGTTTGGTGGTTCTGTGGTGTATTTCTGTGATTATATGCTGATTCTGTGGTGTATTATGGGTTTGAGAAAAAGTTGGGGGTTTTTGAAAAAGTGCAAGATTTATTTCAATTAATGTTTGTTAATTGACATATTTGTGGTTAATTTTAACAGATCTATGTTTAATTAATTAAACGCCTAATTTTTTAAAATTGGGGTTTGGTTTGATGGTTATGTGGTGTATTTCTGTGATTATATGCTGATTATGGGTTTGGAAAAATTAGGGTTTGAGAAAAAATTGGGGGTTTTTGAAAAAGTGCAAGATTTATTTCAATTAACGTTTGTTAATTGACATATTTGTTGTTAATTTTAACAGATCTACGTTTAATTAATTAAACGCCTAATTTTTTAAAATTAGGGTTTGGTTTGGTGGTTTGGAAAAATTAGAGTTTGAGAAAAAGTTGGGGGTTTTTTGAAAAAATTGATGTATTCTGTGATTATATGATGATGTTGGTGATTTCACCACCAACAAAATCACTTGTTTGATATTGTTGGTGATTATGTGGTGGATTATATGTGATATGTGACTGCTTTGGTGGTTCATTGGTGCAGGTTTTTGTGATATGTGATATGTGATACTAAGTAGGGAGGGTCAATATATCCTACCCCCTATGGTGGTTCTGTGGTGATTATGTGGGTAGGTTAACACCTTGATCTGCTACCATAGAGTGGTATGAATACCTGCTCTGGCCTACTCCATTCCCCACAGACTTGTGATGAAACTGTTTTTTTTAAATAACAGAAAAGACAATGATGATTTTATAAAAAAAACTAGATTTTGGCATGGCATTTCCAAATGGACAGGCAAATAAACTATTAATTTGCAACCTTTGATGTTGCAGCCAAACATGATGAGCAATATATATATGAATCTGAGCCTTTACCTGTTCTGTGTTAAATGGTGAGTTCGACATTTGTTGTCTTGGACTTTCTTTGCTTGTGTTACTTGTGCTGCTTGTGACAAAACCTGGACTTGTAAACCTGTGGTATGGGTTCGGTTAACAGCTCCCTTGATGCTTGGGTGAAAAAAACCTGCACTTGTGACTTTCTTTGCTTGTGTTACTTGTGCTGCTTGTGAGGTGTATCCCTTGTGGTGGGTGATATATATTGGCCCTCCCTATTCTGATATACTAACCCTCTTGTGAAACTTGTTTCACTTGTGTAACATGTGCTTGATATTGTTGAGTGTGACAACTGGCAAATTAGGGAGCCATTTTGAAAACCCGCATTACGTTAAAGTTCGTTTATAAATCTATATTTGAAACTTTATTCGTAACGAACTTGTAAAACCTATATTATGGTTAATTATATTTTAAAATCTTTATGTGATTTGAGATTTATTTTAAAGATTCGATATGGAAATATATGTGGTGATTTATTTTGAAATTCCCATTTGGCACTACGTTGACTCCGGCACTAGGTAACCTAACTAAAATTTTATGTCTTGAGTTTACGGATTCGACTATATATATTTATTTATGGAACGTTTCGTGAGATATTAAATGATTTGAAACGAGTTTCGGGTTTTGGTCCGTGTAAATTACACCTAGCCACCTTAACCCTAAATATAATAATACTTTCATCCTTATTATCATTATTATTATTATTATTATTATTATTATTATTATTATTATTATTATTATTATTATTATTATTATTATTATTATTATTATTATTATTATTATTATTATTATTAGTTAAAAAGAAAGAAAAGAAAATATATATATTTTTTTTAGAGTATAACTACAAAGCGTCCTTGTGGTTTGCCTGGTTCCACACCACACACAAAAACAAACACAACTTTTAATATCTCATCTCTCACCTCATCCCCTTCATCACCATCAACCCTAGCTGCCGCCACCCATTTCCGGCCATTACAGCCGCACCACCGCTCCCACAACAATACCACCACCATCATCTTGACCCTTGTCTTCTCCTCTTTCATTTGACATATAACGCGCGCCCTAAAACCCATCTTAACACCACGAAATCTTTATAAATCCGGTTCGAGTATTATTGTTTTCACTAGATCCGCGAGCTCCGTGGTTCAAGAAGGTGAAAAACGCGTTTTTTTACGCGTGGGTTTGACTAAGCCGAGTCAAACTCGGATTATTTTGTGATGGGATTTAAAGATACATGATTTCTTTTAAAGATTTTGATAAGAAAATAAAATGGGTATCCATTTTGGTGTGGTTTTGACTCGAATTTGTATAAATCCTTGTCGGGGTCTTGCTTGGATTGATTATTTGTTTGAAGTTTGGTTGTTTTGGGTTATGTCGCGACCCCTAGGAGCCGTTTGGCTCGGTTTTGGTTCGATGGAAATCAGGCCGAGACCCCTATAGGCCCGTGCCTCATGTTTCTTTCGGATCCGTGGTTAGCCGCGACCCATTTGGGTTCGGCAATGGTTAATGTTTTGTTTCCAGATTTTTGGTGCTCACTAATGTGGTGATATGGTTATTTTTATTACTTGTTCTTGCGGCTTATTTTATTTTTGGCCGAATGTTTTTGATGGGTCGAGACCTTTGTGGCCTCGACAATGGGTATATTGTTACAATTGTGATTATTGAGGAGTTGTTGACGAATGGTAAATGTGGGGACCGATTGTGAGACGGACACTTAGTTTGACGGAGATAGGTTAGTCGGGTGGCGTAGTCGGACCCTATTGTTGTAGCACGTGATTTGGGTATTGTTGGACGGAGATTGATTACTTGATTTGACTTGATTATTATTTCTATTTTGGACTTGGACAATGAGCCGAGAGTGATGACTCGGACATGTGACTATTTCGTATGACTCGATAAATATTTATAATCAAACGCAAATAATAAAACTCGTAATAATATTATTGGTAATATAAATGTTTATATAGATATATAGACGTGAATAACGGATATATAAATATATAAATGCGTATATTAATAATAACAAGATCACGAGTAATATTATAACAATAACGTGACTATAAATATTATGCTATGAGTGTAGTGTAATATTATTGGGAGCATTATTATGATTAAATATTATAAATAACGAGGAAATCTTGACGTTGAATAAATATTAAATAAAATAATATCTTTTAAATAACGAGGAAAACTATCGGGTTATACGGGGTCGTGGTCACCTGAGTCCAAGTGGATTATATTATTTGTGACGTTCGTGTTGTCATGTATATATGACAATTAATACACTCACTTTCGATAACTACGTAACTTATTTAATCGACAGGTTAAATAAGAGCTATTTAGTTGTTTAAATTGAGTATATTAATAGGCATCGTATCCTACGACGCCCATAGGTTGTGGTATGTGTACGAGAATAATAAATTACTAAGTATCTCGTGAGGTTGCCAAATTGACGAATTTGGTAAGCTTAACGGCAAAATTAGAGAATTTATTAAACTTTGATATATACCATATAGTACTGTTAATACAAATATCGCCTAAAAACGTTATTTATATTTTACGATCTTTGCTAAGTTTTGTTAATGACAAAGTATGAAGTTTAGCTATAAGTAAATCATCACTTTAAGTGTTTAAGTCTTGTTTAACTAATGTTAACATTTCCTTTTAAACAAAACATTGTTTTTACTTCTTAAACTAAAATGAGTCTTGTCACATCATATTTATTTCTTAATATAGTAAGGTCACATCACATTTAGAGCAAGTTTTGTCACTATGCATTTATGGAAAGAAATGTGTTTGACTAGCTTTGATGTTGCTTACAAGCTTTGTATTTGACTTGATTTAAGTGATGTGACATTGTTTGGTTGCTAGGAGTTATGAGACAAGACCTTGTTTGGTTTGAAGAGTTATTGCAAAAACCTACTGCAGACCCGGCGGTAACCTGGGGGTACACGGGCGGAACCCATCTGAGGGTTCCGCCTGATCCGCCAAGCAAGCAGTGTGGTGTGCTATAAATACCAAGCCATAACTTGATTTTTGGCTAACCCTTTTAGGACATATATTCACATATTCTCTCAACTAACTCAATAACCTTTTGATTTGTGATTCTCTTATGTAGCAAGGGACTTCACAAGATCATTCAAGAAGTTACAAGCTTCAACTCTAAAGTTGCAAGTCTTGGTAGCTTGGTCATGTTTAAGCTTTGATAGTTTATACTTCATGTGTGTCATGTATATAGATGTAAGTGGTTAGTATTTTAGGCCTCAAAATACGTAGTGTGTCGGGAGTTGTTGTACCCTTGTAAAAGAACTAACGGGAGTGGTTGTACCCTTGGAAAAGAACTCGACATCTAGCTTTGTGTCGGTAAAAGTGTAAGCGACGTACGGGAGTGGTTGAACCCATGTAAAAGAACTCGACATCTAGCTTAGTGTCGGTAAAAGTGTAAGCGACGAATGGGAGTGGTTGTACCCTTGTAAAAGAGCTCGACATCTAGCTTAGTGTCGGTAAAAGTTTAAGCGACGTTGTAAAGGTTTTCTCCGCCGGTGAAAGGAGCTTGTTGATTAGTGCTTATAACTCTTGAGTTGGAAACTCGGGGCGTAGATGTAGGGCAAGGAAAAAGAGTCTTTGTAGCCGAACCACGATAAATAATCGTGTTGTGGTTTGATCGTTTCTTTCTTTATCTTTGCTTATTACATGTTGTCTTTTAAGTTATAATTGCTAACCACATATAAAGTTTTCCTAAAGAATTAAAACAAGTAAAGTTGTATTTATATCTTGAAACAAATGTAAAGCTTTTCAAAGAACTAAAACAAGCAAAGTTAGGATCATTACAAGTAAAACTTTTCAAAGTATGAAACAAGTAAAGTTAGAATTGTTATTCACATGAAAAGCTTTTCAAATAATCAAACATATAAAGTTGTGTTTATATCTTTAAGCAAACGTGAAGTTTCTAAAAGGATATTTAAGCTAAATAAGAATCGAAAAAGCGGTAAACTATTCAACCCCCCTTCTAGTTTTCCACAATTGGCATCAAGAGCTATGTTACTCAAGATCTTTAAAATAGAATGTATTTTAAAACTTGGATCGATCCATGGATTTTGAAAATCTCAAAGAAGGGCAACCTATTCAAAACCAACCGCTATTTAAAAAAAGAAAACTTACTTGAATGGAAAAGTAATTTTTAAAACTATGTGAAATCAATTGATCAAGATCTTTGGCATATTAATCCTTTTGGTAATTTCAAATCAAAGAAAACAAGTTTTTGAAAACCATGATAACTAACTTAAACTTGGTAAAAATACTAAAGCTAAAACAATGATTTATAAAGCTTTAGTACCAAAAATGAAAGAATGACATTTAGAAAAATATGTTAGATTTTCATCAAGAAATATGTCAAGCCAAAGATGATCAAGTTGATCTCACAAATGTATTAGAAATCTTAGATATATTAATTGATTGATTTTTAGTTGAGATGAATACATGTACTACTAGTTTAAATGTTTTAAATGAAGGTGTAAGTGAAGACGATTACTCATGACGAGCTCTTAGTGGACTTGCTTACGATTCATGGAATAACACGGATGAAGATGTAGCCAACCATCCGGTTTGTGATTCTAAACTAGATAAAACATCAAGCAAGGTACACTTTGAAACCAAACGCTTTTGCTTTGACAAATTTATCCTAGAGTTTTCTAAACTAGAAAATGAGTCTAAACGTTTATGCAACATGGACCTAAAAATTATCTTCAAGAACGAGTCTTCAAAATCTTTTAAGAATATCTTTGAAAAGAAAATCTTGTTAGAAGATAAAATGTCTAGAATTGAGAGTAATGTTGAAATTGATCAAGAATGTAAATTGTGTCTAGATTACAAACATAAGATTAAAATGCAAAATGAGAAAGGAAAAATATTAGTTAAATTTGATGAAAGCTCAAAATCTCTTGAAAGATTGTTGAGGAGTCAAAGGTTGTCTAAAGATAAAACCAATTTAGGATTTAACTCAAAAGCACCCTCAACTAGTAAAGTAACACTACTAAAACTAATCAAACCTAGAAGAGTGATTTAGGGATAATTCAATCTCTAATAGAAATTCATGATAAAAGGATTAAGATTATCATTTTCTATGCTTTTATATGATTATCTAACCTTCCTGGATACATGAGTTATTGAGTTTCAAAGCGTGTTGTCAAGTCAAGATTTTATGCTTTATGCTTATCCGCTTGATAGCATCTTTATGCAATTTAAAGGGTACACATTACTTCAACTCAGCTTTGATTGTCTCTTGTTTGTAGCTTTATGTGTAGGATTATGTGTTATTAGTAATACTCTAAAAGTGTTTACTTGCTATTAGTAATAACTAAGATTAGACTCTATGTAACAAGGAATTTCGTCATTAGTACTAGTAGGAGATATAAGGTGTTTTGGTTCTTTAACCATCTAGAGATAAACACGAAAAACTCTTGAGTGAGTCTCACTCAACTCTTGCTTACAAGTGAGCTAACTAAGAATTTCCTAAGTGTTAAAATGTCTAACACTTTTGTGTTGCTTGCAAAACAAACCTTTGTTTAACAACTTTCTCAAACATCATACTTTGAGTCTTAAATTGTGTTTTTCTTCAATCACTCCTTTATGATAATCTCACATAAAACACACAAGGTGAAATAAATCACATTAGCATATATTAGGATGTGTGAAAGAAAATGAGTTTTCAACATCTAGGATTTACACATCAAAAGTGATACTTAGTCTCATGATGTTGTACCTCTTGGACTTTTTCAAAATGAATAGTGTTCATAGTGTCTTAAGTAAGAAAACTCAAAGAGTCGAGGAATCGTTGAATATAACATTTAACGAGTAATCTCCTCCTTCTAAGATATCATCTTTGGTAGATGATGACTTAGTCGAAAGTCCAAATGATGGCAAGACATGCATGGAGTAAAAGTACAAAATTACATCTTCTCACCTTGAGTCAAACTTTGAATCAAGTAAAATTGACATAAGTCATAAAATTTGATTTATAGGTCATAGTTGTGTCTAAACAAATTTAACAAAAACAATTTTTGAAATTTAGAATAAAACAACTAGTGAAACAAAATTGATATCTCAAAGTAATCAAGAGAGTATTGTCTCAATATTTTAAAGACTTTTTGATAATAAAAGCAAGCCACAAAAGTAAGGGATTTTAACTTAAAGACATTCCTAGTTGCTCTCTTGTTCTCAATGGTTAAGTTATTGATGACTTATCAAGAATGAGATTAGTAAATCCGTAGGTAAAAACTAAACATAGAGAAATGTTTGGAAGACTACTTGTTCTCATAACATTTAGATTCAACATTATGTTTAGCTTTCGTCTATGTACTCGTGTTAAAGAAGATCCTAAAACAACTCTTTAGTTGAGCCTATTTGGATACAACATAAGGTACTACACAACTAGGATTATGGTCTCCCAAAAGAACGGGAATAGAAACCATAGTATATGCCAAATGGAATTATGTCGGTAATAAGTTGATAAGAAAAGCACAAGTGGTACTTGCACTTTTATACTTACTTACCCAATGATTCTCCAAAACGCGTAAGATTCTCAAATTAGTATCGGATGGAGAAGCACATCAACAAGCTCCAAGCAAACTCGTGTCAACAACGGAATTTATCTCATCAACATTGGAAGCATCGACTTCGGTAACAAGCCAATCCATTATGTTCTTAGTCGACATATTGTGATCCCTCATCATCGCCTTGGTAAGATTGTTCATTGAGGAAAGTCTTAACTAAGAAAGTCTTCTACGTCAACTATTCCATCAACGCATTCACAAAATCTCTTGAATGTGAAGCATTCATAATTCCTAGGCTTAGTCAAAGACTCATAAGACCTAAAACCTTTGTTTTTGAACATTAGGATAAAACCACAAAAATCAAGACAATTCCTTTTAAGTTTTTCCCTGCAGTATCCACGGAACCTTCAGACCATACGGGCGGAACCCAAGTTTTGGTTCCGCCTGGTCCGCCAAACCTCAGAATGTTTAAACTTTTTATTTCAAAGCCAAACACCCTATTAAGTCTTAACAAAAACTAACAAACAGCATCACCCTCTCTAAAACACATATCCTCACGAATTTTAGGGCTTCTAATCCAATCTCTTCCAATCCAACTAACTTTGTAAGTATTCTAATCACAATTGCATTTTTAATTTAATCATAACATTTTTGCTTACAATCATTAACTAGAATCTTAGGGCTTTTGCATAAAACTTCATGATTCTTGAAAAACTTGGTGGCTAGTCATTTATGTATTTCATTAATTAAGAAATGTATCTTTTCATTGTTACTTTGATTTACCAAACACACCAAGAGCATTATTTTTCTAATTGCAACATGATTCATCACCACATTGTTAAAACAAATGAAAAACATCATTTAAACATCACTTGCATACTATCTCTTGAATGCTAAAGGGGATACATAACTAATATGTATTTTCGGGTACATTCAATCGAAGACACATTCAATTAGGAGAGTGTTGGTTATCTTTTGTTTTTACAACAAAATTTGCATAACAAAACGATTTAGGAATCAAAATGAGTCAAGATAACCATGTCTTCACATTGTCTTGCATATAAGAATATATTAGAACATCCTCGTTGTTAAAAGTCATTAACATACAATTTATGTTTTCTAGGAATCAACATGCCTCCCGCAAACAAATCCGATCACAAAGAAACCCTTAAATACATGCCCAAACACCATATGACCAAAGGTCTCAACTCGGTTCAAGTAGAAACCTTTAAGGCATTAGAAAAACGCTATGTTCACGAAGGTAGAACCATTGATCCATCCTTTCTAGAAGGAACATCTATTCGGCAAAACTTTGCCGCAATTCTCTTTGATTGTCTCCTTGATTTAGATGAGCCCATTTGTCCTAGGTTCATCTTGGAATTTTATGCAACCGTAAACCTTTCCTCATGTGCCGGTGGTAGGATCTCATTAAACTTCACAACCAATCAAATATCACATGATATAGATTTAAAAGACTTAGCTATAATTCTTGGTGTACCAAATGAGGGAACTTGCCTCTACACGGATAAGTGGCCCATTTCAAGTCTTGATACTATTGATCGTTTTTATCCATACGATACACCTCTTGCTAGTAAGGAAACTATTAAGGAACACCTCTTTGTTAGAACCTCTACCACTAGGGTGAATCGTTCAGGGAATACGGTAGATAAGGATCCTTTTGGTATGGAGCTCAATGAGCTTAAACCACAATTTAGGAAGTGGGAAGAAATTCTTAGAGCTAATGTCATAAGTATCATAGGAAATAGAGATCACATCAACACATGCCTATGCTACATGCTTTATAGCATTTCCACCGGTCAACCCTTCAATTTAGCCTACTACCTAGCCAAAAGAATGGCCGACATATCCTTGGTCGGAACAACCGCTCTTCCATATGGAATGTTTCTTACCCGCCTCTTTAGAGCAATCTCGCCCATTTCTCCTAACGAAAGTGGAATACACCTTGACTACGCTCTCATTCCTCACACCTTCGTTCCTTTAAGTGATAAACGAGTTTTCAAAAATAAGGGCAAACGTACTAGATCACCTACTCCATCATCATCATCATCCGGCATGAGCGACGATGATAAACTACCAAACTCTAAGTTACCTCCTTTAGAATACCTTCAAGCTCTCCCCATCATTGACAATGCTTCCGAAGAATTCAAGCAAACCAAATGAATGTTCAAGTGTTTTGGAAGGTACCTAAACAAGCTCAAGAAGAAGATAGACCGGTTGTGAGAAGATTAAGGAGCGTTTGGGTTATGAGTGCTTTAGAAGCGTCTTTGTGTTAAAACTATATGAATCATTTGTTTTTCACTTTCATGGTTTATTACGTTTGTTGGATTATGTTTGTATGAACTTTTATGCATTATGACAAAGTTTAAGGTGTTTGTCATTTTTTTCTATGCTTATGGCAATTCTTACTAAGTATAGTGAAATCCTCGACCTCAAGGTCAAAGTCCCATGAAATGCATGTTTACGTGTCTAATTTTTGCATTGCCCAACCAGAAATGCCTTATCTCTTTGATTTTAGGAGTTTTCGAAAATTTTGAAAAACGTCTCGCGGGTCAAAAACGCGGACTGCCTAATTTTTTACCCCTGGCGGATCTGGCGGTACCCAAAATTGGGGTCCGCCAGAGTGTTTTCTGGGTATTCCAGAAATGGCCCAACGGACCAGGCGGTACCCTCAAATGGGTTCCGCCAGTGTCTTCTGAGGGATCCGCCAGACACCTGTAGAAAATTTTTCCATTTTTCTTAAGTCCAAAACTTGTAAAGTGTCAAATCATTATCCTAAGTGAGAAACATCTTTCATTTACAACAACAACCATATTGGAACAAACCTCACTCACTAAAACAATTAGTAAGACACTTCCCGCCAAAATTCAAATTCAAAACATAACTACCCAAAGGAACCCTTTTAAAGGATCCTTCAAACCTTTTATACATTTTCAACCAAACCACTTCCCATGATCACAAAGCATTGAGTGCTTAGGTTGGTCTTTCACTCCATCCTATTCATTGGATTGACCTCAAATGATGTGACATGGTCATGAAAATCATTTGACACCTCAATCTTAGAATAGTAAAACATCAAATCCAAACACTATTTCAACACTTTTCTCATCCTATAAAATTGAAAGCTTCACAACAATTCAAATCACACCATCACCATCAAGACTTCTCCCTTCAAACATCAAAACCAAAACCTTTGAAAATGACCAAATCTAACACATCATCCGAGTCATCAAAATCCCTTTCAAGAATCAATAGGATTAGTGTTAAACCTTGTTGTTTTAACAAAACCGTCAAGTCAAGCTCATCTTCTTCTAGTGATGCTTCACTTAACATTTCTTCACCTATCCAAGATTTCCTTAATATCACTACCTCAACACAATCCCAAACACATTGTAATACCAATGAAATTACCCTTCAAGAATTGCTTAACCTTGAAACTCCATCACCTCAATCACCAACACCTACACCAATGGAACTTTTCTATACACCTCCAACATCACCACTACCCTATTTGGAAACCTTAGAAGACTTATCACCCAAATCATCTAAACAACCATCTTTGTCACTTTTTGACACCATTGCTCAAATGGAAACCCAACAACAACCTAGTGAGCAACTAGATGATGAACCCCATCAACCATCATTAGTAGAACGGTTGGCTTACCGTTATGCTAGGCCATCCATTTTTCCAAATGATCAAAGTCATACCCACTCACAATCATTTGTGTTTCACCCAATTTACAAAGACCTTCATGAAAATCCTATCGGCGAACCAAGTTTCCGCCATTTTGTTCAAAACCAACAACCACCACCACGACAACAACCATCAACACAAGAACCTTCCCAACATCTTGAGTCTCTACTTTCTTCTTATAAGAAAATAGAAGCATCCATGTGGGAAAAACCTCCAAACCTTCATAATGAGATTGACACTCATTTAACCACCTTCATGCCTTCAAACGTATGGTTGACTCTCAAATCAACCATATCATGGTTTTACAAACAACACTTCAATCAACAAATGAAGGAAGCAAAAACACTACTCAACCTTCCACCTTTGCTCCTTCAAGTTCAAACCATCCACCAACAACATATCAAACTAACCTTCCACCAAACCTTTCCCGCCATGATTGCAATCATTGCGAAAGAACCGCTCACATTAGTGAAGGGTGTCGAAGGGAAATTCGTGAGCTATCCGAAGAAATGAGGTTTATACTAAACCACATTTTGGATCTTCTACAATCCTCGTCTCACACACCTCAACCATAGAGTCTCCAAAATGAAACAAAACCGTTTCTTTTGGAAAATGTTTTCTCTTCTAAACCAACAAACCAAAACCATGTCATCCTTTTCACCTTCAAAATAAAGCCCGCTACAACCACAACCCACATTTTTACCCTTAAACAACCTTAGCCTTATTTTTGGAAAATGTTTCTCACAAAGGAAAATGGTGATTTCCTTGTAGCTCTTTATGGTCGTAGCTTATTTGTAGTTTTTTTTTTTTTTTTTTTTTTTTTTTTTTTTTTTTTTTTTTTTTTTTTTTAATATAGAGGTAGGATAGTGTAACCAAAATTTCTTGTCTTTGACTTTTTAAGAAGTCTAAATTTTACATGAAATGAAGTTCATTACACTACAAGGTTTTCTTTGTTTGTTGATCATTAAGGTATGATATGTGAACTATACCTTGTTATGATACCATACATAAATCTTGTGCTTTAAAAGTTAACCTCTCTTTTTGTAGGTTCATTTTTCATGTTTTCCTTCCTTGATACTCCATTTAGGGGAGTAATATTCAAGGGGGAGCATGAGGGTTGTACTATTTCACTTCACCACTCTTAGTTGTGTTTTAAACATGAAATGCTTTCATGATTTGTCTTGTGCAACAACTAACCTTTTCTTGTAGGTTCAAAATCCATGTCTCCTTTCTTGGCACTCCATTTAGGGGGAGTATCGTCCAAGGGGGAGCAAGTCTTAATTCCGCTTCGCTACTCTTCTTTTTGTTTCAACAAAAAAGGGGAGAATTTATATAAACTTGTGCTTATCAACCTTATCTTTGCAAAAACAAGTTTTTATACTAACTTTATAAAACTTAACACTAAAACTAGTGACTTACTTATAAATAAAGTTTATGTTTTGTCATCAACAAAAAGGGGGAGATTGTTAATACAAATATCGCCTAAAAACGTTATTTATATTTTACGATCTTTGCTAAGTTTTGTTAATGACAAAGTATGAAGTTTAGCTATAAGTAAATCATCACTTTAAGTGTTTAAGTCTTGTTTAACTAAGGTTAACATTTCCTTTTAAACAAAACATTGTTTTTACTTCTTAAACTAAAATGAGTCTTGTCACATCATATTTATTTCTTAATATAGTAAGGTCACATCACATTTAGGGCAAGTTTTGTCACTATGCATTTATGGAAAGAAATGTGTTTGACTAGCTTTGATGTTGCTTACAAGCTTTGTATTTGACTTGATTTAAGTGATGTGACATTGTTTGGTTGCTAGGAGTTATGAGACAAGACCTTGTTTGGTTTGAAGAGTTATTGCAAAAACCTACTGCAGACCCGGCGGTACCCTGGGGGTATACGGGCGGAACCCATCTGAGGGTTCCGCCTGATCCGCCAAGCAAGCAGTGTGGTGTGCTATAAATACCAAGCCATAACTTGATTTTTGGCTAACCCTTTTAGGACATATATTCACATATTCTCTCAACTAACTCAGTAACCTTTTGATTTGTGATTCTCTTATGTAGCAAGGGACTTCACAAGATCATTCAAGAAGTTACAAGCTTCAACTCTAAAGTTGCAAGTCTTGGTAGCTTGGTCATGTTTAAGCTTTGATAGTTTATACTTCATGTGTGTCATGTATATAGATGTAAGTGGTTAGTATTTTAGGCCTCAAAATACGTAGTGTGTCGGGAGTTGTTGTACCCTTGTAAAAGAACTAACGGGAGCGGTTGTACCCTTGGAAAAGAACTCGACATCTAGCTTTGTGTCGGTAAAAGTGTAAGCGACGTACGGGAGTGGTTGAACCCATGTAAAAGAACTCGACATCTAGCTTAGTGTCGGTAAAAGTGTAAGCGACGAATGGGAGTGGTTGTACCCTTGTAAAATAACTCGACATCTAGCTTAGTGTCGGTAAAAGTGTAAGTGACGTTGTAAAGGTTTTCTCCGCCGGTGAAAGGAGCTTGTTGATTAGTGCTTATAACTCTCGAGTTGGAAACTCGGGGCGTGGATGTAGGGCAAGGAAAAAGAGTCCTTGTAGCCGAACCACGATAAATAATCGTGTTGTGGTTTGATCGTTTCTTTCTTTATCTTTGCTTATTACATGTTGTCTTTTAAGTTATAATTGCTAACCACATATAAAGCTTTCCAAAAGAATTAAAACAAGTAAAGTTGTATTTATATCTTGAAACAAATGTAAAGCTTTTCAAAGAACTAAAACAAGCAAAGTTAGGATCATTACAAGTAAAACTTTTCAAAGTATGAAACAAGTAAAGTTAGAATTGTTATTCACATGAAAAGCTTTTCAAATAATCAAACATATAAAGTTGTGTTTATATCTTTAAGCAAACGTGAAGTTTCTAAAAGGATATTTAAGCTAAATAAGAATCGAAAAAGCGGTAAACTATTCAACCCCCCTTCTAGTTTTCCACAAGTACTTTATGTGCAATGTGTGACCTAGGATTCGGGTATAATACTAGAATGGTATATTAAGTAAATAAATATGGGGGATTACCAAATCGATGGATTTGATAAACTTCGATGATTTATTTAAATAATATATTGGACTAATATTAGACCTATAGATTGTTTTATTATCCTTTTTGTTATGATTTCTTGGTTTGAGTTGTGTCGACCCACCACCCGTATGGATACCAAACATCAAACTCCAAACTAATACGAGATAATACGAGAAATGGATTTTCGGAAAGTAAAATGGAATACGTTCGGGTTTGGGAATATTCGATTTTTGAGGAAATGTTTTCTGAACGAGTTGATATTGTTAGGTCGTGCCGAGTCCGTAGTTGCCGTCTTTTGAGTTACTATACATCTTACTTCTACCGATTTCTTCTTGCTGATTTCTGGACTTGAGGTGAGTCATAGCCCCACTTTTTACTTTTGAACTATGTTTTCAATACTTGGGGTGAGAAACGTGCAAATTATTTTATGTGGACTATTATCGCTTTTATATTCTTTCTAAAACTTGCTATGCGTATGGACTAGGATGAAATTGTCAACTTTCGTCACATAGTTTCGTGTGTACTATTCAAGGTTGGCTTATTTAGATACTATAGTGTGCACCTATAGGTTATTAATACTTCGGAGGTTATCCGAGTATTTATGATATTGCGGGGGGTACCCGAATATCTATGTTGTAGCGGAGGGTATCCGCAGGTTTGTTAAGGAGGGTATCCGTGTATTATGTTGGAGCGGAGGGTATCCACAGGTTTTTAGTGAATCCCTAGTCTAGCTAGCAAGCGTTTTGCGTATATGTCCACTATATTGAATTATGAATTTAAACCTATGATCTCACCAGCGAAAGCTGACTTTTAGCACGTTTTCTCAGGTATTTAAGTGATGATTTGGATGCATGGATTGGAAGGCTTGGCTATGGCACCTGGTTTATGGATCTATTTTCTAAAACTCTGATATTAAATTGTGGACCTATGTTTATTACTTTTGGGCCTGACTTTGGATGCATTTGGGATAAATGTAAACTTTAAAACCCCATTTTGGTTGTGTTTTCCTTATGTTTACTTTATCTCGTTCTTTTATGTCTTGTGTTGGATACCAATCCCCGTAACACCTCGAAAGCTTGTTGAGTCTTCCGCTGTACCAAATTTTGGGGGTGTTACATTGAGCTTGTGATGATTTAATAGGCTTTTGTTGAATGTGAACTTGTGAGAATCTGGTTGTGGAATCTGAGCTTGTGAGAATATTATGGTACTTGTGTTGGCTTTTGTTGGGAATTTGTTGAATCTGAGCTTTGGTTGCTTGTGTTTCTTGTGTTGCTGAGCTTGTGAGAATCTTATGGTACTTGTGTTGGATTTTGTTGGGAATTTGTTGAATCTGAGCTTGTGAGAATCTGGTTGCTTGTGTTTCTTGTGTTGCTTTGGTCAAAACCTGGACCTTGTGTGCAAAAGGCGATGACGAATGGGTTTTTCAACCCCGAATGGATGGCAAACAATTACGTTTGCAACCTTCAAATCCGAGCCTTACTAAACCTATTTTTTTTTTAAATTATGTTTTCAAATCCGAGCCTTTTTCGGCGATGACGAAAACCTGCACTTGGACTTTTTTTGTGTTTGTGTTTTTTTGCTTGTGTTACTTGTTTTGCTTGGACAAAAACCTGCACTTGGACTTTTTACTTGTGTTACTTATGTTGATTGTGTCAAAACCTGGACTTGGGACTTTTGTTGCTTGTGTTACTTGTGTTGCTTGGGAAAACCTGGACTTGGACAAACCTGGACTTGTGTTTACTTGTGTTGCTTGCGAAAACCTGGACTTGGACACAACTTGGACTTGTGATTTTGCTTGTGTTACTGTGTTGGGACAAAACTATGACAACAAAGGACAAAAGGACATAAAAGGACAAAAAAAAAAAAAATACACATAGTACCCTACCCTATGGGAGGGTTTGGTACTTGTCTCCCATAGGGAGGGTTCGGTTAGTGTATCCCTATAAAAACAGGTAAAAGGGCAAACAGAAAAAAGTGTTATTGTATTTCTTTATTTAAGAATTGTCGTCTTGTTAGCGCGTGAATTACACGTGGGAAAACAAAACACAAGTGAAAGATAAGCATAGCCGTATAATGTCTAGGCATATTTTTTGTATTTATGCAACTCTCGTACATACATATCTTCTTAGAGCACTTGGTAAGTTAACTCAATGTCAAAAGTTAACACACCGCCACCTCAGCGCCACATCAGCTTTTACCTTAACACTTGACTTTCCACCCCGGTAACATAACTTACATTTAACTCACCTTAACTCACTTCCATCCTAAATATTTACAATTTCAACCCCACATTTTAACAAACACTTCATTTATTTAAAACATTATTAAAATACAACATTACATTACGAAATTAAAACACAACATTACATTACGAAATAAAACACATCACATAAAAAAATACGAGATAAATAAAACACACCACATAAGAAAAAGTACGAGATAATTATTCATAATTGACGAGGAGGCAACCCAAGTTTCATGGCGCCTTTTTGTAGCAAGCGTTGAACTTATTGCAATCACGGTTCAACGTTTTCCACTTTCCTTGTAGCATATCCTTGTTGCGATCTTTTGGATTTATTCTATTGAACTCGGCTAGTATCCGTTGCCATAACGTATCCTTAGATTAGGATCTCCCGACCTTAGGATCCTCTGAACATGCCACCCAACACTTGGCAAGTAATCTTTCCTCAATTGGTGTCCAACGTTCCTTCGCTTTTTCAGCATCATTTTCCTCGATAGCTTCTTTGGATTTTTTTGCGTTACGTTTCCCATGACTTTTTGGTTTTTGAGGAGAAGTAGGTGTTTCCGGAACTTCATTTGTTTCCATTTGAGAATGTTGTGAGTGTTGAGAGAATTGAAGATTTTGGAAATTAGAATTTAAATTGGATTGTTGGCTTTCCTTCCAATATTGCAAGGTTTGATGTTGTGCGTACATTTCTTCACTCGACAAACCCAATTCGTTTGGGTTACCCCAAATCGATGGTGACGAGCCGTCGTTTGGATTTGAGGAAGAACCCGCGTATGGGTTATTCCACCTACCACCGAGAAGATTCATAAACGAGTCTTGGTTGTTGTTGCCACCCGACATTATTTTTTTTAGCTAGTAGAAGTGTATTAGAGATGAAAAGAGAAGTTAAAGTGCGAAAAAATATTATGTGGGTGAATAGGTATTTATAGTTATAATAAAAAGGGTTTGAAATAGTTTTTTTTTTTTTATTTATTTTTTTATTTTTTTATTTTTTTTATATATATATTTTTTTTACGCACGAAATGGAAGTTAACGTGGGTCAAGAGTTTAACGTGCAAGTTAACTTTTGCTCTTAACTCACTTCACGGTAAGGTAATGCACCCCAAAATGGAGGTGCGTTAAAAGTTAACACATGGCGTGCGTTACCTTACCCAGCGCTCTTACATATACTCCCTAGTAAAAGAGAAAATTCTCTAATTAGCAAAAAAACTAAAACGATATTTCACATTTTCTCAAAAGAAAAAAAAATGCCTAAAATAGACCTTATACTTTTCCTTTGAAAATTGTTGGACCTTCACGCTTGCTGGAAACGGATTACCATGCCGGCCACTGACAACTATCGTATTTTTGTGAGACCAAATTTTGTCTATTTCCTCATCAACTAACCACTATTATTTTTAATTGGTCGCACAAAAGTTTAATAGCTGTCAATCGCACAAAAAAAAAAAAAAACAAAAAACCACTAGTACTTTTTAAAATGGGACACGTGTCAAAATATTAATGAAGTTACACAGTCGATAAGTCGCACTAATCTATTTTGAGAATTAGTTATTTATTTGGATAGAAAGTAGACTACCTTATCATTGTTGACCTATTTAGAGAATTTCCTCTTAGTATATAACAATGCTTCTTTTTCCTTTTATTAGAGCAATCGGTGCGCAGACGTTGTAGCCTCGCGTTGACACAACCGCCAAAAAAACTCGATGGCGCACGGTACTGTGGGTGGCACCGTCGACTCTCGCGCAGTAGCGACCAGCCCACGCCGTAGATTTTTTATTTATTTATTTATTTTTAGAAACGTTTGTATTTGAGGTTCTTGAATAAAACCAAAAAGTTTTAATTAATTTACGATGGAGAATAAGACCAAAAAGTCATTTTTGTTTTTCTTATATAAATAATTAATTTACGGTTTATACCCTTAAAGTTTGATCTCATTGTTATTTTTATTTTAAACTTACATTAGTAACTAATAAGGTACATCAAGAAATGTTTTAATCCCTTTAAGTTTGTTTTTATTTTATTTCATGAAAGAAAAACAAAATTGTCATATAGCACCACATTTCCTAATGCCAAGGGTAACGACAAGAATGTGATGTCATAGGATTTCTGGTGAAATAGAGGGTTTTGCTGACATGACAACACTTTTTGGCTACAGCACCACCTCTATGGCATGATGGTACCCAGTGCTCCTAGGCTCCACGCAGGAGCTACCCGACCATGCTTTAAATGACCTCCACGCACCCACTCCTATTACAACCTCCTGCTTTTTATAACCCGTTAAAAACAACTTCCTTTTATTTATAATATTTCCTAAATTGCCACCCTCAACCCGTATGTTGGAAATCCGTATGTATAATTTCAACGCCGAAAGAAGTGGCGGTTGTTTGACCTGCAATGGTGACTATGGTGGCGCCACCCGGTGTAGGTCGTGGTGGTAATAGATCTGTAGATGTTAGTTGCATTAACTTGATACTAAATAGGATTGATATATATTATTTGCATATATGTTAGACTACTTAAACCTTTAAGATACTTTTATACTCTTTTTATTTATTTCTTTATTATTATTTTTCTTGGTAACCATAATTTCTGACCTTTTATACATCTTTTTTTAATAAAAGGACTGAAATGAGAGGGGATACGCATATAAAAAAATCACATTAGTAATGCATATAATACAACACTAAATATATATTTATAGTATGCACATCGCTTATTGTGACCTCCCGATTAAAATACGTGCAGTGTGATACATATGGAACTATGGAAGATTGCCAAACTCGTTCCTAGGAAAATTATGTTTACATACATAAAGCAAGTAACCAAGCAAAATTAATATGTGTTTATTTATTTATTTATTTTATTTATTTATTTTTTTTAAATATATATTTAAAGCAATTTAATTAATTGTTGTTGACTTGTGAAAGGAATGGAATATTGATTCAAATAATATTCTACATATTTAAAGTCATAAGTTAGGAATATTAATGACATAAATAAAACAAAATAGCAAGTGTGTTGGGAATATTAGTTAAATGACTTATCATATTTACCACTAAAATTATTCTGTTGTTCTTAATTCTTAAAGCATTTTAGATGCTGCTTTTTAAATAATTATTTCCATTTGATGTCAATTACATGTTGTAAATTCCCTCACAACTCTATGATTGATAACTATTTTACTATACTTTATACAGAATCTAGCATTTAGTTTCACAAAACCACTACACTAATTTTTTTTATTTATTTATTTTAAATATTGAATAGTTTAAAGTATAAAATTTGTCATTTAGCTATCCATTTGTGCGACTTTAGAAAACATGCTTGAAATCATACAAGAAAGAGCTTAAACTAAGATTAGCAGCCAAATCTGACTTGCAAAATATGTCTAATGTTAATGAGAGATTATTATTATATACTTTAAGAATTACTCCCTCTGTCCCAAAATTATTGTCCTTTATTAACTTTTTCGGTCTTTACTTTTCAACTTTGACCTTAAGTATTTTGTCTATATTACATAATACTTGATACAAAATATATGAACGGGTTGAGTTTTAAATGTATTTTCAATTGGTATAATTTTGGTCAAAAATTGTATAACACAAACAAAAGTATTTATAGTCAAAGTTAAGAAATAAAGACCGAAAAAGTCAATAGGAGACAATAATTTTGAGACGGAGGGAGTAATCAAACAACAATATAGTTTATTAGTGTAACTAAAACTTATTCATTTTCACAAAATGTAAAACTCTTGAATTTTTTAGCCATATGTATTTCATACAAGTGATTACTAGTTATAAGTCCCGTGCACGCACGGGGTTTACACATAAATTAAATTTATTTTAAAATTTTAGTTTAGTATATGGACATATAAGAATTTAACCATGAAAATTATGATATAAGTATAACTAATACTTGTCCAGGATTTTTTATTATGTATTAATATCTATTATAATAATATTTTGTAAAAAAAATGTTGGTGGAAAGATTTAACTTTGTTTAACTGACATAGATGTTGAGGTTGGGGTTGATATTGTTGTTTAACTTTAAATATTCATATCATGTTGTACAAAATGTGTGAGTTTAGTAGCACATAATCAGCATGAATAGGAGATATATCAGTACGCCATCCATGGACACCTTTCGTAGTGAGGAAAATCCTCTTTATGAAATTAAAATATGCCCTATAAAGTTTTTTAAAAATATTTTTTTGGATATCCATATATTAATTTTAAATAAGAATTTAATGAGCCGTTGTTATAAATACAATAGCATATATTTATTTTTCATATCACAGTAATTCGTGTTTACATTTGATATTCATATTCCCGTTAACAATAGTTTAGCCGAATTTAATATTCAAGCCCCGTGTATGCATAAATTAAACTTATAAAATAAAATAACATGAGTCATTATTTAACGTATATAGTATAAAAATATTTTAATTTATGGAAGTCTAAAACTAATATTAGTTTTAAAAAATATTTAACGTATATTAAAACTAATTCGTATATTTATAAAATTTTTTAATTTTAATAGACGAAAGTCTGAAACTAATACTAATACTCATGTCATTTTAAACAAAGTTCATATTATAAACTATAAAGTATATGAGGTATAAACTATAAAGTGTAAGGCGTTATTTGTTTTTTTTTTTTTTTTTTTTTTTTTTTTTTTTTTTTTTATAAAGTTATTAAAAAATATAGAAACTTGTAATTTTACATTTAGTTCCATATATTTTATATAAAATTCAACCACTAAAGTTTTATTAATTGCTTCATTTTTTTTAAGTTTTTGTTTTCACAAATTTGACATAAATATTTTTATATTTTTTTCTCAACCAAATTTCTCCATCAAATTTATTAAAATTTAACAAAAATCAATTCAATTTTGACTTTTTATTAACTAATCACGTCGTGTGATTTTGTCTATATGGCAAAATCGAGCTCTCCTATTAGTCTAATTTTTTTTTCAATGACAATGGTTTTGCAAAAACACTACGAAATGATGTAATTCTTTTATTATATAGTAAATACGAAGCGCCAATGCTATATAGTTACGAGTTTTAAGCAAAGCTAGGAGTCTAAGTATGGAAATTTGGTCATTAAATTTTAGCGTTTATAGATTTAAATATCAGAAAAAGATTAATCCTAAAAAATTCCTATTGAAATCAATTAAAAAGGCAACATAAGACTAGTTAACATAATCTATGTGTACCATTAACATCGTGCATTATAGGTTGCAAACAACCAAAAAGCCAGCATAAGGGTGGTTCACTGCAATGGACACTAACGATTCTTGTGATTTGCGCTAACATAGGACATACCAACATCAAGTGATGCATTTGCGCCAAGCACAAATAAATAGGTTTTATGACATACCAAGAGTAGCTGTAAATATGTAATGAGGGAGCTGAGGGGAGGTGAGCTTGTTATACCCCTCCGTATTCACGCATGACCACGACCACTTCAGCAACACATACCTCACCGGTGACGGAGGAAGCTTTGTGTGTGAGTGCGTTTTGTGTAATTTTACTAGTTTAGCGCATTATATCTAAATGGTGAGTGATGGTTAATCACTACTATGAGTTAAAGGCAACGGGTGATGAAAATGAGTGAACTGAATTATATGATGATAAAGTAAAGAATAATTTTAACCATAAAGTGGACTATAACATCAAACATCCATATAATCATACATGTTTCACTGACAACATTTAACGGTTTCATGTAAGATGCCACAATTTGTTTTGAAAAAATAGTATGAGTTTAATTCATATTCACTTAAAAAAAAAAAAAAAAAAAAAAAAAAAAAAAAAAAAAAAAAAAAAGCCTGCCATTGACTGCTTAATTTATTCGTCATCACAAAAGGGTAAGGAGGAAAACGAAAAGAACAAAGATGGCTTTTAATTATTGGACATTTGAATTCAACCTAATATTTTCACATTTAAAAAAAAAAAAAAAAAAAAAAAAATCTTTCACATTATTTAAGTTATTTAACACTTGCCTATACTGACTTTACTGCTACAAGTTATACATTTAAGTTATTTAACCGTCTTGAGTCAAAATATGTCCAAGACAACTTTTCCACAATACTTATCTTTTCTAGCTTTGATTGTATATCTTGCTTGTTGATCACAAATACTCTGAAAAAATCTCATAAGAGGGTACCTGAGTTAAAAAAAAAAAAAAAAAAAAAAAAAAAAAAAAACCCATGTTAAATTACGGTTATAAAATGGATGAGCATGCTAATCTTTGTCCGAAATACTTGAACTAGTTTGAGCAACTATGCAGATACCGTTTTTTATCATACAACCAACATGTAGGCTATGTTTGGCGCAGAGCTTTTTGGAGCGATGAGCGGTGAGCAGTGAGCTTTTTAATTTTTAGTGTTCGTTTGGCAAAAAAACGGTGAGTTTTGCTATTTTCTAGTAAAGCTCATTTTTCCAATGCTTTTTTAAGAAGCTGTGAGCAGTGAGTTGTGGCTACAGCTCATAACTACTGCTCACAGCTACTTTTGTCAAACATAACATTTGGTGTATTCTAAGAAGCAACTATCATCATATGATATCAATAGACTAGTTGAAACAAGAAAGTGTACAAGAGCAATAAACACGACAATCTGCATTCTAGATGATGTTTAAATTCAGTTCATGATAAGAGTAGAGTACCCGAAACTGCTAGATTTACATTCTAAAAGTACTTAATAAGTAGCTAGACGCAGTAGAAATGTGTTTCACTGATGGAGGTTGTGAAGATTCATAAGGCTTACACTCTTTTTGCAAGATATATTATAACGATTGTAGTAGTGTCGTAAAGCAGCATGCAACCTGCATATCCATCCATATCTCCAGTCTTCTTTGCATCTGTCAAGAAAAGAGCTTGATTATGAACTGTAATATGGTTTTAATGCAACAGATTCACTATTCTTATTACATAATATAATTATAAATTTTGTAATTTTTATGTGAAACAAGAAACACACATTTCTTGAAAAGAGTTGAGACTCATTATGAGACCTTGTCATATTGAACCAAAATATATATGAAACGTAACAAACTTCACTGAAGAACACTAAAATGGGTCACTATCACCCAGAATCCAGATTAATGCATACACCCACATCAGGGGGATACACTATGACAATGAATGCAAAGAGGTAGACGAGTCAATTCAACCCATTTATATGTAAACGGGTCAAAATGGGTATTATTTACCCCTAAAGAGAAAAAACACGTTAGCCAAAAATAAAGCAGGTCAAAATGGTTGAATTTGCTCAAAGTGTATTTTTAATGTAGACAACCTCCAACATTAATCCAACTAATAGATCAGATTACAGTTGCGATAATATAGTTTCTGTAGTAACTGTATTTAGCACAATAACTAGTTACAAGAAATTGACGAAAAACACATCCGTGTCAACCTAACATGACCAGTTTTGACCCGTTTCACCAGTCCGTTATGTCTCTAGCAAAATAAAAAATTTGTTATGTCATGTGATCAATGCAAACCTTAATCGAAAGATCATGAATCCTGCACTCACTAACGCGTCAATCCTCATATATAGACACTTGATGCCTCAATAGTTTTAAAATTTTCGCAGGAGCCTTACTATGCTTGTTAGGGCCAAATGTAGTTCAAACACATTATAAGACGCTTTCTTTGTTTCGTAGAATTTTAATTTCCATGTACTTTAGAGGACGCTTATATGTGTCCCAAGAATGTTTCTCATTGAACACTATCTAAAAAATAGTATATGGGACAATTCATTAGTCGAAAATTGTACAGATATAAAATTCAAATCAAAACATCTACCTCACGCTAGTTTGATCCAATCACTTCGCCCCCTACAAGCTCATTTGGATCTAAGTTCTTAATCATTCCTTTAGCTACAATCTCGGGTAGAATTTAAAATGCTATTGAGGTAAACTACAATTCCGACTTACTATATGAATCACAACAATAGATGTTACAGTGGAAGTACATAAATCAATTCACATAGACACATATGTGTAAAGGTTGAGGTTCATCGACTACGTTTGTGCCATAAAACTGATTTTCACTTGACCTTTGCCTATGTGAGTCCCTCGCTTTTACTGAGCAAGCTCACTGCTACGTCATTCTCATCTAGACTTGTATAAGAGTTTATCTCTACGACGAGCAGAACAACTTGGAACCCACCCCAAACATTAGAATCACGAACACCTAACCCATAGTCTTTCTTAACTCTTGCTCTCCAATTTCTCACCTTCTTCCCAAAGGATTTAAAATCCGATCATCACAACCTGTTCGTGCAAATCATCACACCCCAAACATCAGAAGCACGATCGGGTTGTGATGATTGGATTTTAAAACCCTTTAGGAAGAAGGTGGGGAATTGGACGGCAAGAGTTAAAAAAGACTTCAGGTTAGGTGTTCGTGATTCTAATGTTTGGGGTGTGGTTCCAAGTCGTTCTGCTCGTCGTAGATAATTGATTGGTCATTGGTGTACTTTGACTAGTTCCACTATGGCATCTATTGTTGCGATATATATCATAGGTTGAAGTTGAAGTTTACCTCAAAAGCATTATAAACTCTACCGAAATTGTAGCTAAAGGATAGATTAAGAGCTTAGATCCAAATGAGCTTGTTGGGAGTGAAGAGATTAGACCAAACTGGTGTGGGGTAAATGTTTAAGTTGTTGTCAAAGCTCAAAAGATGATGCATTATACCATGTAGCATATAGCCAACTGTTATGGCTATTGTTGTTATTCGTGCCTTAATTATTTGTGAATTTTGCCCAATAAATACAAAAAAGTAGCAGTTTTGAATACAAAAAAGTAGCAGTAGCAGTTTTGACCCATTTATATATATATATACCTAAAATAAAGCAGGTCAAAATGGTTTTAATGCACACAACCTCCAACATCAATCATTCTAACATTACCTATTTTGACCTGTTTACCCAACCCGCCCGTTACGTCACCTCTAACAAAATGTAAAATTTGTTATGTCATCTTATCAAGGCAAGTAACTAGCCTTATTCGCGAGATCATGTATCCTGCACTTACTTTGGCGTCAATTCTCATATATTAGACACTTGACGCTTCAATTATTTTGAAAGTTTTATCCTTAAAAGAGCAAGTTTTATGTCAAGATTCTGGCCGCTACGAAATTCAATGTTATAAGATGTTGTTTATTGACATAACATTATCTGTTACAGTATCAAATCACGGATTTGTATCTTCTTCCATAGATGAAAATCAGGTGTGCAAGGAATTAATTCAGCTTGGCCTAGCTTTAGTAGCCTAACCACAACCACGTCACTACTAATCGGTCACAAAATAGATATAAAAATGATAACTTGGAAGAAATTAAAAAAGAAAGCTGACCTTTAAAAAGTTTGAACTAGTGTGTTGGGTGACACAAAGTTTTGGAGATCAAGGAAGGTAGGATGATAAGTGATTATTGAGTTGACGTGGACGGTGCGGATGAGGCGGTTACGCCTATTAATTGTTGTTAAATTGATGGTTCTAAGTGTGTTTGTCTGGAGACAATATGCTACAAGTTTGTTTCCACCATCGGCGATCAAAATACCACCTTTTAAACCATCAAGGAGACACAAGGGATAGGACGGTTTACTCGCGATACGCGTTTCTTTGATGGTGAAAGCTTTATACCAATAATCCTTGATACCGTGTTGTTTCATGACCCAAATGGTGAAGATTTTACTAGGAGAAGAATACCAACAAAGACTTAAACAACCTTTTAGTACTCCCAAAATTCTACGGCAATCTTGTTCTTCTTCTTCTCCTTCAAATGGAGGTGAGGGGAATAAGTTGAAAGTCTCGTTGTTCAACTCAAAATCAAAGAGTTGATGACCACCATAATTGATCCAATGAACACGACCATTAAAAAACAGACCATCTCTCATATTGCCACGAATGTTCTTGAAGTGGTCGTTTGGTGGTAAAACTCTCCAGTTGTCGGTGCCAAGGGTGAAAACCTCAATTTGGATGATTGATGTAAATCTTTTGAAAATATTTATCACTTTGTATGATGTATCATCTAAAGATCCAAAACCATAACCTAGTGATTCACTAAATATTGACCTACGATAAGGGAGGGTCAGATATTGTTTGGCAATTGGATTTATGATGTAAGTGTTTCTATAAACATCCCGAACACAAATCAAACCATTGACAGATGGTCCTATAATTACATGGATATTGAAGCCAGGAAATCCACCGGGAACCCTTGGATGTGACAAACTGACATCATGAATCGTTACAACATCAACTAGTTGCCCTTTTTTTGTTTCTACTACCTTGTCTTGAATCTCTATCCACTTCAGTTTCCTCCGTTCATGAATCATTAGATTCGGATTCTTGTTATATTTCTTCGACCACAGAAGATTATTAACAAAGTAAGGATCCAAAACTAGATCCCGCCACTTCTTGCATACGCTCTTGCAGCAGATAATAGTTTTGAAATCAAGTCTTGCTAATATGTCCCACAAGACATCCTGAGCTAAATCTTCCACGCCCATTAAGTTTAAGTACTGCACGACAAAGCCGCACACACAAGTTAGAACAATAAAAGGCTTCATAGAAACTAAATAAGCTAGTGTATGCACTTGCAGTAGATATTAGGTTTGCATGCACGCAAAGAATCACTATGGGCATGATTATGATAACAATGAGCTTATTTTTGGGATTATTTTGAAACCCATGAGCTTATATAAAGCTTATAATATGTCACAATAAGCTTATATAAGTTTCAAACTAAACCAGAAAAAATGAGCTTATGAAATATAAGCTGAAGTCAAATAAGCTTAAACAAACACCCCATAAAGGCTACCAAAACAATGCCAAACGCCCGCTAAATAAAACCCAACTTTTAATGTTAACATCACCCAAAAACAACACTAAAATAACTATAAAACAGTAAGAATATAACAAAATAATATAACCCAATATGCATCAACATTAAAAAAAAATTAGAAGTTTATAAACAACCTTTGATGACTGCCGGTTAGGGTTTAAAGTGACTGACCAGTGGGTGGGTTTAAAGAAAAAATTTATGTTTTAAGGTTTTCTTTGTTTATAGAGTAAATTGCAAAAAATGTCCTTGTGGTTGACTAAATTGAAGGTTTTGTCCTACATCTTTCAAAAGTGTAAGTATCGTGGGAAAAAGTTTGAGTTGCAGTTTTCGTCCTTGTGTAAAGTAAAATGACTAAAATGCTCTTGTCAAAAAATGCAGCCTAAGGATTAAATTTGCAACCCAAACTTCTGTACAAGAACGGTGTCTGCATTTTTAAAGGTTACATACGAAACCTGCAAATTTGACCAAACCACATGGACAGTTTTGCAATTTACTCTATATATGCATATGATGTTCAGCTTATAAATCTTTTGAGATGTGGTCGATTAGTGATTATAATGTATTGTGGGGGGTTGGGGGTAATCAAGTTTAATTATTGCTACGTTCATATAACTTGGAAGTGATCACGTTAATTTCTCGAAAAAAACTCAAGAAAAAGAAGAGTTTTACTTGATTCTTAATGTGTGTGGCACTAGATTTCTCTGTAAATTAGTCAGCTAAAAGTTCAAAAACCATAGTCTAAAAAAAAACACACATCTTTATCGAACAATGACTACATAACCAATAAAATAATATCTTTACCCATCAAAATCTTT
The DNA here is from genome assembly GCA_030686995.1 of Artemisia argyi. Classification (NCBI taxonomy): domain Eukaryota; kingdom Viridiplantae; phylum Streptophyta; class Magnoliopsida; order Asterales; family Asteraceae; genus Artemisia; species Artemisia argyi. The sequence goes on from CM060702.1 coordinate 213,479,950, forward strand.
TTTGATTAACTAAAATGCAAAACGAATGCAAATTTGAAACATCCAAAAATAGTAATATAGACACATTTTGGGACGAAAGTAGCTGGTTTGTCTACCCACTGACAATGGCGGACCTAGGATCTTAGAGGACGGGGGCGATTTTTTATTTATTTACTAGTTATAATATCAGCGCACGCGCTGGGTTTTTTTGAATTTTTTAAATAATGTATATTTATCTATAGAAAACAAATAAGTTAATATTTTTTTTTTGTTATGCTTCTTAATTATCGGTTTTAATTATTTTTTGCTATAATGTTTCTAGTTTTAAAGAATCTAACACGAAACTTGACAAATGGTTCGACTGTCTAAAACTATATAAATAAAAGTAATCCAATATATTATTATCATAATGATTGTAATATTTATTCTAATGATTTTCATCCTCGACTTAGCCATGGGGTTGCTGTTGTAAAAGCTATACTCTAGTCTTGTGTGCCCTTCTGGTTTCTTCACAAAATCCCTAACAATTCTAAGTTGATTAGTGATCTTGTATCTTTGGGTTTTTTCCAACAGTTATGATCCAAATAACATCCGAGCCAGAACATAAACCACACCATTTGTTGCAATTACTTTTAATAGGTAAATTGATTTGTATTTTACTGTTTGACGGAGTTGGTTAATTCTAGTCTCATTACTCAACCAAATGAGTTACACTTCATGCTATCATTGTCGCTGTTCTTCATGTATTATAAAGCCTGTGCACGCATATGGTTTTGGATTCGTAACGTTTTATATGCTAATATGTAATTTTTTTTGTCATTAACTTACATAAAGTCAAAAACAGAATACTATAAACATGTAACTCATACACTCAAGTACTCAACTAAACATGAAAACACATCTTTTAATTTTAAAAGTGAGTTTAATTAGTACTATCCGGATATAAAAGTTTTGATTATTAGTTTACAATATAGTTTCTTTCAAATTTAGTAATTAAAATCACCCACGCATCGCAACTGCTCTTGCGCTTCCACGACAATTAAATATATACAACATCGAATTCAAAGTTTGCATTTCTACAATTCCCAGCAACATATGACATAAGATATATAATAGAGCCTTAATGAGCTACTCTCTAATGTCATATTATAGACATCACCAATTTCATATTACATTAGGTGTGTGCATTGTTTGGGTAATAATCGAATAAATCGAAAACCGAAATCGAACCGAATTTACCAAAACCAAATCGAACCAAACTAAAAATTCGATTTTCGGTTTGGATATGGTTTTGCAATTTGAACCGAAAACCGAATTTACATAAATATATACTTTATATATATATTTAATTAAATGAATAGTTATGTTTATTTATTTTATAACCCTGTGTAATACATAGGCTTTTTACTATTTACATAACTGCAATTCAACTTTTCTATTTGCTTTTGCTTGAATATCAATCTAAAAGACTAAAATCACCAAACAATAGAAACCACAATTAGGTGACAGATATTTTGCAACTTCTCCACATCTTACTTACTACTCATCAAATTGTATGAGATATGATCCATGGGTTCCAGCACTGTACAAACATGTATTAAATCAAGAAAGACCATTCTAAACCATGTTGGTTATAGACAAATGTATAAAGATATGTTATCACAATTGGTAAGATTAAAAGATGTCCATTTAAGCAATTGCAAGAAGACCTAAACTATTGGTCCTTTGCTTATTGGCTTCAATAGGAATTACCAATTTACCTTTTGCCATCAAATTTGGTTGAAGAAAGTGATTTTTTGGAGCTTATTGATGCTAGGGGTGAAGTTCATTATGTTAGAATGGACAGAGAGCATTGTTATTTGAGGACATTAAATGAGACTAAATGGTCTTCTTTAATCCAAAGCGTCATGGATCCCAAGCTAATCCATTTAGATCAGATAGGTCTATCATAATAACCACAAACATATTCCAATTTTAAAGTGTGCAATGACAACCTGAAACTCTTTTATGTTCCGGAACTTTGGTTTTGCTATAAGTGCTAAGATATCCACAAGAATTTGTGTCCAATGAATAAGCATCACAATGGTGAACAAACAGTTAGATTCATCTATGAGATATACAGTTAATCCGATAAGAGAAATCAAAATTGAAACTTTTTAGAGGGGAAAAAAAAGGATTAAAAGAAAGAAAAAAAAAAGGGAAGATTAAGTCATGTGTTCTTGCACTACTCAGATATAGAAACTCAGCATCATCTCGAACAATGGTGAATGTGCTTTTATTGATCATTGACAAGCAAATATAAGAATTTATATAAGCAACTGTAACATGTCTTGTATATCAAAACATGTGTTCAACATAAAATTGATTATACATTTTATTTAGTACCATACAATAATCATGTAGATGAATTATCATAGTACTTGAACCAGTACGCCCAACGTTTTTTAACTTGTCTGAAAGTCAGCACGCAGAAGACGCACCATTTTGTATATTAAGCTCAAAAGCGATTCCTTGTTGCATTGGAGACTGGCAGCCGTCCTAGCTTGTCTACTATCACTCCGGTTGATGACATGCGTTCTTGGGCAGGAATGTAATGGCGCATCCATAGACCTGTGTAGACCTGAGCAAAAAGTGACAGCAAAAATATATGATTAGATCCGAATAGGTAACTTCTGCTACCTGATGGTCATGTTGACCGTTACACTTTTTGTAAAAAAAAAAAAAAAAAAAAAAAAAAAAACTATTTCATCAAATACGATAGGGTTTCTGCATAGAACACTGAGGCGCGAACCCATTTGACATGTTTCCCTTTTAGCGATTTTTAGTGTTTGACCCGTGAAAACACATAAACACAACCCAAATCCAATAGAAGCCACTGATATCGAATATATGTAACTTGCCACTGAAATGGGATAATTAAACGAAGTGTAAGTATTATATTCGTCTCTCAACTAAATCCACAAGAGATAAAATACAAAAGTCGTCTCCAACATAAGTCATTATAATTGGTTATATATCGCTGTCCAAACACCCTAACAGTAAATCAGTTATGTACAGCAAGATATTACGAAAGTTTAAACATATAAATTAAATAACATAAGTTATGTAACAATTCGCATTTTCAGGTTAATTTTTATTCCCGAAAATTTCACTATTCATTTTTACTATTCACTTTTACTATTCATTTTTCGAAATTTTATTTTTATTTCATATTCTCGTGTGATAAATCATTTTCATGATAAATTAAAAGTTTGACACTCAGTTAAAATGGAACAGAACAAAGCTAATAATCACCCAACCAAACACCCCTTGGTGATAATCTCTTATTATAACAATATACACAGTAGATTAGTCCCCAACACAGGTGCTAACCAAACAAATACAAAGAAAAGATTGTTGTCCCTCTAATAGGTGCAACAATAGAATACAACAACTCACACTCTACCAAATCTATAAACAAAACCAAACCAGAGATCAAGATGATCTACTACACTTGTTTACAATAGTAAACTACCCAGAAAACCTCTAAAACCCAGATGATGATGAGAGACTGTTTGTATGTTGGACTGAGAGAACTATGAGATCGTAACTATGAAACCCTAGCAGGATAGAGTCATTATATAGCCCAGGAACTTACACTCTGAACCCTGCACAAACAAAACTTACAACCAACACCCAAAGTTATAAGGTTAGAAATATAGTTATAAAATAGTTACACAATAACCCCCTGAAGGTTCAGCTGTTTGTCACAAGGAAGTAATACTTTCAACACCCCCTCTCAAACTGATGAACCTGCAAACAGATTAATCATACCAAGATTTTTAACCATAACACTATGCTGCACAGACCCAAGGGCTTTAGTCAAAACATCAGCAGTTTGACTTTTTGAGTCAACCTTAACAGTTTTAATCAACCCAGAAGCAACTTTTTCTCTAATCAAATGAACATCAATATCAAAGTGTTTAGTTTTCTCATGCATCACTGGCTTAGCAGCAATTTGAATAGCAGCTTTGTTATCACAAAACAACTCAACTGGCAACAAATTTTCTGTAATACCAAAATCATTTAGCACTTTAAGAATCCACATAACCTCACATGTAGTAGAGGCCATACACCTATATTCAGCCTCAGCTGAAGATTTAGACAGAGTAGCTTGTTTTTTACTCTTCCAAGAGACCAAATTACCATTCACAAAAACACAATATCCTGAAACAGACCTTCTTGTAATAGGGCACTTAGCCCAATCTGAATCAGAATTGGCAGAAACTTTAAACCCTTGATTATTTTTACTAAAATGTAGCCCATTACCAGGTGCAAGTTTAAGATTCTTTAACACTCTTAAGCCAATATCAAAATGAGATTTCAAAGGAGAATGCATATACTGACTCAAGCAGTGCAAATCATAAGAAATATCAGGCCTAGTCATGGTAAGATATATTAACTTCCCAACAAGTTGCTGATAACTAGTAATATTTTTCAAATACTTATCATCATCAGACTCATTATTACTAAGCACAATATTCTCAGGTAAAGGAGTTAAAACAGGCTTACAACCAAGCAAACCATAATCATTCAACAGCTCAAGACAATATTTTCTCTGGTTTAAACATAAACCTTTACTAGTTTTTAGCACTTCAATTCCAAGAAAATATTTCAACTCTCCTAAGTCTTTAATTTTAAACTTATTCCTTAGAAAAGTTTTAAATTTTTCAATCTCACTCTCACTATTACCAGTGATCACCAGATCATCAACATACACAAGTAAATACAACACTGAACTTCCTTCAGTTTTAACAAACAAAGAGTGATCATTTTTAGATTGAACAAACCCAGCCTCAAACAGGGCCTCAGACAATTTAAGATTCCATTGTCTTGGAGCCTGTTTTAATCCATAAAGAGATTTTTTAAGCCTGCAAACCTTTTTACTATTTTCTGGAAAAAGACCAGGTGGAGGTAACATATAAACTTCTTCATTTAAATCACCATATAAAAAAGCATTGTTAACATCCATTTGAAAAATTTTCCAGTCATTTTGAACAACAATACTTAATAAGCACTTGACAGTGCCCATTTTAACCACAGGGCTAAATGTTTCATCATAGTCAAAACCTGGTTTTTGATTAAAACCCTTAGCTACAACTCTAGCTTTATATCTTTCAATTTCACCATTAGATTTAAATTTAAGTTTACAAACCCCTTTAGATCCGATAGGAATTCTTCCCAAGTATCATTCTCATATAAGGCAACAATTTCATCATTCATAGCACTTTTCCAGTTAACATTCTTAGAGGCTTCCTCATAAGAGGAAGGTTCACAAGACTTATTCAAATTAGCAACAAAACAACAATTATCAAAACTCAATCTAGTATGATTAGCAAATTTATTTAAACCATACTTAAGTTTAGAATCAAGCACATAGTCATTCAGTTTAGCAGGCAACTTAGAAGATCTTCTAGATCTTCTATAACTAGTAGTTCCTTCCTCAGTTTGATTTTGAACACATTTTGAAAACTAGGCACATCTATATCAGATGTTACATTTCCCTCAGAATTTAAATTTTCAACTAAAGGAGTTGCAGAACTAGAATCAATTGGTTGCTGTGGAGCATCAGGGTAAAGTATCTGTTCTAAATCCTGAACATCATCCACAACCCTACCAGACTAATCTAGATTACCTTCTCTACCAACAGATGCTACCTCACTTGTTTCATCATTGGGAGAGGGACTAGGAGTTCTGGTTTTTGACTCAAAATTATCAAAGAAATTTAAAGTGTTGATTTCAATATGAGAATCTGACAAATCAGTTTGTTTCATTTTATAAGGAAAAATAGTCTCATAAAATTTGACATCTCTGAAGTATAATATAGACCTATTTTCCAAACTTAACAACTTATAAGCTTTCTTTCCACTAGCATAACCAAGTAAAATACACCTTTCAGACTTCTCAGAAAACTTATCAGACTCTTTTAAAATAGTAGCATAACAAAGACACCCAAAACTCCTAAGATGTGCCAGGCTAGGTTCTCTACCATAGACCAAAGAAAAAGGAGATTTACCATTTAAAACAGAGGAAGGCAACCTGTTAATCAAATAAGTAGCAGTTAAAACACAGTCAGGCCAAAACACAAGAGGAATTCCCCCCTGAAACATAAGGCTTCTAGCAACATTAAGTAGATGCCTATGTTTCCTCTCAGCTATCCCATTCTGCTGAGGTGTATATGCTACACTGGTTTGATGAATAATACCCATTTTATCAAAAACTTCACCCATTTTATTATTAACAAACTCAGTACCATTGTCAGACCTAACAATCTTAATTTTTGTATTAAACTGAGTCAAAACCATTTTAAAAAAACTTTGAAACATCTCAAAAACTTCATGTTTTCCTTTTAGCATATACACCCAAACAGACCTGCTAAAATCATCAACAATAGTCAAGAAGTATTTGAAACCTTCCCTGCTAACAACCATGTAAGGCCCCCACACATCTAAATGTATAAGGTCACCAAAAACAGAAGTTTTATGTTCACTTAAAGGAAAAGGATCCCTTGTTTGTTTAGCCTTATGGCAAACATCACAAGGTGCTCCATGATCAATATGAGTTAATTTTAAAGAACCTTTTAAAAGTTTTAAAACTTGATTTGCAGGGTGTCCCAACCTACTATGCCAAACATCTTTAGAAACAAAACAACTAAGAAACTCACTTTTAATCACACAAGCAGAAGAAACTTTGGACTTATCAAACAAATAAAGACCACCAGACTCACTACCAGTCCCCAGCACCCTCTGCTGATTCAAATCCTGAATATAGCATTTAGTCTCATCAAAACCAACTCTTAACTTGCTATCTTTAATCAATTTATTAACAGACATGAGACTGACACAATACTCAGGAACAACTAAAACATCAAACAAAACCACATTATCATTAAGCTTTAGGTTACCAACATGAGTAACTTTAGCTAAAGTTCCATTAGGATGTCCCACAGTAATCTTTAAATCAGATATATCAATCAAATTATGCATATTAAGAGGACTATTAGTTAAATGTTGATTAGCACCAGAGTCAATTATCCATTCCAGATGATAATTGACCCCATCCAACTTAATATTAGCACCAAAAAACTTGTAAAAGTGTTGATTAAAGAAAACACTGCAATTAAAAAAGGAACAAGAATCCTTACCTGCCATATTGGCATGAGCAGAGGTTCTAGGTTTATCATTCAACAAACTTAAAAGCTTCATAACCTGTTCATTGCTCAAGGACATACTACCAGTACCATTCTTAACCACAGAAGCACTTTTTATATCATTAGTTTTATTGAAATTATTAGTAGGTTTCAGATTAGGATACTTTTTAAAACCAGGTGGATAACCAATCATTTCAAAACATCTTTCAACAGTATGTCCCTTCAAACCACAATGAGAACAAAGCAAACTATCATAGTTTCCCCTGTTATTAGACCCAGAATTGTTACCATTATTGCTTCTTCTCCAATTAGCATTTTTATTATCATAAGTCTTAGAAACAAAAGCAGACACCTGAGCCTTCTCAGTTTTAACAGTTGTGGTTGGAACCCCTCTATGGGATTCTTCCCTTGATACAATGACAAAAGCATCTTTGACTTCAGGAAGGATTTCCCTGGTCAAAAGAGTACTTCTTATGGGTTGATAAATGTCATCAAGACCCATAAGGAACTGCATCAATTTTAACAACTTACCATGATCAACAAGTTCTTGTCTAGCCTCACAAGTACAATCAGGCAACTTAGTAAGAATATCAAACTCTCTCCACAAAGAATTCAACTTATAATAATATTCAGATACAGGTAAACCACCTCGTTTAAAACTGTTAATCTTTTGAAGCAAATTAAAAACTACAGAACCATCAATTCTATCATATGTATCTTTTAAATCTTTCCACACAACAGAAGCATTATCAGAAAAAACATGCCTAAGATACACATCTTGAGTTAAAGAACTCAAAATCCAATTAAGCACAACAGCATTACATCTATCCCATTGAGCCTCTAACAAAGGACTAGCATCATAATCAGTTCTAACACAAGAACCATCAAGAAAACCAATTTTTTTTTTTTTTTAATTTGCATAGCAAGTTTTATAGCACTAGCCCAAACTCTATAATTCTCAACACCAGCCAATTTAATACTCACAACATATGCACAATTAGAATCATTAGGATGAAGATGCAGAGGATTACTCTGATCAAGACTGCTAATCATAATAGCCATACTGAACAATTAAAGAACACTAAACCAATGAATACCAGATAAACAAACAAGCAACCAGATAAAACTGACAATACTAAAGAAACAGATAATCAACCAGTACCAACTAATAAACCAAACAATCAACCAAATATAACTAAAACTACAAACCATAAAAGAACCAAACACACTCACACCCAGGACTAACTTAGCCCAAGCCAGCAAGTTGTGATTGACCAGAGCAGGTATTCACACCTCTTATAGAGGCAGATCAAGAAGTTAGTCAATCCGTTTGCGCACACTAAACTCAGAACTAGTTACCCTAAAGGAAGAAAGAACATTACAGTGCTATAGAGATGAAACCAGCAGCGGAAAATAGCCCAAGAACCACAAGATTCCCAGAATACAAGAAACCCCCAATTAGAAAAACTAGGGTTTCTTCCAATTAAACCAAGAAACCACCAATTCAACCACAAAAAACAACTAAAATCACCTTCAATCAAACCAAGAACCTCAACAGTCAGACAACCCCCAAAAATTAGGGTTTCAAGAAAAAACCCTAATTCAATCGAGCTCTTAATCAACAAGAACCACCAAGAGATCAACCGATTACCAACCTAGTGCTCTGATACCAAGTTAAAATGGTACAGAACAAAGCTAATAATCACCCAACCAACCACCCCTTGGTGATAATCTCTTATTATAACAATATATATAGTAGATTAGTCCCCAAAACAGGTGCTAACCAAACAAATACAAAGAAAAGATTGTTGTCCCTCTAATAGGTGCAACAATAGAATACAGCAACTCACACTCTACCAAATCTATAAACAAAACCAAACCAGAGATCAAGATGATCTACTACACTTGTTTACAATAGTAAACTACCCAGAAAACCTCTAAAACCCAGATGATGATGAGAGATTGTTTGTGTGTTGGACTGAGAGAACTATGAGATCGTACCTATGAAATCCTAGCAGGATAGAGTCATTATATAGCCCAGGAACTTACACTCTGAACCCTGCACAAACAAAACTTACAACCAACACCCAAAGTTATAAGGTTAGAAATATAGTTATAAAATAGTTACACAATAACCCCCTGAAGGTTCAGCTGTTTGTCACAAGGAAGTAATACTTTCAACACACTCAGTAGATCATTTTCATGAAAGTTATTAAGGAAATACACGTTTAGGTTAAAAGTTCATGATCCTGGCCAAGTATGGACTATTTTAGAATTACTTAAAACTTCCTTTCCACACGTATCTACCCGTACTATCTTCTATGCAATGGAATGTGAAAACATAGGTTACAAGTCTTGTATGGGCGGGACTTGCAACTGAATGGTTTGACATCGCCTTTGTTTAGTGGACAGTTTTTCAAAAGCAACGGACATATCACAAGTATACCTAATTTAGGTATTTGAAAATTTTATCGAACCTTGGCTAAATATAGACTAGTCACCTATATTTAACCTTGGGACAGTGGAACATAGTCTGACTAACTATATTCGACTTAAAATTTTCAAATACTGAGAATAGTTTTACTAGGGTTATGTTCAGATTAATTTCCTACATGAACTCGATAAACCACCAGAATTCACTAAAAAGATCTAGAGACACGATAGTGTCTTACCACTCAACAAGATCTTAACACCTTATTTGTACTAACTAATTTTATTCTTGAAAGTTTTCATTTATGAGAAAATCCGAACTACTATCTTGGGATAGTTATCAATTCTTCTCTTCATCCCGTAGAAGTACTATCCTGTTTAGGTCCTAAGGATACCATTCCGTCATAAACCCTTAAAATCTATTAAAATTTTAAAGCAAACTTGACATCTCTACCAATATTAATGTTAAGCATACACTACACACTTTTGTTCATCAACATATCACATCATTATCTTCACAACCGTTGCAACCACAAGCTCATTAACAGACCTTGATGCACTTTTAAAGCTCAAATCATCCTTAGTTACACCACAAGCACCCTCATCAGCTTTACAAGATTGAATATTCATTTTATACTTTTGGAACACAAGTATCATCTCGTAATACACTACCTTGTAACTCACCGGCTAAGTATGAAAGTTGTGTTGGGAATTCTTAAGTAGGATGATTTATAATGTCCTTATTTAAATGGATTGGGATGCCTTTTCATTTAAATAAAGAAATTGTAAATCACCGAACCATAAGTTTATATTTCTTTATTTACATTGTTTGGGATGCCTCTCTATGTAAATAAAGAATTATAAACAAGTGGGCTTATTAGTATCCAAAATAACATAAGTATAAAGTCAATAAACACTAGGTACAACAACAGATTACTGTAGAATATCAATCAAGTCTTAAACATGAATGGTTCTTGTGATTAGGATTGAATTAGATGTAATTTTAGAGAGAGAGAGAGTTTAGAGAGAGAAAGTGTTGGGAGCCTTGAGAAAAACTAAAAATGTATTCGTTTGTGAATGAAGGTCCAACCCTCTCCACATGTGGAGAGGGGTATTTATACTTATCCTACAAAGAAACATAAAAACGCCCACACCCGGGCTGTGGATCAGGCATATAGTGGGTAAGACCCGTCCTTCTTCCACGTTGTTACTTAGACTAAACTAATACTTAACTAAATAATATACTAACTACGAGCTAACTTAAATGCTATTACAATAATTAGGTGACCGAGACTTTTATAGGAATATCCGTATTCCTAACAATCTCCCCTTAAGCGAGGTCACTTTGAAATTAAGTTGTTTGGTCTTTAAGCATTCTTTCGTCTTTGTAGCTCATAGGTTCTGATTCTTCACTTTTCTGCACACTTTGTACTTCAAGCAAACGAACTTGTAATTTGGATTCCTTTGAGTTGTGTGATCTTTGAGCTTCTTTGAGATCATCAGCCATAGTAAATCTCCAAGCTCATCCTCAGTAGTATCGCCTTCATGTGATGTAATGACTTTAGGACCATCATGCTCACACCCTTCTGGATCAGGAGACTTTACATTAGAGTTGTGTATCAGGAGACTTTTTCATTAGAGTTGCGGAAACGTTGTTGGTAGTCTCTCAACATTTGTAGTAGCAAGTCTCTCATCGTCATTGATAGTGAGTAGGATATGTGAGCATGAGGTATGGATTGACCCGATTCAGCTGGAAATAGGAGCCATCAACGCCATCTTTATATGTGTCCCTGAAATAAAATAGTTAGCAATAAAGATAGAGAACGAATATGGCTTTGTCATTCGTTCTGCGAGGACAGACTACCCTCCGGTTTTGTGAAAACCGACCTGTGATCAGGTAGAGTCTCTTTTAAAGAAGACTATCCTTGACAGGAATTTCCAGCTTGTAGTAATGAATTTTCCAAAGAATCCACTTTGGAATCTTCATACTTAGCATGTTCTCATACCGGAACGTCTCAAAGCAGACAGCACGATAGAGTGAATCGGTGAATTATATTCACGGATTGATGAAAAATTGATTTATAGAAATCACTCGCGTGTCATATAATAAACAATCTTTGAGACACGACGAGTGTTTTATGCTTAGAATCACATTTCCATCAAAAATACTTTTGTTTGAAATATTGTACACAATCAATGTGCTCGAAAAATTAGTTTGTGAGCACATTGAAAGGTTTTAGCAAAAGTATCCGTCAATCCATATCCTGGAACAAGTTTGATTCAATATTTGAAACGCACCATTGTTGCTTTCTAGTTGTCACTTGATCATTGATCCAAGATGGATCTCATATGTCACCTACCAAGAGCTTGAAAGATGTTCGCTCTAGAAGGATTTCCATCGTCATTGTGAATATTTTCGTATCACTCGGATGTTCTAGCAATACCACAAGGATAATGCGTAGGACACTAAATATTTTATCTTATTTTCCACATTATGTGAACCAATAAGCATATTTGGAATGTGTCCTAGTGAGATTTATGGACGATCTCTTTGTCTCTAGACTCAATAGTGCGTTTTGTTCCGCTCCTGGAGACTGGGGAGGCGTAACCTGTTTTAGGTATCAACATAGCTCGCAATGAGCGGTCGATACATTGCACAGGGTTCCCCGTGAGAATGAAACAAGCTCTTTTAAGAGAACTTGAGTGGTTGAGAAGTTTAGTGCAGTGCGTCATTGGGTCCATGACGTCTTGTCTTCAATACCGGTGTTATCTTAGTAACCGCCAGTAGATTATGCATTGAACCCGGTTTCTGCCCTAAGGTTGAATATATGGATGGCTATTTCTTTTCACCCTTTCTCATTACATTTCTTTTTCATTCTTCAACCCCTTCAGTGCTTACTGAGACTTCACCACTAGAACCTTGTTGGGTTTGTTCCAGTCCTAGCTCTATCTCAGTCCGCACTCTTCCCTTTCTCACTTTACTCCTTTTTTCAACCATTCCTAAGGACTTCTAATCTATCTAGAGGATTGTCCCTGGGAAGATCCTTCCGGTTCTGGTGGATCATGGGAACTCATACCTAACCTTAACCAACCTTATAATTCCATGCATAAAGATAAATGGTCGGTCTTTGGTATAACTTCCACAAACGCCTTTTGCTCCCCCTCAATATGTGCATCATTCGAAAGAGTTTAGCACATATGTGGGAGCACATTTATTGAGTCCAAAAGATCACATTTTGAATATCAGATTTCATATTTAAATCACATTCTCTCCCCCGATCAAAAATTTCAAATCTTTTGAGATTTTGGATCTCAATTGATTTAAATAAGTTAGAAAGATTTAGAAATGCGGTCAATTTTAATATTTTCTGATAAAAGGAACTTTTTCTTGCTCCCCTTCAATCTGTGAGAGAGGTTGTTATGTGTCAGATTTGAAGAGTTTACAAAAGATTCGAAGTTTTTAACGAAAACCTTTAAAAATTTCTCATTCTGACACATAACCATCACAAAGTATATTGTTGCAAGATTTTTGTACAAAGTGTGGAGAGTTTTGATGATACGTAAAATTTTGAGAAAAATCACTCTCCCCCTCAATCAGTGACGGATGTTAAAGCTTAAATAAGTGATGTCAATGATTGAGTGAAAAATTTTGTCAAAATTTTGAGTACAAATTGATTTTTAATCAAAATCTCATGGTACCACCAAGTTTTGCACAAATACTTTCCAGAAAAATCATAGAAAGGAAAGTATTTGGCGATAAAAAGAATATCACTCTCCCCCTCAATCAGTGACGGATGTTAAAGCTTAAATAAGTGATGTCAATGATTGAGTGAAAAATTTTGTCAAAATTTTGAGGTACAAATTGATTTTTAATCAAAATCTCATGGTACCACCAAGTTTTGCACAAATACTTTCCAGAAAAATCATAGAAAGGAAAGTATTTGGCGATAAAAAGAATATTTCTCTTCTTTATCAAGAAATAATGCACTGAAGCGTACATTAGATCGAGGAAACATGGATATAAAGTAATACATAACAACCGTCTTTTTGGCGACGTGTTTTCCCCATTTTGAAAAACGGGTTGCTATCTGAAGTAATAGCAAGCCATATTTTTGAAGTGCGGGTTGCAGACTACAAGCCATAATTTTGAAGAATATTTTGAGGAATGACATATTTTAGAAAAAAATTTATTTGAAACTGAAAAACTCTTGCTCAAGCATATGTATGATTCCGTGTCATTATTGAATGACATTTCTAGAATCGTACATAATATTGATTACACAAGAGACATGTCGTGAGAAGAATATTTTTGGATTTTTGTGAATTTTCAGATTTTTATGGATTTTATAAGTTTTATATTTTTCTATTTTCTTTTTGATATATGTTATGTACAAAGGATATGTGAAGCCAATCCTTCAATCATCATTCTCTTATTAGAGAGACTTAAGAGTTTCTGGAGTGAGGCTCTTCATTCAAAGTCATGGGAGAATGAACTGAAATCTTTCTCGAGACAGAGCCTTTGTGAAAATATCTGCCAACTGAAACTCCGTTCTCACAAAGTAGAGTTCCACTATCCCTTTCTCCACTTGTTCTCTGATGAAGTGATGACGAATATCGATATGTTTGGCTCTAGAGTGCTGGACATTGTTGCAACATAGGGCGATGGCACTTTTTTTTATCACAATACATTGGGATCTTGTTGAAATCATACCCATAATCTAATAATTGTGATCTCATCCACAAAATTTGAGCACAACACGAGGACATGGCTATGTATTCTGCTTCGGTGGATGATATTGAAGTGCACATCTGCTTTTTGGAGGACCAGCTGACAAGTTTCTCACCCAAGAATTGAGCACCTCCGGAAGTACTTCTGAGAGTATCTTGGCACCCCGCATGATCAGCATCAGAGTAGGCCGTGAGAGCCATTGCATTGTCTTTAGGATACCAGAGACCCATGTGGATTGTCCCTTGGAGATATCTGAAGATTCTCTTGACAGCTTCCAAGTGCTTTTTGGTGGGCTTGGATTGATGTCTGGCACACATGCATACAGCAAAAAGAAGGTCTGGCCTACTTGCTGTGAGGTATATGAGAGATACAATCATGCTTCTTTATTTGGTTTGATCAATTGTCACACCAGTGGAGTTGTCATCGAGTTTGGATCTTTCAATCATGGGTGTATTCACAGTGTCACTTGAGTCAAAGCCAAACTTCTTGAGAATATCACTAGCATACTTGGCTTGATTAATAAAAATGCCTCTTAGGTTTTGTAAAACTTGTAGCCCCAAGAAGAACGACATTTGTCCCATCATGGACATTTGAAATTGGGAACTCATTTCTGTAGCAAAGCGATCACATTCCTTGGAATCAGACGATGCGAAGATAATATCATCAACATAGATTTGAACGTGAAGGAGATTGTTCCCAATCTTTCTAGTGAACAAGGTAGGATCAACAACACCTTTGGTAAATCGATTTGCAAGAAGAAACTTGGAAAGTGTGTCGTACCAAGCTCCAGGAGCCTGTTTGAGACCATAGAGTGCCTTCTTTAAGCGATATACATGATTTGGTCTTTCAGGGTCCACAAAACCTTCGGGTTGAGAGACATAAACAACTTCTTTTAAGTCCCCATTCAAGAAGGCAGTCTTAACATCCATTTGATACATGATCATGTTACTACTGGCAGCATTGGCAAGAAAGATTCTGATGGCCTCGATACGAACAACTGGTGCAAAAGATTCTTCAAAATCAATACCCTCTTGTTGACTGTATCCTTTTGCAACTAAACGAGCCTTATTCTTCAACACATCCCCATGCTCATCAAGCTTAACTTTGAAAATCCATTTAAGAGCAATGATCATCGCACATTCAGGAGGTGGTATTAATTCCCATACATCAAGACGATCAAACTCATGGATTTCTTATTGCATTGCTGTGAACCAAGACACCTTTGTAAGGGCGTCTTTGAAGTCTTTGGGCTCGACTTTAGATAATACTGAGTTGAAGAAACACCACAAGGCATCAGTGGCAAGTTGTTGTCTGGTGGATATCGGTCTTGAGGGGTTTCCTATGATGTTGTCAATAGGATGATCATTTGTCCATTTTCTGAGATGTTCATGAGGTTAAGGATAGGGTACAGAAATTACGTTGTTTGAATTTTCTGAGGAAGATGCTTCATTGGAGGATTCTGGTGCAAATACGTTTTCAAATGGTTCTTCCTCAGATGATGCAAAAGGATTGACTTCCCATGAGTTATCAGACGTAACTCCTTGATGTTCAGAAGACGATTGTATGTTCGAATCACTTTGAGGGTTGCTGCATTCTGGTGCCTCCGGATCAAGAGAGATGGAGACTGAAGGACCATTTGCATCATGTGGTACGTTTCCAGCCATAATATTAGGTTCAACAACTGGCTGTACCGGTTCATGTGGTGGCTGTGATTCAAAGTACTCATCAAACATGGGATCAAATAACCTTTTCAAGTCTTCACTCGAGGGAGGAACATAAGGAGTGACATGATTGGAGTTCTGTACAAGTCCTGAACTTATTGGTCCAGGAGATAGAAGATTATGTGAGGGTCCTGGTGTGTCCTGAAGCCGTATGCTCTGTCAGCTCATCAAACGTGACATGGATTGTTTCCATGATTTGTCGGGTTCTTTTGTTGTAGATTCGGTACCCTTTTCGATCTGCAGCATAACCGACGAATACCCCAATATCAGCTTTAGCTTTGAGCTTCCCTAAGTCTTCACTGTCGTTAGTTGGGTAGCACAGGGCACCAAATACACGAAGACAGGAGAGATCAGGCTTTTTGAGATGCACCAGCTCATATGGTGTCTTGTTGTGGAGAGGATGAATTAGTGATCGATTTTGAGTGTAACAAGCAGTAGCAATGGCTTCAGCCCAAAGAAACATAGGAGTTTTTGAGAATATCTGCATAGTGCGAGCCGCTTCAACTAGTGTGCGATTCCTTCTTTCAACGACTCCATTTTGTTAAGGAGTTCGAGGAATGCTTTTTTGATGACTGATGCCGACACTTCGTAGAATTTGGTGAGATGTTGGTTAACAAACTCAGTTCCATTGTCTGTGCGGATGATTCTAACAGTTTTTTTTAGCCTAACTTGCAACTGCTTGATGATCTTGATGATGATATCGGGAGTTTCATCCTTGGATCTTAAAAATTTCACCCATGTGAATCTTGAATAGTCATCCACAATAACAAGAATATATCTTTTCCCATTGAAGCTTTGCACTCTCATGGGTCCACACAGATCCATGTGAAGGGTATGGAGTACTTCGGTGTTGGAGTTGGTGGGTTTTGGTTTATGTGTTTGTTTCTTGCTTTTACCCAATTGACATGATGAACAAAGACGATCCTTTTCATACTTCAGTCTGGGCATGCCTCGAACAAGATCTTTGCGAGAGAGCTCGTTTATGGTGCCGAAGTTCAAGTGGTTCAAACGTCGATGCCATAACCATGATTTGCTTTTACAGGCCTTAGAAAGTAAGCAAATGGGAGAGGACCGCAACATGTCTTCAATAGATATGGTATACAAATTTGTACCATGACTTCCTTTAAGGAGATCAACTCCGTCCAGTTCTCTAACGAAACATGTGTGTTTTCTGAAGGCCACTTCGAGATCAGAATCACAGAATTGTCCAACAGAGAATAAGTTGTGCCCCAAGTCCTTCCACATAGTAAACTCTTGAAATTACACTGTCACCAAACACATAATCACCATACCCCATGATAGCTCCAAAGTGATCGTTACTGAATCTAACTGTCCCGATAAACTTTTTCACGAAATTTCTGAGCCGAGAGCGATCCCCAGTCATATGTTTTGAGCAGCCTGAGTCCAAATACCACAGGACGATTTGTACGACCTGCATTTGAAACCAGACAGATATGGATAACTGAAAAACATGGATCCCCAAGTGTAATTGGGATCCAATAGGTTAGCACATGCATACTTAAGAGATTCATGATCAGTATTATCATTGGTTCTTAAAGATGAACCGATACCAGTGGAAACTGTTGTCTTACTATCAAGGCATTGGGTCACTAAAGGGAATATTCTACCAGTAGCCTTCCATCTCTTAACCTCTAACGACTTAGGGTCGGGTATGTAAGTCAAAGGGCACTGGTTTCCTAGAGTGAATTTTCTACCCGTAGGTTTCCACTGATATCCTACACCGTTAAAAACTTTTCCTGTAGCTCTCCAAGTATTGTTATCCTTAGCAGATATAACAGGGGATTTATAAGATGATTGCAAAAATGACACAACACATTCATCATGATTTCCAGAAATCAAACATTCATTACAAGTCTTGCAAGTCGCATTAGAATTCGAATTAATAACAGTACGCTTAACGCAAATACTAGAATCAACACGATTCTTTTCATTCAAATCAATCTTATTGTTCCTAAGGTGGTCTTCTACTTTCTTCCCTTGATCATTCTTAGCAGGCGAGGTCCTATCATTCCTTGTGTTGCCTTTAGGATTTGACCCGCTAGCTTTAGTAACATTGATTACTCCTGTAGAATTTACGATGGGAACATTAGATTGTTGCAAAATTGTTTGGTTTCTAGGTGTTGATGTGCTGTGCACAGAACTAGCCAAGGGTTTATCAAAAGTAACATGCTTCTTCAAGTTCCTAGATGAGGATGTGCCAATTTTGTCACTCATGTTGGGAATTTTGGAACATGTACCTATGGCATATTCAAGCAACTCTTGTGACCTCTTGGTAAGAAAGCAAATATCCGATAGGGTGTTATCAGATGGTCTTACCGTTCTATCATCTTCTATGGTTTCACGGGTCATGTCAAGGCAGTTCTTAAGATGTCTAAGATAATCACTATGGACTAGCTCATTGTTCTTAAGGGGAAGTGGAATAAAGACAGCCTCACATGCATATTTTTTACAGTTACAAACCACAGAATTGATATTGTCACTTGCATTCAACGACATTTTCCCTTTCACTTTTGTCTTTAGATTCTCAATTTCATTAAGCAAAGACGTTATTTTTACATTGGTTTTATCACGAGTGATCTTGATAGAATCATATAACTCTTTGTAATGTTGTTTGACTTTAGAATTTTCAGCTTGAAAACACTCATTTTCATGTTTAAACAAGTTGATCGTGTTTTAAAGTTGAAAATTATGAGAATCTGCAGACATTGGTTTATGGGAGTTAATCACAGCATTCATGGGAGACTTTAATTGGGCAATTTGAGTCCTCAATAACCTGATCGTGTTTGTGTGAGCTTGAATTTTTTTCATCCCTTATATGCATCAAATTTAGGAGCATCAGATGACGTTTTTGCCTTTGACATTTTCATTTTTTCTTCTAAATGTTGATATTTTAATTGTAAATTAAGATTATCAACTTCTAGTTTAGAAAGGTGCTTGACCATGTTATGATGATCATCATTTTGAATTTTTCAAGCAATTTCCCATTCTCCCCCTCAAGCTCAATAACACGATTGTGAAGGTTATTCAAAACAATAGACATTTCATGAAACTGACTAGCATTTAGAGAAGACTCTGTAGCAGTATAAAACACATCTTGTGAAATACATTTAGCAATCAAGTTGTCATTCATGATGAGAATATTTTTTTCTGGCAATTTCACTATGTTGAAGGTCTATTGTTTTTTGTTTACACTCATTTTCCACATCTATAAACGCTTCTTTCATTTCCTTAATCTCACTGTCAAGGGATTGATGTAGACCCTCAAAGTGTTCTTTGATAAGTTTAAAGAATGGGATGACTTCAGTTAAGTAACACTCCTTAGTTAGCTCAAATCCCCGTTCACCCTCAGTGATTCCCGTTGGTGTAATTCTCTTTTTGCATGTTTTATCGAAATCAGTGAACATTTGACACAGGACATAAATGCTAATGAGAGTTTTACATTTTGTGGGAAGTGACAACTGAACTAAGTGCATCGGTGTATTGGGGGGGGGGGGGGGTACACCGTTGGGGCAGCTACCTTTAGGGATGTTTTGGCCTTAATTTCCTCAGCTTTTATTTTTTCCATGTCTAGGGGCCAAAATACCTGTTCTGGTGTTAACTTAGTTTGTGGTGCAAAAACAGTCACTCGGTTTTGTTCATAATAGTCATGAGGCTTAACAATGACTCGGTGTTTAATGCACTTTGGATCCTTCATTTTTTTATCAAATTTCTCTGTATTGGCAGAATCAAGTTCCTCTAATTCGTCATCGAATGAATTATTTGGGGGATCATGATTGGGAGTAAGCATAACTTTAGCATCATAGAGGGCAGGTTGAGAGTCTCTAACGCTCTTAAGGAAATTTGTTTTAGGAATCCCTAAATCCTTATTACTATTCTTATCTCGCAGTTTCATGTGCTTTTCCACCATTTGAGCTGTTTGAGGTGTTTGGCCAAGAACATACAACTTGTTTTCAAGTTTGTTTTTCAACTGCTTAAGGTTAGAAAATTCGTTTAATGGTTTAGTTTCCTTTTGTTGAAATTCAATTTTTAGGAGTTTTACACTATCCTGAATTTCCTGTTTTTCCTTAAAAGCACGTTCAAGTTGACTTTGAATAGATTGAATTTCTTGTTTAAGGGCCATTTCCTTCAAATTTTGTTCAGTGATGTAGGCATGCATTTGCAATTCCAATTTTTGTTCACGTCCAGTAAGCTCAAATTTAGCACGTTGTTCATAAAACCTTACTTGATCCCTAAGAATGTTTATCCTAGTGTTTAGGGTATCATCTGGGGCAACAACCGTATACTCATGTAAATCACACATTTCTTCATCAGCAGAGGATATATCACTTGGTACAACAGACTCGACGTTATGCTTCACATAATGCTCATATGGGACAATATTGCTATTCCCTAAATTTGCAGTATCTAATTCATCAACGTTCGTTTGTTGTACATTGTTACATATCGATTGCTCATGTATCACATCATAGTCACACACAACAGAAGACTTTCTACAAGATACGTCAGAATGCCTGTCGTGATCCAAATGTTGCTCAGTTGGTAACACTACGATGGTTTCCAATTTAGCCTCATTTGATTCACAAACATTATTTTGTCGTATATCACAGAAGTTCTTCTGTTCATCACATTTATCATATAGTTTTAGTACCTAAGATATGATGGATGAATTGGAGCGACCAGATTGTTGTGCAGGTGAGACAGTTGATGATAGATCAGCCATGAAGATTGTCTGAGCGGTGGGTTCGTCATCAACATCTGAGTCGAAAGCATCACAATCCTCTGCCTGGAAGATGTTTGGATCATTAAGAGCTAAATCCTGAACTGGTTGTTCATCCACATCATCATCAAAAGTCTTTCCATCATCCCCAGCAATGAACGCCAATTCTTCCTCATTGAGCACAACTCCATTCTCTTGAGCTTGTATGAGCAACATTTTGTCCTTGAAGTAATCTAAGTTTTGAGGACGCTTTGGCAGAGTGCAATTCCTGGCGATGTGACCTAGACCCCCACAGTTGTAACATTTTGGTTGCCTTCCTTGTCCCTGATTCAGATTTCCAACTCTGTTCTGAAAGTTGCCCCGCACTGCATTTCTTTGATTCACATTCTGTCTTCCCTGAACGTTTTGCACCATTACTTTTCCGTCTTCCACAATGGCTTGATTTTGTGGATTGGAGGAAGTTCTGAGTTGATTGTTGGAAGATGGGAGTGCAGCCCTTAAATGTTGAACCAGTAGAGAAACTTGATTGGAGAGATTGTCAATCATCTTGTCTGTATGAGAGTATCCGAGTCGAGATGAGTGTTCATGGCGGCTGATGACTATAGCGATGAGTGATCCATTGATGACACAGGTTGATTAGTTGGCCCCATGCTACTCATGAAAGCAAGTGAGTCACTGGTGACTATTCGATTGAGTTTCTCTCTTAGTTGACGATCATAAGCAGCATGCTTTTCATGTTGTTGCAAATAAGCAAACAATTGCTCATAGTTTGTATTTCTCAATCCTTTGTTGAGCTTGACAGCAGTGACAAACCGATCCCACTCAGGTGACATGTTGTTCACAAACTTAGAGTTGAGTTGAATGTTGATCATTGTCATTTTGATCATTCTCATGTTGTTAACCAGTTTGTGAAATCGGACATAATAATCGGTAATGTTTTCACCAGGATTCATTTTGAAATGCTCAAACTCATCATATAATTGAGATTCACGGTCTTCTTTGGTCAGCTCTGAGCCAGACAGAAGCATTTTGACATTATCCCACACTGCTTTGGCTTCAATGTTGAAGTTGATTAGTTTGTACACATCTTTGGGTAACCCTTGTATTACTATGTTGGAGGCACGAATGTCAGCATCATAGCGCTTCTTTTCAACATCAGTGAGATCATTGTAAGTGTGTGGTCTATCAATTCCCTGAACAACAGAGCCATCCTCAGCAGTGGCGGTAACATCTCTAGTTGTATCCATCTGCATGGGACCTTCATCGATTGATCGTAGAATGTTCTCACCATTTTCTTTACCCAAGCAGTACAATCTGATTCTTTGCGCCCATGATTCATAATCTGTCCTGTCTAGCATTGGTGGTCGGGTGTCGGACCCAGCAGCTTGAATGTCATCAGATACAGTCGACATCTCAAATTCTTCAAACGGGATTTTACAGCTTTAGTGACTTAAACCTAGAAATGATTCTTTCTAGGGATTTTACTAAAGTCAATCAAAAGAAACCGGAAGATATATTCAGCAGTTTAAACTAAAAGAGAGATACCAGATGAGTCACAGTTTGCATCAAGTGTTAAGTTGTGACAAGTCCAGTTACAATATATCCAATTGAGATTAGTCAAGTCGTAAGGAATTACTCACAACGTCAGATCACAATTAGATCAATTGAAACGACTAAGGTTGCAACAATACACGAATTGCAAATTGATTACCCAATCACATGAATCTCATCA
The DNA here is from genome assembly GCA_030686995.1 of Artemisia argyi. Taxonomy (NCBI): domain Eukaryota; kingdom Viridiplantae; phylum Streptophyta; class Magnoliopsida; order Asterales; family Asteraceae; genus Artemisia; species Artemisia argyi. The sequence goes on from CM060702.1 coordinate 213,502,468, forward strand.
CTTAGTAAATTGCCAAATAATGTGAGATAGTCGCAACTGTGTGTCCTAATCGCAGCAGGAGATAAACATAAGGTGAGCAAATCGCAGTGGAAGGTAACCGCAAGGTAGGTAACCGTAGAGAAAGGTAATCACAAGGTGAGTTAACCGCAGGTAGCAACTAACCACAGAGTACACTAACCGCAAAATAGGTAACTACAGAGAAAAGTAATCACAAGGTGAGTTAACCGCAGGGAGGAACTAACCGCAGAGTACACTAACCACAGAATGGATTACACACAAATCACTAACCACAAATCACTAACCACAGTAAGTAGCAAACCGCAGAAACTAAACGCAGTCCACTAAACCGCAGAAGCTAAACGCATTCAGATAGTCTCAGATACCAATCGCAGATCATCTAACCACAGGAGCTAGTCGCAATGACCATAGTCCAAAAATGTCACTTTCCTTGCGATTTGTTTGTATTCCCAGAATAGTAATCGCAGACAAACTAACCACAAAGATCAGGAGCTAATCGCAGTGAAGCAATGGAATAGTGGAGATAACCGCAACAATGAAAAACGACCAAAAATCAATCTAAACTTCAAATAAGCTTATGAAATATAAAACCCAACTGAACCACAATGTTGTGCTAACACCAAAGATCATACAAGTACATCCCTAACACATTTAATAACACAAGAAAGATCAAACTAAGATGTTGTGAATAAAACTCTTCTAACTCACAAAAACTACACAAAAACCACACCAAAGCCGAATAACCAAGGCCCTAAGATGTAACCATGGCTCTTGATACCAATTGTAGAATATCAATCAAGTCTTACACATGAATGGTTCTTGTGATTAGGATCGAATTAGATGTAATTTTAGAGAGAGAGAGAGAGTTTAGAGAGAGAAAGTGTTGGGAGCCTTGAGAGAAACTAGAAATGTATTAGTTTGTGAATGAAGGTCCAACCCTCTCCACATGTGGAGAGGGGTATTTATACTTATCCTACAAAGAAACATAAAAATGCCCACACCCGGGCTGTGGATCAGGCATACAGTGGGTAAGACCCGTCCTTCTTCCATGTTGTTACTTAGACTAAACTAATACTTAACTAAATAATATACTAACTACGAGCTAACTTAAATGCTATTACAATAATTAGGTGACCGAGACTTTTATAGGAATATCCGTATTCCTAACAATTACCTACTAGGCTATAAGTGCAACTACTATCCCAATTTCCATTGATATTCGACTACTATATCGATTACTAATGATATTCGACTACTATATCAATTTCCATTTATTCGATTCCTATGTCAATTGCTATTGTTGTTCAACTACTATATCAATTGCTATTGATACTTGACAACTATATCAATTTCTATTTGATATTCAACTACATCAATTTCTGTACAACTACTATATCAATTTCTATTAATATTCGACTGCTATATAAATTTCCTTTGATGTTCGACTATTATATGGATCTCTACTGATATTCAACTATGTTATCAATTTCTATTGACACACCGTATTCTGAGACAAATCAAACTACATTACTGGTAATCCCAGACTCTAGTCCTCATAAGTAACCACATCTCTTCATCGACATCACTCCAACATATAACACACACAGAACTTCGGGACGAAGTTCCCTTAAGGGGTAGAGACTGTAACAATTCGCATTTTCAGGTTAATTTCTATTTCCGAAAATTTCACTATTCATTTTTACTATTTTCTTTCACTATTCATTTTCCGAAATTTTATTTTTATTTCATATTCTCGTGTGATAAATCATTTCCATGATAAATTAAAAGTTTGACACTCAGCAGATCATTTTCGTGAAAGTTATTAAGGAAATACACTTTTAGGTTAAACGTCGTTTAAAAATCCTACGCACAACGAAAATCAACCGCGTCAATTTTTCCCGCATCAGAAAAATGTTTAGTACTCTCATGATTAATTAGAAAATTTTTGATGATTAAGAAAAATGTTACCAAATAGACCTTGGGCCGTGAGAAACAGAAATTTACGTTTTTAAGCACTTTTACTTAGCCGTAACCTTAGCCTATACCTGCACCGCGTTTCTAAGACGATTTGAGTTTTCACATTTTTGGAAAAGTCAACATATTTTTCCCTCCTCCTTTGACCAAAAATCATTCCTTGATTTTTAGGCTTACGATTTTATGTCTAAAAGACATTAAATACCAACCGACACTAGACTGAGCCCAGTCTAGACATTATAAGTCATTTTAATCTATTATTATCCTATTAGAAAAATTACATTTTTCTATTCTCAATTTTATGCAACTTTCGTACGTTTTATGTATTAAGCGTTTTAAACCTACGTTTCCAGTGTTATCAGCGTTTTCGCGATCCATTAAACTTATCACTCATTTTTATGAGATAATAATGAGTATATTGATGAGTTTAATCATTTCTATAAGTTTCGTATTTTTACGATACCCGGTTTTACGTTTAGTGGCATAACAACTTACGGTTAGCGATTAACAGGACCAAATCTCACTCCATAAATCAAGATAATATCAAAATGACCAACCAAGTCATCCATATAACCATATGGACGAAATTTATGCACATCACCAAGCATTGGTGACTTGGTGATGAACCTTGGAAAGTTTTGTGGTCAAAATACTTACAAGTATAGAATTTCTAGGTTTCATGTGTTACATTTTGAACCATGTATTAGTATAAACCTAACCTCCTCATCCTAGTATAAATATAAGCTCATTCCTCTTCATTTTAATACCAAAAATCCAGCCATATGTATATTCCAAGAGAGATTCATCTTTGATTTCAAGCTACAAAGTCTATATCATTGTTGAAGCTCTTGTAAAGTTTCACATGATCCTTGTACTAGTTTTCTCATTCTTTTGGTGATCTTCCATCCACACAAGAAGTGTTCTAGTAGAGACTTCAAGTGCCTTCTCAAGTATTCACAAGTTGGTGTCAAGAACTTGAAGAAGTTGGAAGCTAGAGATCCTAGTTCAATCAAAGTCCTATCCTTACTTGTTACCTTCCTTTCTTTAGAAAGCCTAAACTTTTAAGAAACCCTAATACACTTTCTTGCTCAATATCATTTTCATGCTTATTATATTTCATTCATGCTATATATGGTCTTTGTATTATGTTCATGATGTATAAAAACTATTAAAACAAGTTATGGAAACTATATGTTAACTTATGTTAAGTAAATAAGAAAACTAGTGACATATATTGTGAAATTCGACCAAAATAGTATAACCATGATATTGGACACTTACCTACTGTTAAAGAGGACTTAACAGGGAAAACATAGCAATTTGAATCACCTAAAACGAGTACACGAGTCAAAAGTTATGGCCAAAAGAAGTTAGCAAACCTAAAGACCCGAAACTGCCTAATAGCATTCTGTTTGAAATCCATATTTTTTCGAGGCCCTTTTGTTCTGTTTCATTAAAAAGTTAAAACACGAAAGTTGTCCGGAACGACGTTTTTGTTCAGGAAAAAAGAAGCTCGAACCCTGAAAACGCATAACGAGTGATATTTTCATCAAATTCTTAACAGCCCCTTTTAATACCCAAAGTACCATGTATTGGTTATGGCTAAGTAAAACCAAGAGGTCTAATGACCTTAAAGCCGAGACCACAGCCATGGCTAAGGCCAAGGATGAGTCTCAAGACCATGGTAGCCATGACCAAAGCCACGGCAAGGCCACGGCTAAGACCTTAAAGCTTTCTAAACCGAAATCATTGACTAAAGTTTTACTCTTAACAAAACAAAACAATTTGGATCTACTCCATCAAATGACCATTAGACTTTGCAAGTAATGTCCACTCTAGGCTTAATAAACTCATTGATAATAACAATCTTCATTTAAAATAAACTTTCCTAAGTTTATTCAATTTTTCGGACATGTAACTTTTCGGATCAAAAACTTATATTTTTTTTATCAATTACTACAACACTAGGGAGCTTCATGTGAGGGGTTTCATTTGGGTAAACGGATTGACGAGTTGCTGGATTTACGAACTAAAGTGTCCTAGCTCCTCCAATGTGTACTACATGACCTCTGAATTATGACGGCCCGAACGGTAGTAAGAGATATACAAACTATACATGTTTCATAAACCATTTTTATTTCAAAGACTTACACTATATACTAAGTACTACATCATGAACAATATGCAAGACATATGTAGGCACGTTTATGTTTTCTTAGACATTATTCCAAACCTAAGTTGCAACAATTATTCTAGGTTGCTCGTAGAAGTTCTCACGGCATATCCATCATTCTCATTATACATCATCCAACTCACGGTGAGTTCATAGCCCCACTTTCCATTACTTAATTGTTTTACAAACCCTTGGGGGGAATACATGCTATTATTTTTCAATCGAACACAATGCTTTTCAACTGTATGCTTGCTTGATTGTTTTATTACCACTAAGTACCATCCTTGCTAAATCCAATATCCCTTATCATGAACGATTTAATCACTAGTAATAGTGAGCGCGAGTATTGTGAATAGGCCTATTGGGATTGACGAATCCCATTTGTATTGACTAAGTTCAAACAAATGCACTATATTTGAGATTTAGGTATGACAGCAAAGTACCTACCGGGATAACTCCGCCAATTGATATTGGTACCCGTTAACGTTTTGGTGTCATGAGCTTAGTATAATAATATCCGTTTTGTTTTCAAAATCATTGGTGTGAGTCTATAGCTCACACTACCAACATATTGTGTTCATCCATTTAATAAACTCTATGAATTCCACTCAACCTTTGTGTTGACCTTTTAAGCATGCATTTCAGGTTCATGATGTTAGAGGCTGACTCGGAGGAGCACGGATATTCAAGAGGGCTATAAATTTTATTATCATTCGAAAACTCATTTAATGTAAATTGTAAATATTGAACCATCTGGGACCTCATTTTGTAATATCTGATATTTATATAATTTGAATGATAAATCTTTTAGAACGACTCAATTAGAGTTCGTGTTCTATTATTGTGACTATTGTGCCGTCGAGTAACACCCAGTTTGAATTCCGCTGCATCATTGAATTGGGGGTGTTACAAGTTAAATCAAGGCAATAAAAATTACTGGACAAATAAAAGTTTTAATGGGAAAAAACGTACCTATATTTTTCAGACTATTCCTGAAATTTGCACAATTTGTTGTAAACCCTTTCCAACTTTATATACATAGCTCTGCACGTTGGGATCAGATGCTATTTTATATATAAGATTAAGAACGACTGTATGGGATTTTGATGTTCTTCTTAAATCTTAATACCTTCCAAAGACCCAAATGAATAAGCCAATGTAAAAAACAGACCAGCTTCTAAACAAATTTTCATTAACGTTCATCACTTATATGCACGTGTTAACTTTGGGTCAGTTTGATGCTGCAGTCATCTCTATGAGACATGGGATTGGAGGTGAAGTGTTGTTAGGCTCTCCTATAAGCTAATGTAACAAAAATTCTTCCAATTGCGTTGCAAAATTTTGTTTTCACAAACTACGCATGTGCATCGTGCCTAGAACATCATGTCTCAGCTAGTTTATAGCCTTGTTTAGATATCGTGAATAAAGGTATGAAAGAGAGGGAAAAAATGTATACCTGAAAATTAAAAGACTTATGCACCCGAATAAATCATAAACATGTTTAGAGTACATGTTTCCAATGGAATAACATATCATATGCAATGTAACACTGCAAAGAAGCTGGTTCATATGGTGTTCATTAATTTAGATTCTGTATCATATGGTAGTAAAATCACTCAAAAGGAAAACAAAGATTTAAGAAAACAAATCAGAACAATTAACCTAAATTAAATTAAACTTTTAATAACTCAAAATCTCAATCAAATTCAAATCAATAAACCATAAACTTACTATAACAATTAGCCTTATACTCTTCCTCTTTTTGTTTTGGCGCGTGGCTACATCTACCAGAAGCTGCAGCTATGGGTTGTTGAACACTCTCAAACTTGTTTGGTGGATCGCACTGTATTACCATATCGTTTGATTTAATGATTAGCATCATATCTTATAAACCTTAATACATCATGGATCTTTGAGACCTTCTTTTGGTTTAATTAATCACATGGATGCAATTTAGAGTTGCAGAAAATAAGATGAGGATTTTTTTTACCGGTTATGATGAGATGATGCGAGAAACCTTACAATGGGATTTATGATGATATTGATACTTCCGCTTTTTTTTTTTCTTTTTCTTTTTTTTTTTTTTTTTTTTCTTTTTTTTTTTTTCAAATTTACAGTTTCGGCTTACAATTAATAAAAATAGCACGTAGGCCCATGTGTATTTACATGTTTTTTTTTGTACATATGTGATATAAGAACACTTTTTTAAACTTTTTAGGTAAATTAGGAAAGAAATAGAGTTAATTATTTTTCAAAATTAAGGGGAAAAACGAATTAAAAAAATTAATTACCAAATAAGGTATGATTTGATTTTTTTGAAATGAAAAAGTTCCCATTAGGGGTTTTATTTTATTATATAAAAGATTTATTTATAAAATTCGTGATGCACTTTGATAAAAAGGTCATAAAAACTGATATTTTTTTAAGATTAAGATAAAGATCTAAGGTTTTACATTGTTTGACATTAAGGTGGAGAGTAATTTGATTTTGTAGTGTGTATACTTTAATTAAATGGTCCTAATTTTTTTTACACTAAAAATTGATATTTTTTAACAAAACATGGAGGGAATTGCCACCCCCTAACTACTATGTAGTTCCGCCCCTGCCCGCTTATCATGGTTCGAAAACCGGACCAGATTAGACAGAAAACCAAATTAGCAAAAACACCATATAAAGGATAGGACCGAAATGTGTTTGGTCAGGTTGATTCGGTCCCGTCCGGCCGGTCTAGTAAAGCCTACCGGTTAGTTTTGCATAATACCGAATCGAGAATCAAATATGAGAAAAAAAAATGGAACTGAAAAGTCAAACCGGCCGATTTGGGCTGATTTATAGATTCATTGACTCAGTTCGGCCCATGGTCCATTTGGCTCTACCCTAGTCCACACTCCACAATATAGAAATAGAAAAGTAGCAAAAGGCATTAATTTAGGCTAAAGAAATGAAAAAAAACAAAAAAAACACCCTGTAAATCAATCACTAAGCTGTACTGTACATTTGTACACACTACACACTGATATTTCCCTCATTCTCTCTCTCTTCCCACTTTCTTATCTCTGTCATTAACAATTTCTCATCATTTTCAACAACCCATTTCACATTATAAATGTGTTCTCTCATTACCACCAACTGAAGCTAGCTTATCTCTTTTGGTTAGTCTCTTTTTTTGCTGGATCAAGTGTATATTTAGTTTTTAAAGTAAATGCTGCTGCTTTTATTTAGAAAAGCAATTTTGTTTTTGCTTTTTTAGCTAACAAAGAATCATATCCCACATTTTACAACGGTCTCTAGCTAGTTTTATAGGGAGTCCCGAGACCCCCATAGAATTATGTTTCCTAGTGTTTATTATTTTCCCTTGTTTTACACATAGCGATTATAGAGTTACTTTGGTTCTGCCACTGTTTGTAAGTAGAAATATATGCATCGATGGGGCTTGAGTTTCGGAGCCTCACGGTGCGTGTTATGTGCATTTGTTTTTTGTTGTTGTTGTGGATGAATGTTGAAGCACAAACACTTGATGAAGAAAATGATGATAATGTTACTTATTCAAGAAGTGATTTAGATGCTATATTGCAAGACTATGCGTATCGTGCATTTGGTAGAAGACCAAAAACTGGTGTTGAGTACAATGGGGTTCCCCCTTTGGATTTACCCGGGATTCAGATATCTGCGATGAGGCTTCGTAGTGGTAGTTTGTTTAAAAGAGGGGTGATGCCCTATAAGGAGTTTGTGATTCCTGTTGGGGTTCTTGAGGAGCCGTATGTTGAGAGATTGGTTTTGGTGTATCAGAACTTAGGGAATTGGTCCAACAAGTATTACCCTTTGTCTGGTTATGAGTATCGAGCTCCTGTTTTGGGTCTTTTAGCTTATGATGCTTTTGACTTGTCGGCTAAGAACCTAACCCTATTGAAAGTTCGTGCTTCTAAAGATCCTATATCAATAGAGTTTACACAACTGAATGAGGTGCCTGATGATGCAATGTGTGTCTCGTTTGATATAAATGGTGTAATGAATTTGACAAATGTGACGTCTGGGAATAAGTGTGTGACATATACACAAGGGCATTTCTCAATTGTAGTTGAATCAAACGGGACATCACCTGTTTTGGTACCTCCACCACCACCACCACAGAGGAGTCACGGTGGTAAAGGGAATGGTTCTAAGGGCTGGATTATTGGCGGGTCAGTAGCTGGTGGGATTGCATTGTTGGTGTTGTTGGCATTGTGCATACTGTGGATGTGGCGATTAAATAAGAGGAAGAAAATGCACAAAATGGAAAAGGCTGCAGATGCTGGTGAAGCATTGCATATGACCACGGTTGGGAACACAAAAGCACCATTAGCTACAACGACAAGAACGCAGCCAACTTTGGAAACCGAATACATTCCATGAAGTTCATATTTTTGTTCAACTGATGCACGGTATTCTTCCAATTACATCTTGGTTAATTCTTTGGTAAAGTTGTCGCTGTGTAGTGTGTCTGGTTCTTGTGTGAATAATTACGTATCCACCTCACAAAACCTGTTCATAGTTTTATTATTTGTTGTGTGCATTTTAGGTGTTTAGTTAAGAGTGATTCCATTCATGGTAAATTTTGTGAACCATTGTCAAAGAATAAATTCTTTTTTTCGCGCAGGCTCTGAATCATTTCTATTTTCTAGCAATCGAATTTCATTTTACTTGTAGCTATGTGACTAACTTGAAGATATAATAGTTGTAGTTGGTGCGAGATGTTGATGTTATCCCAGATTCTTCATCTTGAAGATTAAGTTCCAATGATTAAAGGAGTCTAGACTGCTTTGCTAAATTGCTTTTGCTTGGGCCATTTGGCATCAATAATTCCATTACCAGGTGTGCATACAAGTACAAAAATATAATTAGCATAATCATGCCAACCGAATTATGCCACAATTACCTGCCTTTTGAGTCACCATGGTGTCTAAATCTTTTGGTAACAAAGTCAAAAGGTCAAGCTCAATCACTCAGAAATGGTCTAGTGACAAAAAAGTCTTGTAACTATTACACTAAAATGTGTGAGGTCTCAAGTTCAATTCCTGTTAAAAGAGAGTTTTTCTTGGTTTGAGTATGTGTGTGCATGTGGCGGCGGTTTATATCCTGTAGATTAGTTCGCCAAAAAATCGAAAAACTTGATTACCTGGAAAAAAAAAATAAAAAATAGAAAAAATTCAATCTCATTGTCTCAAAAATTGCATTTAACATTTTACATGTTTACAAAATTACAAACACAAATAAAAGAGTAAATTGCAAAAATCTTCCTTGTAGTTTGGCTAATTTGCATGTTCCGTCCTTACCTTTTCAAAAGTGCAGGCACCGTCCCTGTGAAAAACTTACGAGTGCAATTTTCATCCCTGATCAAAACAAAATGACTAAAATGCCCATCATCTCTATTTATTAGATAAAAATAAGACAAGGGTAATTTAGTCATTTCATTTTAATCAGGGATGAAAATTGCACTCATAAATTTCCCACAAAGATGGTGTTTGCACTTTCGAAATGATAGGGACACAACATACAAGTTGGCCAAACCATAGGGACTACTTTTGCAATTTACACCAAATAAAATATAATCTAGTCACTCATCTGTCTTTGTCCCTTTGTTCTTCCAAGTACAAGTATATACTGTAATGATTATAAAATATTTTTCTCTCCTTAAACATTAATTCTTGTAATTCATTGTTTGAATGGATTAAAATGTGTGTAAACACACACACAAGTCAAAGAAAGCAACCAACACGTTTAGAGACTATAAAACTGCTATTTATTATTGGTATCTGCCAAAAGGAATCATTCATGCCGACTAATTTTATTTTAGAGTAAATTGCAAAAATCGTCCCTTTGCTTTGGTTGAATTGCATGTTTTGTTCCTGCCTTTTTGAAAGTGTAGGCATCGTACACTTGTACGAAACTAATGAGTGCAACTTTCGTCCCTAGCCAAAATAAACTGACTAAAATGCCCATCCTCTCTATTTAAGAAGACAAGGATGATTTAGTCATTTCACTTTGATCAGGGATGAAAATTGCACTCGTAAGTTCCTCACAGGGATGTTGTCTGCATTTTTAAAAAGATAAGGATGCAATATGCAATTTGGCCAAACTACAAGGACAACTTTTGCAATTTACTCATTATTTTATTTACAACACTTGTTAGTGTATTACATGATGCGTATGGTGCGTATTCCTGTAAACAGTTGTACCTGTCGTATGCAAATCAAAATTGAATATTTGTAAATCATAGTTTTAAGTGTTATTCCAATAATCCCCACTTATATAAAACACTATTGTTATAACATGACATGAAAAAAGAACTATTAAAAAATCTTTTATACTGTAATTACATATGTACCTAACTTCTTATTTAAATCATTCTAAAATCATTTTAAACTAAAGAGCTAATTTCGAAAATATATCAAAATTGTCACTTGTGATATCTATATCTATACTAATTATTAAAAAAAAAAAAACAATCAAAGTGAAAAGTTGAGTTTTCAACATTTGGTCATATGAGAGAGAAAAATAATGTAATTAATACTCTTATTAAAACATCTCATTACTTAAAAGTACTACTACGTATGATTTATTTACATTGTACAGCCAATTAAAAACATATCTATCAAATTAAATACAGCGAATTAAAACACAAACCGGGTTGACCCGAGACGCTTCAAACCCGGCGGGTTGACCCGGTTTAATTTGACCCGTTTTCGACCAAACCTAGCAAGTTGACTCGGTTTAAATCGACTCATTTTTCGACCGGAACGGTTCAGCCGGTTGAACCACCCGGGTCGAACCGGGTTTCAAAACATTATGTTTAATTCCCAAATCTTCAAACTTTTATTATAATTTTTTTTATCAATAAACTATCTGTTTCTATAAAATCCCGTTGTTATTCACGGTCCTCGTCTAGTAGTTTTATATAGCTAATTATTATTTTTTCTAGATCTATGTAGCAAACTTTTAAAATTTCATCTTTTTGGTAATTGTATGACCAATTTCATATATTATTTGACTGATTTACTCCTCTCTGGTTAAATTTGAGTGTATAAATTAAGGGTAAAATTGTCAAATAATACACACAACTGAATACACGATACATCAAATAGATCGAATTTAAAAGTGTGCTACATAGATCTAGAAAAAAAAAAAATTTGTGACAAATTAGATACATTTTCGTGCAATTCGCCTTAAAATGTTTTGGGCTTCAGTTTACTACATTTGGCAAGAAAGAAATAATAGATTGTTTAAGAAGAAGTCGAGAAATATGGACAAGATCTTTGAAATTATTTTCGCAACTACAAGACTAAAGTTGATGACTCTAAACTTCAACGATTCGGCGTATGTGACTCGGTTGAAGAAGGATTGGTCTTAGTTCTAGTCACTAGCTCGTTTGTTGGTTTTTATGTTTTTTCTTGGACATTCTGTTAGTTTTTACTAACAGTCTTGGTCATTAGATATGCTAATGACATGAACGTTTGTAAACCATTCATTCCGATTGTTGTCGGGTTGTGGGGATGATGTTAAAGTGGGTGAACAGGTCCATACAACATACAATACCCATATATGACTTACTGGAACATGACTTTGAGATTAATCTTTGTTTTGGTTGTCAAAGCCGCTTACAACATACAGTACCCATATAATGTGGCATGTTTTGACCCAATTAGGCAGTTCAAAACCAGTGCCAAACTACTGAATTGGTTCCCGGTTGCTTATGCCTAAATATCATTCTGGTTTCATCATAAACCTAAGAATATAAGAATTTGAATCAACCAACCATTGTATATACCATATTTGAATCAAAAGGTATCGAATCATCTCCAATCCAAAAAGTGAAAGAAGACTCGAGCACGAAATATGGAAATTAAAACTGAGAAACTCTATTATCGTCCAATATGGACAGGAGGCTAACTTTTGCTAACTAAGTTTGAATCTTCCTTTGTCAATCTGGTATCATAGATATCGTATGAGCTCAACTAAAAACTTTCCTCTTAGCATGATTCTGTTAACTTCTTTTATCTGATCTACCTGACAAAAATGCAAAATACCAGCAGATTAACTTTTTGACAAACTGAACTAAAACATTTGCAAAATGAATAGTACTAATCGACACATTTCTGTTAGCTAACCTTCAATCTTCCTTTCCCGCTTACAGTTATCATGTCTCCACTCCTTATAGTCGTATTATTCTTTGTCACCGTCACTGAATTGACCCGCACATCCCCATCACTGGAACACGGGAATCCACTATGAACTTAATGCAAAAAGATAAATTTTCTTTAAATTTCAAGAAAAATGATAACAAAGGTACCTAATCAAAACAGCAACTTTTGCTCTCGAGATCTTGAATCCTGCACTTGCTACCGAGTCAACCCTAATAGATACTACTTCCGTTCTGAATTTTTTAATCCTACAAAAAGCAACTACATCTCAGTTTTACGGCAGTTATAAAATCAGCCGCTAGTTAAAAAAAATAAGATGGTGTTTTATTGACCTTGGTGATTCATGTTCAAGGGCAATTAATGGCATCTTCTTACATGTGACGGCTACATTCCCAACCTGATATACACAAAACTCATGCTGAGATTATAATAAGATTTGATTTCAACTTTATTTGGTTTTAATTATCTCGTATATACTACTAACAGTGAAGAAACTATGCATGGAATAAATGAATAGTTACCTTGTCAAGTGACATAGTGAGGAAGTCGACTACTTCTGGAACAACATAAACATGTGCACCCTTTTCGCCCTGCAGCCAAACAGTACAAACTCAGAATTGTATTCAACAGATTCAACACTTACGTATTTGTTTATTTCCGTATATGTCTTTTTTTGTTTCTTTTTTCTTGTAACAAAATATGGCAAAACTACATCGGGTGATGCCCTTATAACAAGCTAAAATTTTCAATAACGGATAAAACGGGTAAATACTTTGTGTTGACCCGAAACACTTTCTGCCCAGTGTTTTATACATTATTTGTGTTAGAAATGACCACTAAAATTATTATCCATGATGCTTAAATTTTTTGAATAAAGCGATTAAGTAGGACGTGTGCATTAATAATCAACTTTGGGTGACTTTCGATACATTTGACCGGTTTCTTATTTAGCTAGAATCTTTCTATTTTACCCATAAATATATAGCAGAACCCAAAATGCAACTTAAGTAATACCAGCAAAAGAATATCCCCCACTTTTTCTCTTGCAATCCCGGTGCCAAGAATAGAGCCAAGAAAGTCACCATGAGAACACCGTTGAAGACCAAAGTTCCCTGAAATACTACAATAGAAATCAAACTTGTAACAGATAAACATTAAAACAAAATTTAATCAGTAAAATATTAAAAGAGCGCAAAAATAACCATGAAACACCTTAGTGCCGCCACAATGTCAGGAACTGTTGTCAATACTTCTGGATGGCCAAATGATAGCCGACAACGTTCAGCCTCAGGGTAGCCTCCTTGAGCAATTGTTTTAAGGCCTACCCAAGATTCTATATACTGCACTGAATTTTTTAACACATATGGTGTGATAAAATCTGTATGAAGAACTTCACGTCTTGAGGATGCTCGTTCTGCCTAATACAGACCAAAATCCCAATCTATAAGAATCAAGGATTGATATCTTTTGTCACATGTAAATTGACCTTGTCTTGATTATTTCATAGTTACCATATCATAAATAGGCCACACTCGATAATAGCTCCATTCATCGACTTCCTCTATGGATTGTGCCAAGTGACATATACCGACACCTATAATACGTAAAAAACTATAATCTATCAGCTCAAAAACAAAAATAATTAATATTAATCGGGTGTTTGGCATTATGTTAAAAAAGTGAATATATAATATGGAATAATCAGAATAAGTTTTTATTTATTATAATATTTTTTTGGTTAATCATGGATTTCGACCTTTTGGCCGACTACCACGGGGTTTGAGCCCATCGTCACACAAACAAAGACTAGGTAACGCGCTCCTTTTTTTCGGAAGGTTGGCATGGCCACATCATAATAAGTTAATACCTGTAATAGAATGGAATGCAAGATATGTTTGAACTAGTGTGCAAGGTAATGAGTTGTTCGAGTGTTTGGCATAACAATTGAGTGTTACATATCGCACGACTAACACCTAGCAACTTACTCAATAGTGCATCACCCTAGCATTCTAATGTCAAACTTAGAATTTCCAAATTGAAAAGATACAATTTTCTTACAAAATAATCACCAATTGTGATCATACTTTTTATTCATGACTAATTACTAAAGTCTTGGCTAGCATATCCTCCACCAGCCAACTTAACGAGCCCACGCACACCTCTGAACAATCAATACCCCTTCCAACACTCAACAGGCCGTGTTCCAAAACCTCACTCCAACAACCCACCATGCCCAATCCACGACCTCACCACATCGGCAGGCCCAATCCCCACCAATTCCTACACCACAGCCCCTCCCACCTCGCCTCGTCACCCTAAGATCACTAGAAATCAAGATGGTACTCGTAAAACAACTCTGCATCTAAATCTTCACGTCACCAACTCACCATTCTTTCTCCTATCCCAAAATCCCATATTCAAGCTCTAAAAAATCCCCAATGGCAAAATGCTATGAAAGATGGGTTTAATGCTTAATTAAAATGGTATGTGAGTTCTTGTTCCGTGTCCCCCTAAAGTAAATATTGTCCGATCTGTGTGGCTTTCCGAACACAAAATTAATCCACACGGGTCCTTAAGTATCGATACAAAGCCCGACTTGTAGCTAATGCCCGCAGTATAACTAATTACCAACATCATAATAAGTTAATGAATAATGAGCACAAAATCAACATAAAAACAAGAAAGTTACATAAAGATAGATGACAACAATCACAAAGTTTGTAACTACTAAATACTAATGATAAGTTTGACTATAACCAATTACCAATTTCTAGTGCAAATTACAGGATATTCCAGTCATACCCATGATTAAAAAGCACAAATGTGAAATATCATCAAACCACAAAACTAATCATTAAAATCTTGAAAAGGAATGATAGAGAAACCTGAAAAAGTGAAAGGTGAATGAGACCACAAAGGATGAAACTTATTATGGTTTGTAACTGCTCTTTTCAAAAATATTGATGCCATGGCTGTTAATTATCTTGAATTGTTAATTGTAATGAGAAAACCTCACAACTCACCATATACGAAGGTGTTTGGGATTGCATTGCATGTATATAGCCAACCTAGACGTCTTGGAACCAATGTTTTAAAAAGCGCGCCTAAGGCGCGCCTACTCCCTAAATCCCACGAGGCTCCAACCTTTGGGATTTTTTCAGATCGAGGCTCACGACATGCATGAATCCCGTAAAAATCGTAGCGCCTTGATGGTTTTTGCGCTTTTGCGCCTTGGAGATTTTTGCGCCTAGAAGATGTAACGGGGTTTTGGCCTTTTTTTTTTAATAGTAAGATACATTTTGGGCTCACATGTTATATACATTAGACCCTTTAAGTTATAAAGTATCTAATAACCCTAATATTATAGAAAATAACTAAAACACACAATCAACAAAGACATATATATTTTTTGTAATCTAATGTCTAAAAATAGTAGCTTATTAACAAACACAAATGTTGTTTCTTTAGTGTTAAGTGTTACCAACCAACTATAGATTTGTTGCTGTTAATAGTTGATAGAGATACATGGGAATTTGTTAAATTTTATAAGTTATAAACTCATATATTGTAATGTATATTCAGGTATTTAGGGTAATTCATGGATTCTGATATGTTGCTTGCTTGATATTTTAGGTTTAAATGCAAGCTTTGTTAGATGTAATAACTATTAAGTGACATTATGCATTGAATATTGATGTTTTTGTGTAATTTAAGCTGCATAAGTTGTCATATATGTTATAAAAAAACCTAAATGTATAGTGCGCCTCATATTTATGAATCTCGCGCCTTGGTTTGCGCCTCGACTCGAGGCTCTTTGACCCCCTTAGCGCCTTAGTGCGCCTTGAGCCTTTCAGAACATTGCTTGGAACATGACCTAGGGCCCATTTGTTGCAATGGAAAATAATTTTGGTCAATAAATAGCAACAATTTTTTTTTTTTTTTTTTTAAAGTCCCGTCTTGGCATGAAAGTATTTTAATATGCACATTTTGTTGAATTGTTATACCATAAAATGTGACATGTGTCACTATGTTTCTCATGCATCTCACAAAAATGTACATATTGAAAAAAAAAATTGGAAGTTTGTAACATTTTACAGGACATTTTTGTAGTTAAGGTATCAAAACGGAACTTTGAAAAATGTTTGTTGCTGTTTGGGGCCTAAACTCAATGGGAAATAAGCTTTTTGACCCAATTAGGCGATTCAAAACCGGTGCTAAAGAGGTATGTCACATTCGTTTAGTGGAAGTTCAAGCTTTTGCTTGAGGTTAATATGGTACCTCAGTCACATTTCATTGTACTTATTTCTTCTGTGATTAATACAATTTACCGGGTAACCCTTTACCAAAAAAAAAAAAAAAAAAAAAAAAAAAGACGGTGCTAAAGAGGTACTGTACTACCAAATTGGTTCCTGGTTTGGACCTTTCACACCACCCCGTGCTTATGCCTAAAATATCACTCTAATTTTATATAAACCTAACAATGAGATCTACTAATAGACCTACTATATTTGTTTGTTGACAAGTGTCATGTACTTTTTCTCTTTAATCATTTCCCACCAATTTTAATACCTAAACTAAGCAAAATTCAAGAATTTACAAGCAGGAAACTCAAGTTCCATGAGAAGTTGCACATTTGCATAATGCCAACCTCTTAAAAAGGGAGGGGTTTCCCCAGTTTGAGTTTGTGTGGCGTGTGGGTTCAAACCCTTTGGATTAGTCGGCTAAGAGATCGGAAATCATGGTTACCAAAAAAATAAAAAATAAAAAAAATCAACCACTGTATCATATATATTATGTTCAAAAGATGCCGATCATCTCCAATCCCAAAAGTGAAGAATGCCCGAGCAAGAAATATTTATATTTGAATTTAAGAACTCTAAAATTGCTCAATATGGACGGTATGCTAAGTTTTGCTAACTAAGTTTGAATCTTCCTTTGCCTATCTGTTAAGTCATAGAAATCGTATGAGCTCAACTGCAAACTTTCCTTTCTTGGTTTCGTTCACTTCTCCTATCTGTCAAACACGCAAATATCGATATATCTTAATATTTGACATAAAACGTATAGCGTGTGATTAATTACTAATTGACAGATTTTTGTTAATCTGTTCACTAACCTTCAATCTTCCTTTCCCGCTTACAGAGATCATGTCTCCACTTCTTATAGTTGTATTATTCTTTGTCACTGTCACCCAATTAACACGCACATCCCCATCACTGAAAAACGGGAATCCAATGTGAACTGAATGCAAACAGGTAAATTTTCTTCAAATATAAAGAAAAATGATCATTAAGGTACCTAATCAAACCAGCAAGTTTTGATCTTGAGATCTTGAATCCAGCACTTGCTACGGAGTCAATCCTCATAGACGCTTCTACAGTTTTGAATGTTTTAGTTCTGCAAAAAACAGATAATCCTAAGTACTTGAGTTTATCACCATTATAAAACAATATGTTAAACTAAGAAATAAGGTGGTTGTTGACCTTGGTGGTTCATATTCAAGGGCAATTAGTGGCATCTTCTTACAAGTGACAGGTACGTTCCCAACCTGACATACACAAAAAGTTGTGTGAGACAGACTTGTTAAAACATGGACTTTAATCCAATTTGCTTTTAATCTTAGGGCAAACTTTTTATTTTCAGTGAAGGAAAGTATATATGAAGAATTCTAGCTATTAAACTGTTATTTTTATAGGCTGTTTAAAAAACCTTTGAAACAGTAGTAATGTAGATACACTCTCTACAATAAGTGAAGAAAGGATGCATCAAATATATGTAACAGTACCTTATCAAGTGACATAGTGAGGAAGTCAACTAGATCCGGAACAACAAGAACATGCGCCCCTTTTTCGCCCTGCAAACAAGAAAACCAGAATTATGTTCAGATAGATGTACGGTATTTAATTTGTTTTTCTCATCTTCTCATTTACTCTTGACAAACAAAAATCTCGGTAACGGGTAAATTTTGGTTCTCGAAATATCTGTCCCAGAAACAATCAACCTTTTTTTAATAAAGATTTGTAGGTCATATGCATATATAAGACTTTGTTTGACTTTTAACACATTTGGCCCATTTCCTTCAGCTATAATCTTTTTTAAGTTACCATTTGACTTTTAAAAAATAGAACATAACACATATTGCAAGTTAAAGGGGTGTTTGGATTAGCTTATTTGTAACAGCTTAAGGTGTTTCATGACTGCAAAAAAAAATTCTTCACATATTGCACAAATTGAAAGTCCAATATGCTTTGTGTTGGGAAACTACAATAACCAGTAATCTCTGTAAATAAGCTTATCCAAATACACGCTAAGTAATACCTGCAAAAGAATATCCCCAACTTTATCTCTTACAATCCCGGTTCCAAGAATAGAGCCAAGAAAGTCACCATGAGAACATGGTTGAAAACCAAAGTTCCCTGAAATACTGCAACAAAATCAAGCTTATAACCAATAAAAATCAAATCCTTAATCCCGAACTTTATTCATAACATGTTATAAGACTAAAATAACCATGAACCACCTTAATGCCGCTACAATGTCAGGATCAGTTGTCAATACATCCGGATGTCCAACTGATAGTCGGCAACGTTCAGCTTCAGGGTAGCCTCCTTGAGCAATGGTTTTAACGTCTGCTAAATTTTCTATAATCATCAATGACTCCTTTAACACGGGTGGTGTGAGAAAATCCGTATGAAGAACTTCACGCCTTAACGATGCTCGTTTTGCCTAATACAAACCGAAATCCCAATATATAAGAATCAAGACATTATGGTTTTCGTCACATGAAAGCTACAGACAGTATCTCCCATTTTATAATGTTTGCTACTACAGTTGGAGCTTGTTCTTTGTTTGGCAAGTTTCAAATGTAAAATTACCCTAGTCATGACTTTTTCATAGTTACCATTTCAATAATGTGCTTCACTTCTTCATTGGAGCCCCTTTCACCACCTCCTTTCAGTGAAACCTCAGCATCACCCTTTACAGCTTGTGCCAAGTGACATATACCAACACCTGCATCAGTTAATCACTCAGCTAAAAACCAAAAAGAAACAAGACTTTCGGGGTGTTTGGCGTTGCAATCTGAAAGTGATTATTTGATATGGACAAATCAGAAACAAAACAGGTTGCAAAGATAGTGTGCTTAAACTTTAGATAGCTTTTCATTGTTTGAACATGTGTTAATAATCATATTAGTTTTTTTAAGTGTTAGGAAAATTCGTATTATTTAACGACTGACATTCAAAATAGCCCTTATATAATCATATAACATATCAGTTTGTTGCAGCTACTCCTATACAGACTGTTCAAAGGGACGAAAACAAATTATTCTCCAAAGCCCTCCTTGACCGGTTAACTAGACGCTTGCAGTGGGGGAGTGATACCACTAGGGCAATGCCCCAATGGTGATCAAAACCGATTATTAGACCCTCAAATAATCAGAATCAGTTTCTACATACGAACTTCAATAATCACATACTCCGTTTCAAAACGCAACGTCAAGCTCCCCCCTTACTAATGTCAAACCTACTATTTCCAAAATGCAAATTACATAGATTATCCTACAAAGTGACTACCAATTGTGAAATGTTTGACTTCCAAAGTCAAAGGGTACCCTTCCCCTGCGTATTAGCCAAAATCCAAACAAACCCATGATTTAAAAGCAAGAAATTTCCTCAAAACATGACTAAAAATTGTAACTTTCAATGAAATGTTTGACTTTTAAAGTCAAACTGCAACCAATTACAACCTTCCACTACAAATTATCCAAATCCAATGAAACCCATGATTGAAAAACAAAAATATAACATAAAAACAAGAAATTTCGTCAACCCATGTGATAAAAGACCAAAATCTTGAAAAATTAATGAAAGTCAAACCTGAAAAAGTCAAAGGGGGATGGAATAATAAAGGGTTAAACTTGATAAATGAGAAGGTAGTAGGGTTTGGTATTGATGAAAGTACTGCTCTTTTTAGAAATGGTTGTGCGAAGCTCATTGATGCCATGGCTGCCGGAGGAGTGATGGTTTGAGTGTTACCGTTATTTATCTATCTTGGGCTAAACCAGTCCAGTGGTTAAGGTGTTTAATGTTGAGTTGGGAGACCCCAGTTCTATTCTTGCCAAGGCTTAACTTTTTATTATTATTAGTTCTGCCTCGTCACACATCCACGTCAGAGCCAGCTAAGCCCAGTCAGCTCCATCTCAGCCGAGCACATGCCCAACACATGTCTGACACACGGCTAGGCTTAATTTTGATTATTATCAGTTCTGCTACGTCAGAGCCAGCTAAGCCCGGTCAGCTCCACATTAGCCGGGTACCTCAGCTGAGCACACGCCCAGCACATGTCCGACACACGCGAGTTTAGTACCATTGGACTTCAGGGAGGTGTTGTGCAAAATTATGTAATTACAGGGGCTATTGTGAAAAATGCAAAACTTTAATTTTGAGCATTTGGTTGTGTTATATAAACCGACGTTCCTCAACCTCAAACACATCTCTTCTCTTAATTTTTACATTTTATTCTCTCTAGTTTTTTTTATAAAAGTTTTGCAAGATTTTAATAGTTTTCTCTTCTTAAGTTACTTGTCTTGCTTTAGTTTATTAAAAGTTGGGTTTTGTGAACAACAATCTTATGGATTTATTTTAAGCATGCCTTAATTAACAATATTTTCAAACTAAAATTCTTCATAATCATAAATACATGATTTCAACCCATAAAATTAAGGTAAGTGAGTTTTAAAATGACATGTATTAATATCAAGTTAA
This sequence comes from Artemisia argyi, assembly GCA_030686995.1. Lineage (NCBI taxonomy): Eukaryota > Viridiplantae > Streptophyta > Magnoliopsida > Asterales > Asteraceae > Artemisia > Artemisia argyi. The sequence goes on from CM060702.1 coordinate 213,523,575, forward strand.
TTCATATTTGAAAATGCTTTTTGCTTATGGTAAGCTTAATGAACATCCATTGGGTTGTGTTAGCAAAACCCTTAAAAGTTTTAGTGTAGTCTATATATTTCTTGCATCTTTGTACTTTCTTTCTTATCTCATCTTTTTATTTATTAAAATCTTTATGAAAGTTAACAAAAATTTTATAAAAATAGTATGTGAATCTTGAGTTTATAAAATTGTGCAGGTGATTTTACAATTGGGTTACACACACATATTCACATCTTTCTATTTTATAAAAGTTTGTCTTGTTTTATAGCTTTTAATAGTTTAAAAATATAAAAAATACAAACATAAATTGGTGGTTTATTTTACAAAATTTAAAAAGTATTTTCTATTAGTATTAAAATTTAAAAGGTTTAGTTTTGCGTTTTGCATTTTTAAAAATTCAAAAACATTTTCTACAGTTTTAACTTTTAAAACATTTTCATTTTTATTAAAAAAAATAGTTAAAATTATCCAATATATATATATATATATATATATATATATATATATATTGTCAAATTTCTAAGCGATCTATAAAGCTAAGATAAATTTTTCATATTTTTTGGAAATTTTATAGTATTTTATTTAGATTAAAAAGTAGTTTTAGATATTAAATAGATCAAATATTTTTTTCAATTCAAAATTTCTATTTTTATCTTTAAAAAATAGTTTTTATTAAGGTTTAGTTATGTTAAAATTTTCGGAATAACTTATTTCGTAAGATTTTATTTATAAATGTTTTTTGGTAGTTAAAAGTTTATGTTTTTAGTTTTACAAATCTATATTTGCTAAGTAGTTATTAAATATTTTACCTTAATATTCCAAGCTTAGATTACCTAAAAGTAAACATTTTTAGCTTTATATATTATGGTTTATTGTTTGCCATGTTTATATATTATTGTTTGTTGTTTGCCATGTTTAGTGTAATGATGTTTAATGTTGATATTAACGTAGATTTTGCCATGAGCGAGTAGATCTTATATATGTTTGTTTAAAAATTGGAAGTTAGGATGCTGTGATTAATTTGCGAAATTGTTGTTGGTGGTGATGTTAGTTGTTAGTTTAGGTTAGTTTATTGACTAGAGATTAATTTCGGGCGTAATTATGAGTTTGAGAATCTTCTAAATGCAGTCACTTCACCTTGTGGCCACGAGAAATTTGGATGCGAACGAGTACTACAATTCTCTCGAAAACACGTTCACGGAAGTTCTGCCAAAAGAAAATTCATCTTCGCATTCTATTTCCCCCCAAACCTCAAAAGTTCTTGTGTCTATTAATTTGCGTACGTCGTCATCTCCATTGTTCAAAATAGAAGTTCCATTATTGGATAAAGAAACTGATCTCACGGCTATGTGATGACCATGCAATCCACTTAAAAATGTACCACCATGTGTATCCCATAATTTTAAAAATATGTCATCATGACCGGTATAGAAAGTATCGTCATCTGAGCTAAAGCATACTTCAATGCATTTACTTTGAGAAACAATAGAGGAAGTAAATGATACTCTAATAGGATGCCACAATTTTATGGTATTAGCCTCAAAACTCGCAATATGGCTTGAGATCGTACACGCGTCAACAAAACTAACTTAATCTTCATGATCCTTTAGAGTAAGACAGATTTTACCCCAACTAGCATTCCAGACATAAAGATCACTAGTGCTGCTAGCTGCGATAATGTAATTGTTATCACGTGTGATATTAAGATGACTAATCCATGGCAGCCTTTATACTTTCGTTTGTGTGTGAGTTTACTAGTGGTGGTTGAGTCCCACATTTTCACACAACGATCATTTCCATCAGTGAAGAGTCTGCCAGAACCATTCTCAAATACCATGGCAGCAGGAACTTTGAAGTAAGCTGGGACCACTTGTGTGCAAAGCTCCGGTGTACCAGTTTTTAAGTGGTACTCAGGACAAGCATTGGGATTGCATGTGTCGAAAGTTCCGGTATAGTCGTTATAGAGTACCATGTAAAAACGACAATATCGGAGCTTTTCACATATGTGCTCCTAGCTTACTACAAAGTTCCTGCTGCCATGGTATTTAAGTATGATTCTAGCAGACCCTTTATTGGTGGAAAGGACCGTTGTGTGAAAATGTAGAACTCAACCACCGGTAAACTAACACTGAAACGGAAATATAAAGGATGCCATGGATTAGTCAAAGATTTTAGCATCACACGTGATAACAATTTCATTATCTCAGCTAGCAACACTCATGATCTTTATGTTTAGAATGCTAGTTAAGGTAAAATCTGCCATGCTATAAAGGATCATGAAAATGAAGTTTGTTTTGTTGACGCGTGTAGGATCTCAAGCCATATTGCGAGTTCCGACGTTAATACCATAAAATTATGGGATCTTATTACAGGATCGTGTAATTCCTTTATTGTTTCTCAAAGTAAATGCATTGCAGTTTGTTTTAGCTCAGATGGCGATACTTTCTGTACCGGTCATGATGACGGAGTTCTAAAATTATGGGATGCACATAGTGGTACATTTCTAAGTGGATTGCATGGTAACCATAGAGCCGTGAGATCAGTTTCTTTATCCAGGAACGTAAATTATATTTTGACCGGTGAGGATGACGCAAGAACTTTTGAGGTTTTTTTGGGGGGAAATAGAAGGCAAAGATGAATTTTCTTTTGGCAGATATTGTTTTAGTCCGGATGATAGGTATATCGCCACTGGAGCTGATTGCAAGCTTCATATTCAGAATGTGGCTACCGAGAAATTAAGCTAAACTCTCAAGGAACATTCATTTACGGACAGGTGTTGTTGTTGGAGTGATGTTGGAAAACCGTTAGCAGAGGTCTTGATCCTTCCATTTTATTTTTAGTTGTTTTTTTTTTCTTCTCTCAATCGGTTCCAATAACTACATAACCATAAATGTGTGTTAGCAAATAAATTTTAACTAAAAAAGTAATAGCCTTTTGTGCCTAGATGATATGCATTCTTCAAATGAGGATGCTATTATACATTCACAACACATAATGACATTTTTTTGAGAATTTCATGTCTCTATAACATAAGAAGAGTTAAATACAACAAAAGTAACAGCACAAACATTATCTAAGCAAGATAAAAATGTGGAACAAAGTAAAAACCAAAGAAACAAATTGGAATCGTGTGTCCATACCACTCGTATTAAGGTACTTGTTTTATCAAATTAATTAACACATCAATGTTTGTTTGGATAGTTAGATTATGGACATTATTTTAGTAGTTGTATGTTAGGATCGAACTCGAGATCACGGGATTGCACACTTTATGTATGAAAAGTAAATGAATAATAATTATATATAAATGTTATATTAATTATTAGAACGTAAACACGTAATGGTCGTTAACATTTAATGGAAATGGCTAATGACCGTTAGACGAATAAAAGGAAAGGGACTATAGATGAAAATTGGAATGTCAAGAAGGCTCTAGAACCCTTGTAGGTTGGTTAGGGTCGATTGGCTAAGGGTATCCCACATCGCTTGGTGAAGCTTTTGTTCCAAGTTTTCTATCCTATATAAACACACAAGGTTTCATTGTTTTCTGATAACTTGAAAACATAATCTTGTGTGTTTTCTCTTCTCTTCTCCTTGCAATTTTTCGACACCCCATTAAAGTTTAAAGGAGTCGAAACTTTGTGTTGAACTATAAGACCTTGATAGATCTTCTTGAGCACTCTAGAATCGTTAGTTATGTTAATGTAATAAAAAACACACTAATAGATAATCTCTGTAACTTGTATTTTAAAGCGGAAACAAACACAAGTGTAATACTAAGAACTCTTGATCCTCTATGGATCTTTTAATAATAATGAAAGTGTTTTCTAAAACGTAATACAATACATAATCGTGTGTTCCTTTTATACACAAGGAACCCTAAACCGTTTCTCAAAAAACGTATATTCTAAAACTTCTAAAAGATATGCATTATCACTTCCTAAATAAACTCATGCATATCCAAACTATAATACATAAAATACGGAAATACTATATCCGCAGAAACTAATAATGCTGAAACTAGTCTTCAGCAGATACACTGCTTTAGCAAGAACCAGCTCTTCAGCAGTAACCTTCAGCATAAACAGTCAGCAGAATTCTTACTTAACAGAATTCCCAACAATCCTCCCCTAATCTTGAATTTGACCTGGTTAAGTTCAAGATTCTTGATAGATCTTCGAAATAACATACCAAGAGGATTGTAATAATACAGCACCAGCAAAGAATCATCTTCAGCAAGATCTCTATGATCAGCAAATACTTGAAAGCTCCATTCTTTGCAGCAACAAATGACTAAATGTACATCAAAACAAATTAGTTTCATACTATTCTCATCACTTCCAGGTGTGTTAACTCCTGTGAGAGGTGAATCATTGAAAATAATGGATTTGATGTCTCTTTACCAATAGCCATCACTACTGGAGTAGCCAAGTGTTCTAAGGTACACTGATAACCACATGATTTTTAGCAAATCATCAGCTATAAACGGATTTGAGATGTCTTTACCTGTAGCCGTTTGCTCAGGACTAGCCAATTATTTTGATGAAAAATCATCTTGGTTAACTGATTACCAAATATGGTTTTCCACTGCCTTTACCACAAGCCATATACTTGTGGGCTAGCCAATTATTTGGAATCCATAAAGGAAAAATCCATGGTCAATTGACAACTATTTCAACTACTCAGCAATAAAGCATGGGTGAGTTGAAAACCCTATGGTTTTGAGCAAACCATTACAGCTATCAACAGATTTGATATGTCTTTACCAAAGCTGTACCCTTTGGACTAGTCAACTTTGTGATGGAATAGTCAACATCAGGTAAGTTGATAACCAAACCTGCATACAATAGATACAATACTATACAACAAAATGTTAGTTTTTTTATTTTTTTATTTATTTATTATTTTTTTATTTTTTATTTACTAAGAAATAAGAAAAACAAATATACAACATTATACCCTTAAACAGAAGCTGCTCTGGAAGTCTTAATCCTTTATTTGAAGACCTTCACCAAAGATTCAGCAAACAACCTTGCATTCCCAATTGGATCAGGAGGAATCTCCAACTTTTGTTGTAGCATTTTCTCCATCAGAGATACTTTCAGAGGATATCTTTTGCTAATATCCATAATAAGCCTTAGACCAGTTGTAGTTTCCAACACATGAACATAAGGCATAGGATAGAACTTCCAACTCTGAACTTTCCATCTCTGATTGTTCTTCCATATGTCATAGCTAGCACCAGTGGGAGTAGAAGAATCAATCAACACTTTTAGATCACCCAACAAATACAATCCAGACCCTGTAGGAGTATGATTTGCATAATACTTGAGAACCAACTCATATAGAGTGACCAAATCCTGATGATCCACAAGATGTAGAATCTCTTGAAGAAATGTAAAGGATATGAAAGTTTTATCCAATCTATAAATGGTATTAACTTGACCATTTTCAGTTAACTCCCAGTGAACCACAACATCTGTAGTTGCCTCAGGCCAATCATCAGAGGATCCTTCTCTTATAAATAAAGCATCAGAAGCATTCACATTGATTAGTCTTTGTGTGGAATGTGAAGTTCTGACTTTAGCCATCCTCTTTGCTCTTCTTCCAGGAACATAAATAACAGCATGAGGTAGAGAAGATGTATCAGGAACTTCAGCTTCAGCAGATTCACCTTCTGCAGCATCAGTTTCCACTGATGGATTATTCATTTGTTCATCAGTAGAATCCTGAGAAGATTCAAGTGCAGCAGATGCATATTGTTCATCCATAGCCTTCCTTATCTGTTTGTCTCTAGCAGCTTGAAGTTCAACTTCTCTTACCTTAAGCTCATGAAATCTTGCAAATTCAGCTTTTTGTTCAGCTTTTTGTTCCTCATCTAACTTCCTAGCAGCCTCTTCACCCAATCTTTCCTCCTCCAGTTGTCTCCTAGTTCTCTTTCTAGATGGAAGATCTGCTGCTATCACTTGAGCTTTACCTTTATCCACATAAGATGAAGCAGCAACATGTGGTACATCAGCAGAAGTATCAGGTAAAGATACCTTTTCAGCAGCAACAGGAATATTAACAGATGAACCAGCATCAGCATTGAGGAGAGGAATATTCTTAGAAGCACCCATTCCAGCTTTGTCATTTCTAGCCTTGATTCTGTTATACATCTGAACCAATTTGTCAAATGAAAGTGCCCACACTTGTTTCTTAGACCAAGCAGTATTATATAATGAACTGCTTTGACTTCTCACATAAGTTCTCATATAATCCCTCTGCTGTGCTTGAGTCATAGGTTTATCTCTTTTAGCTTTGGCTTTTAACTCATCTGCTACCTTCTTCCTCAACTTCAGCACTTTCACAATTTCAGAAGCCCAGTCTTGCTTCTCCACACTTTTACCAAGAATGTCTGTAGCTAAATCAGGAGTATCAAGCACTTGTTTTCCAATATGCTGCCAATCTAACTCATCAAACTCTTGAACAGCATCATCCAATTCTCTTTGTCTTTCAATAGGCAAAGTAGAAACATATCTTTGGGTGACAGACTGGTATGCTGCATCAAACTTGGCTTGCTGAGCCTCAGCTAAATTAGCACTCTTCTTATAATCTTCCCATTCTTGGAAGAGTTTTTCTTGTACAGCTCTGTCTTCAGCTGTAACAAGCTCATCCACATCCACATCTGTTCCTTCAGCAAGATTATCATGAGGAACATTCAAATCTTCCATAGGTTCATCATGTAATTCTTGAACCTCTCTATCAGGAGAAACTTGTTGATTCTCAGATGAATTATGAATAGGGGAATTCAAATACTATTTCCCTGCTACAAAGAATGCTTCTCCTGATGTGTTACCTTTATCTGCAGATTTGTCAGCAGCAACACCACTTGGTGATTGTTTCTCCTGAAGTATATCAGTAGCTTCAGCCATGAGCACATCATCATCACCACTAGACACTTTGGAAGATTTTGCAGCTTTCCTTGCCAAATACTGTCTTGTACTTCTTCTTCTGCTGAATTGAATTTGTGGTTTAGATTTAGGTACTTCAGCAGCTTTAGGAGGAACAACATGGGACTGTCTAGTAACTTCAGCTAGAATCTCAAGAGAATCCAAATTTGCCTCCTGAGCAACTTCAGTAGTATCCAATCTACCCTTACTTTGCTTCTGCTGATTCAACTTTGCCTCCAAATCTTGAACCTTACTTTTCAACCCTGCAATTTTATTACCAAGAGTGGTCTTGGTATCAGCAAGCTCTTTTTGGAGATCATCAGTCATTTTCATGTACCTGCAAAGTGAATCATATACAAAAGTGAGAGTAATAGGGTCCTCTGCTCTACCAGCTGATTGCTCAGTGGTAAGTGGAGCTTCATTGAACCCAGCAGGAGAAACAGACTCATGTACAACATTAGGAAAGCCTTCATCAATTGGCTTTCTCATAGGGCTGGGTGTAGGTAGTCTAGTGAACTCAGGTTCAAGAGGCTGAAAGTTATCTTCAAACTCATGAATTTGCTCAGATGGTGAAATGGTAGGACTAGGTGACATATGTACAGGGGTAGGTGGTGGTAAGTCAGTAGAAATAGGTAATGGTTCAGCAGTTGTAGCTGGCTCTTCCTCCATTACCACTGAAGGATTACCATCAGCAGCAACACCAGAAGATGATGGATTACCATCATCAGCAGCATTATGAGCAGGCACATTACCAGCATCATCACCCTCAACTACATTATCATTGCCATGTGGCAACATAGCTTCTAACATAGGGAGATGTTCCCCATTATAATTTGTTTTCATTGAGGCAAACAACTTAGAACCAAGACTTTTAATAGGCACATGGGTTCTATCTTCAGTGGTTATGTCTAAAATTATTTGTAAGAATCTAGGGTACATTAAAAACTTATGCTATTGTTTATCAATATTTTCTAGCATATTATCAAAAATAAACTTAGAAAAATTATAAGTTAGACCCTTAGACAGACAAACAATACCACAACCCAATTGCAGAGAGAATTGGTTCCATCCACCACACTTGTTGCTTATACATTGGAGCAGCAAATGCACCAAATACCTCCATTTAGGACAAAATTGATTCTTGTGCCACTTAGATGTATCAGTACTTTGATATCCAGCTTCCCTTAGCCCAGCAAGAATCTCTGCAGTGTTGGAATGATACACACCATTCTCATCATCCAACTGAAGCTTTGTCCTAATCAAACCTTCTGTCACCATATACTCTACACCATCAATCTCAGATACAATCTCTGTGTCAGATCTCTTAGTAGCAGATGCCCAAAATTGCTTCACCAATGATTCACAAACCAGATTGGGACTATGTGTCAAAGCATAATGAATCTTTGACCTTTGTAGAAACTCCACCATTAAATCAAATTCTTCATGTCCCTTAGCCTTTTTCAGAATAGCATACTTGTTATGATCGCCTCTCAATTCAAGTTGTGCCATTTGAATGAACTTGCGTGAGATGGTTATGAATTACTCAGAGAATAATGGGTTTAAGTGGAGTGATAAGCGAATAATTTTGTTTAGGAAGAGATATGCAAAGTGGGTTATATTTGGAAGTTCCCCAATCGTTGTCAAAATTATCGGAACTAATTATTGACCGAGTCTGACGTGTAATTCAAAAACTTCCAATTTCAAAATTACCCTTCAGCAGAAATGAAAGTCAAATCTGCTGAGGAATGGTCAACATCAGCAGAAACCAAGCAAATGTAAAAATATCTTCGGTGAATATCTTGATTTTACTGTGCCACCCAACTCGCATTAATTATCGTAACGTCTAAACTTGGTTTATTTAATCACCCCCAAATAACACATCTCAGTCACCAATTTACCCCAAATTATCTCTCAAACCCTAATTTCCCAATTAAAACCCAATTCACCACCAAAACCATGTCATCAAACCCAGAAACCTCAGATCAAAATTCCTCTTCTTCATCATCAGAAGAAGATTTACCACCATATCCTTGGGAGCTTGATGATTCCGACTATGAAAGAGAAATGGGAAAACGATGGGATGCACATGAAAGACAATGGAATGCACAAAGGAAGGGTGAACCAAGCCATGTACCCATTTCTGCTGAGAGAGAGCTTGTCTTTCCCTTCATCTGTACCTCTGATGAAGACTCTTCAGAGGAAGAAAATGAAGATCCAACCTTTCTTCCTCCTTCCACACCAGAGAGATCCCAACCAAGATCAAGTAAGAGAGATCCATCTCTTCCAACATCACAAAATTTGGTGTTGGATCTTCCTGCTCCAGGACCTGATCTTTCTTCACAAGAGCACATCGGACAGAGCAAGAAGGCAGAGATCATACGTAAGGGAAAGGAGAAGCTGAAGTAGATGATTGAGGAATGTTGCCATGGACCAAAGTTCTTGAGTATTTTCTTGACTCTGGTACTTGAGCATCTTCACAGTCTTCCTTCTCTTCTTTTTCCATTTTCATCTTCAGCTTCATCATTGTACTTGTCATAGCCTCAAGTATTTTGTAATAAGTGATAGAAGCTAGTAGTACTCAATTAGGAAAATGTTTAGGAATGGTCATTATAATCCAGTTGGAACTTTGAATGTAAGCTGTAACTTGTTTCTCTGAATGAATGAAAATATCTTCTTTATTAATCAACTGTGTAAGACCTTCAGCATAATCAACTAATCAGTAGAAACCATGTTCAGCATACTTGACCACATTCCTTTGACTTCAGTTATTGGTGACTTTAACATACAACTTACAATCTCAGAACATCTGCAAAACAGACATAAAACATGCAAATACACCAAACAACTTGCAAAAATATTAGTGGGTTAGTGTTAAAACTCAAAAAGTATACAAATTATACAAATCTACAAAGTTTACATTCATAATCCTCCCCTGAGGCATATGCCTCCCCTTAAACTTTTCAGTTAAGGGTTAAGCATTCCAATATGGACCACCAAATATTGAAACCTTGGTCCATCAAATGCTTTGGTTAACAAATCTGCCACATTCTCATCTGTGTGAATTTTGACCACTTTAATTAAATGTTTCTCATAAGCATCCCTGATAAAGTGGTGCCTGATTTCAATATGTTTGGTTCTATTATGAAAAACTGGATTTTTAACAATACAAATTGTACTTTGATTGTCAATGAAAATGGTAGTATTCATAAAGTTATACCCATAATCCAGCAATTGATTCTGAATCCATAGAACCTGTCCACAACAATTTGCAGCAGCAACATACTCTGCTTCAGTAGTAGAGGTAGCAACAATGGTCTGTTTCTTGCATTGCCAAGAAATCAGTCTCCTTCCAAGGAATTGGCAACCTCTAGTTGTGGATCTTCTATCCAAATTTGCACCAGCATAGTCACTATCACTATAAGCTGCTAGCTGAAATGGAGACTCTTTGGGATACCAAAGACCTAATTTGGGTTGGACTTTTAAGTACTTAAAAATCTTTTTGACAGCATTCAAGTGAGAGGTAAGTGGAGTGACTTGATGCCTTGAACATGCACTCACAACAAATGTAATATCAGGTCTGGAGGCAGTCAAATACATCAAAGAACCAATCATTGACCTGTATAAATGAACATTCACAGGGAGATCAGGATCAATATTGTTCTTTGGTTTGGGAGCCTCATATGGAGTAGTGGCAGTCCTGACATTCTCCATAGAAAACTTGGACAACATATCTTTTACATACTTCTCCTGATGAATGAAAATTCCATCAGGTTTCTGCTGAACCTGTAAACCCAAAAAGAAAGTGAGTTCTCCCATGGCACTCATTTGAAATTCTCCCTTCATCAGATCCTCAAACTCTCTACACCATACTTCTTTGGTTGAACCAAAGATAATATCATCCACATACACCTGCACAAGAATAATATCCCTGAAATCTTTCTTGAGGAATAGAGTCTTGTCAATGGCACCTCTTCTGTAGCCATGCTTCAGCAGAAATGTGGAAAGTCTAGCATACCAAGCTCTGGGAGCTTGATGAAGTCCATAGAGAGCTTTGACAACCTTGTACACATACTCAGGATGATCAGGGTCTTCAAATCCCTTGGGTTGAGTCACATAAACCTCCTCTTCAATCTCACCATATAAGAAAGTACCTTTAACATCCATCTGATAAACCATAAAGCCCATATAAGAGGCATAGGCCAAAAATATCCTAATTTCTTCAAATCTGGCCACTGGTGCAAAGACTTCATCATAGTCAATGCCTTCCTCTTGTCTAAACCCTTGAGCCACTAGTCTAGCTTTGTTCTTCACCACAATCCCCCTAGCATCTCTTTTATTCTTCAAAATCCATTTTGTCCCAATGGCATATTTACCATCAGGAAGAGGAACCAAAATCCAAGCCTGCTGATTTTTAAATTGCAGCATCTCTTCTTGCATTGCTTCAAGCCAACTTGAATCTGCCAGTGCTTGAGGAACACTAGTTGGCTCTATCTGAGATAGAAAGCATGCAAACAGACAATGTTTGAAGTCTGTGTGATTGTTCCTCTTTTTATTGTAGACATAAGAGATGAAAGCAACTTCACCATATTTTGTATTCTTTACAGTGCTTCTAGTTCTAACAGGATCTTTAGGATCTCCAATAACCTTTGATAGGGGATGAGCATTATGAATCCTTTTTGTTGCTGTAGGTTGAACATCAATTGTGGCATTAAGGTTGTTGATTGTAGGCCCAAACTCAGTATCATAAGAAGCTGAGTGAAATAGGCCAGGCTTTGGCTGATAATTCCCAAGATCAGAAGGACTTGGAAATCTTGTAAATGGCTTCTCAAAGTCTGCAGACACTTCAGTAGAAATGGGAGAGTGTGCATCATTAGTATCAGCATCTTTGACCTTATCAGTGGGAATAGGTGTGCCTTCAGTAGAATCGTCAGCAGTATCCTTGTTTCCACTGACTGCTTGTGCTGATTGATGTAGGATTGCTTCAGTCTCTTGTGTAACCTTTTCATTGAGTTTCTGAGCTTCCTGAGTAGCAGCATGTTCTTGCTTCTTCAGTCTTGCAAGATCCTCTGCATAATGTGACTCATCATCTTGTTCAGCAGCAGAATGATTACCTACAAAATGGTTAGGTGGAAAAGATGGTACTACAATGGTATGTTCATCTGGCTCAGATTCATAGTCTGAGTCATCATCCATGAAACCTGCAGGGTTAGAATGTGGATCTTTGGTACCTGCATTAGGATTAGAAGCATGTCTAGTATAACCCAAATAGTCAGTCAAATAATCTAGGTCAAAATACCAAGAATGGCCTTGTCCCTGAGTATTAGGCTGATCTTCAAGAAATCTTAGATTAAGGGTCTCTTCTATCCTTTTGGCATTCAGATTATAAACCCTATAGGCCTTGCTATGAGCTGAATAACCCACAATATACCCCTCATCAGCTTTCCCATCAAACTTACCCAGTATATCAGCAGTATTTAAAATGGTCACTTTGCATCCAAAAGGTTTAAGGTAATGTATGTCTGGAACTTTCCCAGTGAGAAGTTCATAAGGTGTCTTGACATGATGTCTAGTGATGGATACCCTGTTCAAGACATAGCAAGCAGTACTTACTGCTTCAGTCCAAAACATAGTGGGTAATTTAGAGTCTGCAAGCATTGATCTTGCTGCCTCAATGAGGGTTCTATTTTTCCTTTCAGCAACCCCATTTTGTTGTGGGGTCCTTGGAGTACTATAGTCCCTTCTAATCCCCTTAGACTTACAGAATTCTATGAAAACAACATTTTTGAATTCTGTCCCATTGTCACACCTAATTCCTTTAACCTTTTTATTAAGCTTGTTTTCAATTAAAATGATGAATTCTTTGAGAATAGGAGTTGTTTCATCTTTAGTTTTTAGAAAGAATACCCAGCAAAACCTGCTAAAATCATCTGTGATAATCAGGCAGAAGTACTTGTGGTCAATACTTCTTATAGGAGTTGGACCAAAGAGATCCATGTACAGCAACTGAAGAGGTTCTGAAATGGTGCTCACATCTTTGATGGCTTTGTAAGAGGCTCTATGTTGCTTTCCCTTGTTGCAAGCAATACAATTGTGTTCATTGGTGAAGAGTTTAGAAGGAAGGCCCTGAACAAGACCAAGTTTAGACAACTTGTTGATTGTCTTGTAATTCACATGAGCCATTCTCCTATGCCACTTGGTAGATTCATCCTGGAAAGCTTTGGCCACCAAACATGTTAGATCACCTTCTGGCTTGACATCATTCAGATTGAATGTGTACAAGTTGAAGGTTCTAGGAACTCTCAGCAAAACAGTTGTGTCTTCTAGAAGTTTGAAGTCCTTGGAGAGTACAAGACATTCATCTTCAGAGAAGAAAACCTTATTCTTAGTGTCACAAATTTGTGATACAGAGAATAGATTAAAATGCTCTAGTTCCTTCACATAATAAACATTTTCAAAGTCTAACAAAGGTGTCTTAATAGTTCCTTTCCCAGTAATTTTGCCATCTCCACCACCAAAAGTTACAGTGCCTCCTCCTTCTATGGGCACAAAGTCATGCATCTTATCCTTGTTTCCTGACATACTTCTAGAACAACCACTATCAACAATACCTACTTCAGTACTTTTCAAAGGATGATCCTACAACAACAACAAAAATATACAAAAGTTAGTACACATTGGAGACTCAAGTCATTGCTGACTTGAGCCTGCCTTGTGGATCATTAGTGATAGGCCAAGTAGATGTTTTAGATCCACCATTGTTCTTGGGCCTGTACTGCAAATTAGGTCCCTTCTTTGTCCAAGAACAACCTGCTGAGGGCTTCACAGCAGTATTCCAATACCCACCACCATAATACATTGAGTCAAAGTTATTAGGCCAATAACCATTAGAAAAGAAAGAACTAGTGGGTCGAACATAAGGTCTAGTACTAGGTCTTCTCCATAAAGAATGTAATTCAGCAGAATTGGATTCCTGCTGATGTGGAACAAAAGAGGGTATTTCACTAACATTCTTCCACATTTGCCTAGGTTTCCTTTGACTAAAACATACACCCATTCTTTGCTCATGAAATGTACAATCCTTAATCAGATGAGATTTACTTCCACACACAAAACATTTCTTCTTCTTAGAAGATTTCTTCAAACTAAAATAAGTTCCATAACATGAAAAAGTATTCAAACCACCATGATAAACAGAATTGTTTTTAAAAGAACCAAAAGTATTATTTTGCAAAGAATTTAAAAACAAGTCTTCAGTAGAAACTGTCTTGTTATCAGTAGCAACTCTAGAAGGCTTGTGGGGAGTCTTGGGTGATGTCTTTGGTGTGGTCTTGGGAGTGGTCTTGGGCAGGTCAGACTTCTCACTTGAATCACAGCTGGCAAATGAGGTAGACCCTTCATCAGAAGACTTGTCACTGTCACAACAAGAGACAAAGTCAGTAGATTTAATAATAGGGTCTGGCAAGTCAGTTGACTTTTTGCCATAGAGATGGTGTGATCCATCAAAGTCACTAGGTATGGACACGTCTATAGGCATATGTTCCCCTCTTATAGGTCCAGGGACAACATTCATTCCCCCTTCCTTAACAAATTTAACAGGTGTTTGATAAGCTAAGGCTGGTTCAGGGTCAAAAACACTAGACATATCAGGATATGTTAACTCTTCAGGGTCTATATATTTCTCATATCCTAATGCTTTTCTAGACCTAACAGATTGGCGACCATCAATCAATTTACTCAAATTAGATGCTCCTTCCTGCCATTTCATACGACCAGCTATCTCTTTATCTAACTTAGCTTGTAATTCTTGTTTTTCCTTTTCTATATTAGACTTCTCTTTTTCAGTACGTCTTAAATCTATCTTAGCAATTTCTAAATCACTTTCTAGAACTCTTATTTTTTCCTCATATTTTACTTGATTCTTTTGAAACCAGACTTTTTGTTTCTCTAAAGTTTTTAAAGCCATTTTATAAGACTTTACTTCAATATAACACTCATTGTACTTTGGTTTCAATTCATCAAATTCTTGTTTAAGCTCACTGTATCTTACACTACATCCAAACACACAGTTGTGTACCTGAGAGATTCCCATCAAGGAGACTTGCTCCTTCTTGTCCTCTGAAGGTGAGTATGCCAGCAGATTCACTTGTGTAGAAGTAGAAGCTTCCTCTCCAGCAGGTTCATGTTCAGCCCAATCAATCTGGTGATCCAGAGTCACCATAGCTTTTGAAGGTGCAGCCTTACTAGTTCCTGCTTCCAATGGATAAGAGCCATATCTGACTTCATCACCAGACTTCCTCTCCTTGCATTCTCTTGAAAAATGTCCCACTTGACCACAAGTGTAGCATTTAACCTTCCTTCTATCAAACCTTGCTGCCTCTCTTCCATTAAAACCAAACTTCCTTCCAGACTTTGTTTCAAACCTCTTAATGTTCATGGAGATCATTGCAAGCTTCCATTTCAAGTGCATCTCCTCCATCTCCAATGGATGCACCTGTTCAAAATCCTCATAAGCAAGAAACTGCTGATGTTCATATTCAGCCACAAATGAATGAACAATATCATCCAACACACTACTGGATTTTGATTTAGGAGCAGATTGAGTTTGGGTTTGAGAAGATGCTCCTGATGAATAAGAGCTTGAGGCATTATGCACAGGTTTTGTGGTGGTGCTGACAAAGGCTGAGTGAGTGGATGGACGAATTGGACTTCTAACATCAGGCTCAAGAGATTTGAGCTTGTTGTAGAGGTCATCAAAAGTGATTAAGTCCAATCCACCCTTTGTTTTGAGAGCAATACTAACTTGCAACCAAGATGGTGGCAAAGATCTCAGAAACTTAGCATTGCAGTCCTCATTTTCAGGTCTAGCCTTCAGCTGATTGAGTTGACTTAAGATCCGGTGAAACCTGTCATATCCTTTATGGATTCCCTCTTCCTCAGATATCTGAAACTCTTGGAACTGCTGCTTCAGCATTGACTTCTTCAACCTTCTTGATTCATCATTCCCACCAAATCTTGCCTTTATTGCCATCCAAATGTCCTTGGCATCCTCCATGAAGTGGAAGTCACCCATGTGGTCTTCTGGTATAGCTTGGAGCAGAATTGTTCTTACTTTACTCTCTGTTAGGAATTAAATAAGCACAAGAATCAGAAGATTCAGCATAAAGGTTTAATGGAAATACGACAAGTATGATTCTGCTGATAAAGCACAAAGCGAGTTTCCACTGAAGGAGATTCTGCTGAAGACTATTTCCACTGAAGGAGATTCTGCTGCTGAATCTTACTGCTGATGAATACTGCTGCTTGATTCTGCTGCTGCTATGAATCAGCAGCTATGACTCATAACAAACAGCTGTGTAGATAAGACCGACTTATTCAACACTTGCATAAGAAGATAATATCTTAGTTCTAGTCATCAAATTGAACACTCCAAGTGAGTTGTTTATCCTAGATACATGATGTATCTTGTATGACTAAACTAGAATAGTGATTAGTCATAAGCTAGTTATTTGTTGAGTCATGTAGTTTGTAAAAGATATTTCCTTGGACTATAAAAGGAAAATCTTAGATATGTAGATCAGTGTGAAAAAATACGAGAGACAATACAGAGAGTGACAATGCCAAATACAACTCTCATATACAGACAATAGAAAGAACAAACATAAGATTCAAGGTCTTTGTAACCCTAGTGATAAGCTAAAGATCACTCGTATTATTCTTGAATAATATTGAATCGTTTGGTGTTAACTATTCCATTTCCATAACAATAAACATAAATCTTCTAAGTGTGGTTAAGTAGATTCCGCATACTTAATCATATTCATACAAACATATCTCATACACAAAGAACGAAGGTTTAACCACCTTACCGTGTAATCGACCCTCAACAAGTGGTATCAGAGATACAGGTTGATATTTTTGTTTTAGAAGAAGAAGTTAGAAATGGATGTTGAGTCTATTCAAACAAATGTTGCTGCTAAGTTACCAATGCTCAAACAGAATGAGTTTGAAATGTGGAGGTTAAGAATAGAACAATATTTTCAAGTGCAAGATTATGCACTGTGGGAAATTATTGAAGATGGAGATTCTTACAAGCCTACAACCACTACATCAACAGTTGATGGTAAGGAAGTTGATAAGCTGCAAACCAAGCCACAAACTGCAGAAGACAGAATTAAGAAGAAGAATGACCTAAAGGCCAGAAGCATGCTGATGATGACCATTCCAAATGATCAACTTATAAACTTCAGCAAATTCAAAGATGCAAAGTCATTATTTGAGGCCATTATTGCAAGGTATGGTGGGAATGAAGCCACCAAGAAGACCCAGAAGACTCTTCTTAAGCAACAGTTTGAAAATTTCACATCAACCAACCATGAATCTTTAGACCATATGTTCAACAGGCTACAGAATATTGTGAGTCAACTTGCTATTCTTGGAGTTGAAATACCTCAAGAAGATTTAAACTCAAAATTTCTGAGAAGCTTACCTGAAGAATGGGCTATGCATGTTGTTGTCTGGAAGAACAAGTCAGACATTGACACCATGGATCTTATGGATCTGTATAGCAACTTTAAAATTGTTGAGCAAGATTTGAAGAAAACTGGAGGTACTAGTTCAAGCACTGGGAACATGGCATTTATGTCATCTCCTAGTAATTCAGTTCCAGTTACTAATGAAAAAGTTCATGATGGTTTAAGTGCTGCAAGTTCATCAAGCAGTACTTTTGGAATTTTAGATGAGAAAACATGTTGTGCTTTCTTCACAAGCAAACATAATGGATCCATGTTAACTCATGAAGACCTTCAAGAGATCAATGATGATGATCTGGAGGAAATGGATCTAAAATGGCAAATTTCTCTTCTTAGCATGAGAGCTAAGAAATTCTATCAAAGGACGGGGAAGAAGATCACAATCAGTAGCAATGATCCTACTGGTTATGACAAGTCAAAGATAGAATGCTACAACTGTCACAAGATGGGACACTTCTCAAGAGAATGTAGAAGGCCAAGACAGCAAGATAGCAGAAATAGAGATGTTGGAAGAAATTCCAATACAGGGGAGATGTCTGAACCAAAAGCTATGGTAGCAATTGATGGGTTAGGTTTTGATTGGAGCTTCATGGATGATGAAGAAATGGGTTCTTCACAGATGGCTCTTATGGCATTTACTGCACCTGAGGTACATGATCATAAAACCTGTTCAAATACTTGTACTGCTCTTAAAGACTTAAAAATCTTAATTAAACAGTATGATGACCAAAAGGTTCGATACGCCAAATCTGATCTAGATTGTTTCAATTATAAAAGTGGTTTAGAATCTGCAGAGAGGCAAATCCTACACTATAAAAGGAATGAACTTACCTTTACTGATGCTAAAACTTTACTTGAAAATGATAATCAATTTAAAGATCAAATTATTGAGGCCTTAAAAGAAGCATTAGATAGGGTTAAGACTGAGAAAGAAAACATTCAATTGACTAAAGAGAAGCTTGAACATGCTTCTAAAAATGTAAACAAAATAATAGACAGTCAAGTGAATAATAAAGTTAAGTCAGGATTAGGATATAATGCAGCTCCACCCCCTTATAGAGGTATCCCAAAACCCCCAGGGATCGACCTAGAACATTCAGAATTGCCTGAATTTCAGCTACCTAAGTTACAATATGGAGTTCAACCAAACTCTAACATAGTAGCTGATGAGCCTAAGAAAGAAAGTAAATGTTCATGTAAAACATTACTTTTTCAGGACAAGGTGTCCTTTGTAAATAAACAGGTTATGTCTAAACCTGAAGTGGTTAAGAAAGCAAGAACATTAGTTCCTAAGATAGTCAAACACAATACTGATAGGCCTAAGACCAATGAAAAATATGTTAGGCAACCAGTTAGATATTGTGAACAATATAGAACCACAAACAAGCCCAGAGGTAACCAAAGAAATTGGAATAACCTCAAGTCTTACCAACTAGGTGATGACTTTGCTTTTCACAATAAAGCTTGTTTCATTTGTGGTAGTTTTGACCATCTTGCAGCTTTCTGTAACCAATGGGTATCTGGGTATGAAAGTAATAGAGTGAACTACAAAAGGCAAACACCTAAATCTCATTTTCACTCTAATTCTAAAAGATCAAAACCCAAAACAGTCACAAAAACTGTTCCTACTGAAAGGAAAATGGTTTCTGCTGAAAAACCATATATGACTGTTTACCCAAAATCAACAATCAAGGGTGCAAAAACAACTTTCAAACATGCATCTAATATTGTTCAAAGGCCCATTCAAACAAAAGCAGTGGTCCAAAAACAAGTTTGGAAACCAAAGGGTACAACTACAAAGCTAGTAGTTTCTTCTGCTAAGCATACTGCTGCTAAGGGTAACAGGGCAAATGCTGTTAAGGCCTCAGCATGTTGGATTCTTAAATCCAATGTTGCATCAACAGTCCTCAAGAGATTACATTTCATTGATGCAAGAGGCAGATCCAAGTCAGTGTTGGCTTGGATCCCCAAAGAAAACTAATTCTTTTATTTTGTGCAGGGACATTCACCAACAGATCATGAAGATCAAGGATATTCAGATAGTGGGTGTTCAAGGCACATGACAGGCAACATGTCTTATCTTTCCAACTTTCAATTATTTGATGGTGGATATGTTACCTTTGGAGGAGGAATTGGTGGAAAAATTACTGGTAAAGGTACTATCAAAACCAGTAAATTAGATTTTGAAGATGTGTTTTATGTGCAAGAGCTTAAGTATAATCTCTTTAGTGTCTCACAAATGTGTGATAGAAAGAATAATGTTCTTTTTACTGAGACTGAATGTCTTGTACTTTCTCCTGATTTTAAGATGCCTGATGAAAGTCAAGTACTTCTTAAAATTCCTAGGAAGGGCAATATGTACAGTGTTGATATGAATAACATTGTTTCTAAAGATGCTTTAACTTGTCTTGTTGCAAAGGCCACATTAGATGAATCTATGTTATGGCATAGGAGACTTGGTCATATTAACTTCAAAACCATAAATAAGATTGTTAAGAATGGTTTGGTAAGAGGTTTACCTCAAAAATGTTTTGAAAATGATCAAACATGCATTGCTTGTCTTAAAGGCAAACAACACAAAGTCACTTATAAGCCCAAGATTTTTAACTCTATCAGTCAATCATTGTTTATGCTTCATATGGACTTATTTGGACCTGTTTCAATAAGTAGTATAATGCATAAGAGATTTTGTCTAGTTGTTACTGATGACTATAGTAGATTTACATGGGTATTCTTTTTAGGAACTAAGGATGAGACTTCTAGCATCCTTAAGACCTTCATTACAGAGATAGAAAACCTAGTAAGCAAAAGAGTAAAAGTCATTAGATGTGATAATGGAACAGAATTCAAAAATAGAGTTATGGATGATTTCTGCAAAGAAAAAGGTATTAAAAGAGAATTTAGTGTTGCTAGAACTCCTCAACAGAATGGAGTAGCTGAAAGAAAGAATAGAACACTAATAGAAGCTGCTAGAACTATGTTAGCTGATTCAAAGTTGCCTATAACTTTTTGGGCTGAAGCAGTCAACACTGCTTGTTATGTTCAGAACAGAGTTTTAATAGTACAGCCTCACAATAAGACATCATATGAGCTTTTTAGAGATAGAACTCCTGCAATAGGATTTCTTAGACCTTTTGGATGTCATGTGACAATTCTGAATACCTTAGACCATTTGAGAAAATTTGATGGTAAAGCAGATAAAGGTTTCTTTGTTGGATATTCTCTCAATAGCAAAGCTTTTAGAGTATACAACATAAGAACTAAGAGAGTAGAAGAGAGTCTACATATAGAGTTCTTAGAGAACAAGTCTAATGAAGAAGGTCAAGGACCAAAATGGCTATTTGATCTTGAAACTCTAACCCATTCAATGAATTATGTGCCTGTTGTTGCAGAAACTAATGATTTTTCAGGTTCACAAGCAACAGATGAGGCAAGGTTAGACAAGAAGACACATCAAGATTATGTGATGATGCCAATATGGTCAAATACCAATGTGGAATCAACTTCAACAAATGGTGAATCTTCTTCTGGCAAAGCTAAAGAAGATGTTGAAGATAAAATCAGAGAAGGAAGAACAGAAGAACAGCAAAGTGTTCCTGCTGATGAGCAAAATGTTCCTGCTGATGAGCAAAATGTTCCCGCTGATGATCAAACAATTCCTGCTGATAAGCAAATTGTCTCTGCTGATGGTCCTTCAGAAGAAACAAAATCAGACTTTTCAGAAGATGAGGTGGATTTAAGCAATATTCCATCTGATTATCAAGTTTCTTCCACTCCACAAACACGAATTCACAAAGTCCACTCCCTAGAAAATGTGATTGGAGATGTACAATCTGGTGTGAAGACAAGACAACAATTGATGTCTTCAGATCAAAAAGGGATTCTTGATGCCCTTTATGCTTCAAAGCAACATGAGTCTTCAAACTCCTGTTTGTTTGTATGTTTTCTCTCACAAGATGAACCAAAGAATATTCATAAAGCCCTAGAAAATTCAAGCTGGTTAGAGGCTATGCAAGAGGAGCTTCTTCAGTTCAAAATTCAAAAGGTTTGGGTGCTAGTTGATTTACCTTATGGAGTAAGAGTAATTGGCACTAGATGGGTTTTTAGAAATAAAAGGGATGAAAGAGGCATAGTGATTAAGAATAAGGCTAGATTAGTAGCACAAGGGTACACACAAGAAGAAGGGATAGACTATGATGAGGTTTATGCTCCAGTAGCTAGAATTGAGGCAATTAGGCTTTTCTTAGCTTATGCTTCATTTATGAACTTCACAGTTTATCAAATGGATGTCAAGAGTGCATTTTTATATGGTTCAATTGAAGAAGAGGTGTATGTTACACAACCTCCAGGCTTCACTGACCCTGACCATCCAGACAAAGTGTACAAGGTAGTTAAAGCTCTATATGGCCTACATCAGGCACCAAGAGCTTGGTATGCAACACTAGCTTCCTATTTATTAGAGAATGGATTTCAAAGAGGAAAGATTGATCAGACACTTTTCATCAAACAACACAAGAAATATCTTCTGTTAGTACAGGTGTATGTGGATGACATTATCTTTGGATCTACAAGGAAGGAGATGTGTTTAGACTTTGAAAAACTTATGAAAGATAAGTTTCAGATGAGTTCTATGGGAGAACTTACATTCTTTTTGGGTCTGCAAGTTAAGCAATCAGCTGAAGGCATATTTCTTAGTCAAGACAAATATGTTGCAGAGATACTTAGAAAATTTCAATTTGTTGATTCAAAAATAGCAAGCACACCAATGGATCCTGAGAAGCCACTTCTTAAAGATGCAGATGGAGAAAATGTGGATGTACATACATACAGATCTATGATAGGTTCTTTGATGTATCTTACATCATCAAGACCTGATATCATGTTCTCTATTTGTGCTTGTGCAAGATTTCAAGTAACTCCAAAGGTTTCTCATTTAACAGCAGTCAAAAGAATTTTTAGATATCTCAAAGGTCAACCAAGGTTGGGTTTATGGTATTCTAGAGAATCACCTTTTGATTTGATAGCATTCTCAGACAGTGACTATGCTGGTGCTAGCTTGGACAGAAAGTCAACAACCGGAGGATGTCAATTCCTTGGATGCAGACTTATCTCATGGCAGTGTAAGAAGCAAACAATTGTGGCAAATTCAACAACTGAAGCTGAATATGTAGCTGCTGCAAGTTGCTGTGGTCAAGTTCTATGGCTTCAAAACCAACTTCTTGATTATGGGTACAATTTCTTACATACCATTATACATATTGATAATAGTAGTACAATTTGCATTATTAAAAATCCAGTGCAACATTCTAAAACAAAACACATTGAAATAAGACATCATTTTATAAGAGATTGCAATGAGAAAAGGTTAATTCAAGTAATGAAAATTGCTTCAGATCAAAACTTTGCAGATCTTCTTACCAAAGCTTTTGATGTTGGTAGATTTCAGTACTTGGTAGCAAGTATTGGAATGCTTAATCTTTAAATTTTTCAATATAATGTGTTTTTGTATATAGATTTTGTTAATGCATCTAACTTTGTTATCTAAGTCTACTATTAACAATATTTGAAGTTATTCATACAGTTAGTTCTATGATTATTCTAATTCAAGACAAGTACTTTGTACTTTGTTTATTTGGTTTTAGACTAACAGTTTCAGGTACGAATGTTTGAGCTGAAAGATTATTTCAAGTGAAATCTGCTGATCATTGCTGCTGAAAGCTGATCATTGCTGCTGATATAATAGGTTCATGATAGAAAAAGGTTTAGGACTTCAAAAATCCTTAAAACTTCTTTCTTGGAATCTGATTATGATATTTCACTTTGAATTGATAAATTAGTTGATCAGTTAATCACTGATACAACTCACTTTCTATCATTTTATATTCTCAAGTATAATGTGACTAGTCTACGGATATCTGATAGAAAGAACAGCGAGCAAAAGTGAATCTAACACTTGTGTTAGAGGTAACAAATGCCACGAGCTGGAAACCCTGTAAAGAAAGCCTTTTGAATAGGTTTATCTATACACAGGCGGTTATTTATAACTGAAAACATTGGTTCTCACACAACCAGAGGTTGCTTTAAACCGAAATTTTGATTGAGTGTCTGTTACACACTTAATCCTTTCAAAATGGTTGTAAGCAGTATGATTTTTCATAATAAAATCATATACATACTGCTAAGGCAAAAGTTTCTTAAAAGGATTTTCAAAAGATGACTTTAAAAACCATCAAATGATGGACCATAAGTCAAAAATGTCCATTGAATCACCTCTCATAGGAGTTAACACACCTAGAAGTGATGAGGACAGAATCTTAAACTCTTAAGGAATTGATGGCTTCATGTACAAATTGTCTGAAAACATGGAACAATGCTAAATCAGATGATGATGTTATGATTGTGAGAAAATCTTTCAAACAAGGGGAGGATATCAATATAAGATGATATTTGAATCTCAGGGGAGGAAATACAAGCCCAGTTTAAGGAAGATTATCCAAAAGAAAACATAGAGGTTGAAAATGACAAGAACATTCTTAAATGTTGTATTCAGAAAGGATGAAGCATTTCAAAGGAGAAAGTTCTATCTAGGTCAAAAAGTTGAAAAGATTCAATTTCAGTTCACTACGTTTGTTCATCACTTGTTGAAAGATCAGAAAGCAGATAAGTTCCAGAGAAAGATAAGTTCATTCACTCAGAAGAGAAGAAAGTTCAGATCAACCAAATCTGACAATGAAGTGTTTGAAAGATCTTCACAAAGTCCTCATTTAATTCAGAAAAAACATGTTTGAATGTGATTCACATGTTTAGGGGAGGATTGTTAGGAATTAAATAAGCACAAGAATCAGAAGATTCAGCATAAAGGTTTAATGGAAATACGACAAGTATGATTCTGCTGATAAAGCACAAAGCGAGTTTCCACTGAAGGAGATTCTGCTGAAGACTATTTCCACTGAAGGAGATTCTGCTGCTGAATCTTACTGCTGATGAATACTGCTGCTTGATTCTGCTGCTGCTATGAATCAGCAGCTATGACTCATAACAAACAGCTGTGTAGATAAGACCGACTTATTCAACACTTGCATAAGAAGATAATATCTTAGTTCTAGTCATCAAATTGAACACTCCAAGTGAGTTGTTTATCCTAGATACATGATGTATCTTGTATGACTAAACTAGAATAGTGATTAGTCATAAGCTAGTTATTTGTTGAGTCATGTAGTTTGTAAAAGATATTTCCTTGGACTATAAAAGGAAAATCTTAGATATGTAGATCAGTGTGAAAAAATACGAGAGACAATACAGAGAGTGACAATGCCAAATACAACTCTCATATACAGACAATAGAAAGAACAAACATAAGATTCAAGGTCTTTGTAACCCTAGTGATAAGCTAAAGATCACTCGTATTATTCTTGAATAATATTGAATCGTTTGGTGTTAACTATTCCATTTCCATAACAATAAACATAAATCTTCTAAGTGTGGTTAAGTAGATTCCGCATACTTAATCATATTCATACAAACATATCTCATACACAAAGAACGAAGGTTTAACCACCTTACCGTGTAATCGACCCTCAACACTCTCCCTTTGCACAGCCAGAATCTCTTCAGCCGTTTTGGGACCTAGAATTGTAACTATCCCATCAACATCTTTAACATGCTTCTTCAGGATGTTCCCCTTTTTGACAACCTCCCAAAGATTCCAGTCTATGTTTGTGATCCAGTTCTGCATCTTCATGGACCACAGATGATATTCTTCAGCATTCTTCAAGTATGGAAACTTGGCATTACTGTTGGAGAGGTTAAGTTGTTGAAGAGAAGTGGTGTTAAGGTTTTGGGTTGTATCGACTCCATCATCAGATCCAGACATGTTTCTTGATATGTTAGGATTCTTAAGGTGTAAGATATGTGTTTCTTAGTATAACAGAGACTCTCTCGAGGCTCTGATACCACTTGTTGAACTATAAGACCTTGATAGATCTTCTTGAGCACTATAGAATCGTTAGTTATGTTAATGTAATAAAAAACACACTAATAGATAATCTCTGTAACTTGTATTTTAAAGCGGAAACAAACACAAGTGTAATACTAAGAACTCTTGATCCTCTATGGATCTTTTAATAATAATGAAAGTGTTTTCTAAAATGTAATACAATACATAATCGTGTGTTCCTTTTATACACAAGGAACCCTAAACCGTTTCTCAAGAAACGTATATTCTAAAACTTCTAAAAGATATGCATTATCACTTCCTAAATAAACTCATGCATATCCAAACTATAATACATAAAATACGGAAATACTATATCCGCAGAAACTAATAATGCTGAAACTAGTCTTCAGCAGATACACTGCTTCAGCAGGAACCAGCTCTTCAGCAGTAACCTTCAGCAGAAACAGTCAGCAGAATTCTTACTTAACAGAATTCCCAACACTTTGTATTCTACTAGCAGGGTACCCGAGCGTTGCAGTGGCGGGTACCCTGAAACTAAATTTTCTGGTGAATTATGTATTTTAGTTTATTATGTTTTTTGACAATAAATTTATGGATATCAAGAATTTTGTTTAGCCCGTTCCCATTCGGGTTCGAGCCCGTTTGGCCCGCACCCGTTTGAGCTCAAGCCCATTTGACCAGTTCGGGCTTGAATATTTATATAATGTGTTTTATTATTTGTATTAGTGACATTTAATATAGGAATTGTGTTTAATTTGGTTGTACAATATATTTGATAATTTGTATTTCTTATGTAAGGGGTGTTTTAATAATTGTATTAATTGTATTTATTGACCATTTAATTAATTGACTACATTAAATAGAATTAACTTTTTTAATATGTGCATTAAAGTGGTGTACAATATGCTTCTTGTCTTGTAAATCTGAAAATTATGTGCATTAAAGTGGTGTACACTATGCTTCTTTTATTGTAAGTCTTAAAAGATTGCAAGCATTGAAAACTATACTTGTAACAACCCAGACTTTTTAAAGACACTTAAATTCGAGGTTTTTAATTATATGTGTATGCATCTTTCCTATTAAAGAAATATTTTTGGTCTTAAACATTTTAAGACTTCTAAATACAGATGTCCTAAATACATTATAAGGTAGTATAGATAGTGTTTGTGCTTGCTTTACTTGCATAAACGTTTACTTGAAGTAGTACGTGTGTACAAGATCGTGAATCAAACACATCATTGTTTGTTTCTTGGATTTGTTCACATAAACCCTAATTAGGGTTCTTGAGTTGAAGATTGCATTTGATTCTTGTTCGGGCTAGAATCACAAAGGTACGTTTACTTTTATATTTGATTAATTAATTACATGTTATATGATCTTGTTATAACACTTTCGCTATGCTCTCTTTATATGTTTAGTTTATTTTATATGATTGTAATGATATTATAATTCCAAAAGTGGCATCTAGAGCCGTTATAATGCGTAATTAATTATCGAAACGCATAAATTGAATCTTGATTCGTTAAATTACATGTTTTTAGGGTTTTCATATTCCTAACCCTAATTTTTTTTGGGTTGATTGACCTATTAGTTTGTTAGGGTTTTGGTTTTGATTTTAATATGATTAGAAACCTTAGGATGTCATGTAATTGGTTATGCGTTTTAGTAAACGATCTTGGTGCAATATGTTAATTATTAAGCATAATCCATGAAAAATGCATGTTTGCATGGATTTTATTGTGTGATGATTTAAATGGTTTAAATTTGATATATAAATTAATTGTTAAGTTATATCGAAACATGTAAATTTATTAATAGATGTCGAATTGGGGAAGACTCCAATATTAAGTAATCAATTATGTGCTATGTGGTATTTGTTTAGTTTTGGCTTACGCAATCGATTTATCGATGTATGTGGCTCTTTTTCCTTTGAGGAAGAAAGCCTTAATTGAATAAATGCATAATACACCTAGACTTGATTATTAATAGGACTATTGAATAAATTTGCATGTGGCTACATGTATTGTACATATTTAATTGTTATGTTATGTATATGTTTATTTTTTATTATATATTACTTGTTTTTGTTTATTATTATGTTAGACATGTTTATAAACGAAAAGGGTAATTTTGAATAGAAAAATAATATGGACTAAATAAATGGCGAAATTGTTTTGGTTTTAAGAGTTTAAATTTCAAAGAATTGGTTGATTGATGTTTTTGTACGTAATGGTTAACTAGGCCCGACCGAAGTTTACATACTACAAGATGGGTATAAGGTTGGCTTCGCATTAAATTGTGGCCTTAGATAGATAACATTCTGTCTTAACGCTCGTTTTTGTGTAAATTAGACTTACCGAACAACCATTACATGTACACTGTCATCTTAAGGGTGAATTAACCACAATTCCATAAGGATTATCCGAAACACTAAGCCTTAGGGCTTATGCAAAAGTACGATATAGTGGACGATAATTTTTGGTAATTCTTTAATTGGTGAACCCGATACCTCAATCAAAACTTTGCTATTTTACTCTTAGTGAATTGGTAATAAAAATGTTTTATAAAACCAATGTTATGAAGTTGTATGCATGCTTCTTCATACATTATTTTGATTATACGTCAAAATTTAATACCCTTATAAAATTAAGTCAAATGCCATCTAATTAAGAACACTTGAAGTTGTAATTTACGTCATGTGAGAACTTGACGAGATTGCAATGGAAAGGTAAATTTCGTAATTTCATTGCTGGCAGATCAACTGATGTAATGGATATATGAGTTTGCAGTTTTTAAGTTAGACGACTTAAATTGAGTAGGAAGTGAGAACTTGGACTCAAGGCATTAAGATGGGGATAAAACATGCTTACATTACAAAGGTTTTGTGAATGTAAATCCCATAATCATCTAAGAATTGCAATATGATATTGGCAATTATTGTTCGACAATTACCTTGTTGAATACTATCATTACTAGCAGATCAACTGATGTAATGATACTATGACAATTAGGATCCTAGCTTTAAGAAAATACCAGTGTTGCAAAAATCGGCTGAGGCGGCCGATTAATCGGCCTAGACCCTGGAACTTGTAGGAAATTCCAAGGTAATCGGCCGATTAATCGGCCGAGTCAAGAAAATCGGCCGATTAATCGGCCAAAAATCGCAACTCGGCCCCCGACCGCCTCGGGACCGATTCACAATTTTTGCAACATTGGAAAATACTATGGTTTATATGAATATTTACCAATGGGTATTTTATTTTCTTAAAGATCTTATTATCGAAAATACTGAAATTGAATTTTGTAATTCGTTTTAATGTATTAATGCAACGTTCAAACCGTAAACGCACTTTGGGCTTTGGTAAATTGACCTCGTTCTGTTTTCAAACAAATGTTTGATTAAGAATAATTTACTTAAAAGACAAAAGAAGTCTCCTTTCTATGAAAGAAGAGTGAGACACAATCCTATTCATTTTCATGAATGAGAAAGGATAATAGGAACATTAGATATGTCTAAATTCTAATTTAACTCATAGCAAATTTTTTTAATAGTTAAGAAAATTGCGAATATTTTTCATAGGGATTTTATTATCCTTATTCGGTTATTAAATTCTTAGTAACAAATATGATATTTGGTTAACAGAAAATTATGTATGACATTTTATGAGTTATTATAATTAGAAGCTAGACTAATTACCGCAAAATGGTTAAAGACAAACTAGTTGTTTTGACTATTTTAATGGTGCTACATACATTGTAGGATGGTAGACCTATTAAGGAAGAAATTGCATGCTCAATTTTTTAAGTTAATAACATTTGGTGGATAGTCCATCATTTACAAAGTAGAATACACACTTTAGTGCATAGGTAATTGTTACGTATGGACATTCAAAGGTGTAGGAAAGTTAAAAGCACACTATTTTCTTTCATTGGATATGAAACATTTACAATGTTGTCAAATTCAGTGGGAGTATTGTGTACTTATTACTGAATAAGGAATTATTGTAATAATCTTTAATTCAGTGGGAGTTACAAGCTTTGACATCTTGACAGCTAAAGATAATTACTTTCCAAGTGTAGACAATCATACTTTTAAGAATAAGTCTTGTACGTTTTCTTACTAGACATTGTTGTTCTAGATCTACTTGTTATGCTGAAATCTATGACACAATCATATTGAACACATAAACAAATGCATGGCGTGTTGTTTAACAACTATATGAGGTTGCTCCATGCACAAGTGGGAGAAATGTTATCTTTAATGTGTGCAAGAAACAACTCATAAAGATATGATTTAATGGATTTTCTTGACTGCAAGGTAAGAGAATAAAGTTCTAATATGAATTATACTAATCTAATTCAAGAAACACTTGGTTTTACAATTTATGTTATGTGAGAGCTTAGCTAGATTGCAACAACAAGGTGAATTTCATATTTTCATTACTAGCAGATCAACTGATGTAATTGAACTATGAGAATTTGCAGTTTCTAAATTAGCTACCTATTAGAGCATGTGTCAATATGATATCAAGACTACTTTAATTTGTATATTTATGAATTCTTGGAATGACATAAATTAATTAAGTGATCTAATGCTACTTCAACCTGAATATTTATGTGTTCTTGGAATGCCATAAATAAATAAAGAAATAATGTTATTTACATTATGAAGTAATAAATTAACTTGAAATCACTATTGAAACCAAAAGATAGTGTTCATAATTACTTTAGTTAAACATGTTTATGTTTCATTGTAAAGATATAAACATAAAGTCTTTTAATTGTTACAAGACTTATTATAATAAAGTAAGACGTTATCTTGTTATGTTTTTTAATTAAGACATAAACATGAAGTCATTAAATTGTTAAATGACTTATAACGTACAGTGGGATTATAACAGTTTATGTTTTCTTGTAAAGACATGAACATGAAGTGACTTTGTCAAAAGTACTTGTGTTATAAAGCATGTAATTGGCTTGAAAATTATTATACCATTAAAATGAATTAGTTGATAAATAGACAAGTCAAAAGAAATATGGTTATCTTAAATATTTTTAGATTGTCTTACAATATTAATACTAATGAATTACCAAATATTTATGGTATGTTCAATTAGGAAAATCAAACTCTTGTTATATTGTTTGATTAAAGATAACTATGATTTCTTTTCTTCCAAAAGTTGTCAAGGTTAGAATATTGAGTATGACTTGGACATATTTAATAAAACTCCAACCTAGAAGATTAATAAGACATCATCATATGATGGAATATGATGAATGTGATGAATTACATTAAGTCTTAAATTGAAGTTCTTAATTTGTTTAACTGCTTATGAAGAGGTTATTAACAAAGTAAAGTCAGGAACAATCAATAAGTATTTATAATATCCTAAAATAGAACATTGTATTGTTGCTTTATTTGCTAAGTATTTAAAGATAGTCTTTAAATTGCTAAAAGCAAGTGGGAGTTTTGATCTTTAAAAGATAAAATTACAAGATACATAATCTTCTAAAATACACTAGTAAATATCATGATGAAGTTTGACATTTGAATGTTAAATCTCAACATGATAATAAAGTTTGACATTTAAATGTTAAATATCAAGATGATGGAATTATCATTCATAGAATAGTAATATATCTCAGATATTTGATTAATATGCTGAGGGCTATGATTTACAGGATTATTATAAACCTGATAATCATAATACATTACCAAATATAAAATTGGTAAAGTATGCATGATATGAATGATTAAGATGATGTCCATAAAGATAATCAATTTTAGAAACTTGGTTTATCTTAATAGTTAGACTAGAAAATGAAGATGAGTTTCTTCAAAGATAAGGTAACCTTTGTGGTTTTAATCTTTGTATAGAAATCATATGGACAATATTGTGCACGTATTTAATGCATGTTTTATGACAAGATTATTAATCACACTTAAGCAATTAACTGTGATTGAATATTATTTTCTAAATACATTAAATATATAAAGATTATGATTGTCATATTTATGAAATTGACAATCGAATATCAAAAACTCTTTCTTGAGTGATTACTTGAGCGAGGACGATAAGTAATCAAAAGGAGTTTATGAATTCAAATAAATCTTTGGAAGTGTACAAAGTGCAATAATCCATGGTTAGATAAATGCATGCATCTAGAATATTACTCTTATGTTTTATTATTAAATTCATGTTTGATTTATAATTGAAATAAGATAATTTCTAAATATTCGTAAAAGTTAGTGGGAGTATTATGTTTAAATTCTAAAATCATATATGTTGTAAAATATATAAAAAGTAACATTCCATATAAGTTAAAAAGTTAAGTCTTAGAATGGAATGAAACTTTACTTGTAAGATTTAGGAAATAAGACATACAACCTTGGAATGAATGTTTATTGTTGAAACATGAGTGGTAAATGAATCTAATATAACATGATATATCATTTAGAAAGTCTAAATGGATATGAATGACATGAATAAAATCTTAGTATGACTCAAAGATTTTTCATGCACATCATGTTTTGTTGTATCATGCTTGATTACAAGATGATTTGACAATATTAATATCTAATTAAAAGTTATTAGACAACTTGTGTAATATTCTAAAAAAGAATATGTTTGATTATAGAATCACATCCTAAATCTGGAACAGCTTCCAAATTCTATAGATGAACAATTGGTCAATTGTTGTGCAAATTGTCATAGCTAACAAACTTGAAAGTTTGAAGGACATCAAACATTACACAATAGATATTAATGTTTACGGGAAATTTTTAATAGCATATTGTTGTTTGCATACAATAATGCTAATGAAATTGAGATGACACTCAATACTAGTTATGGTAAGGATTTCATCCTTGGCTATATGTACTAGTTGTGCTTAATAAGAGCATAGTTGCATTATACATTAAGAGAATAAGAATACTTCAAACTTTAAAATATTTGGAAGTTTGATTATCATAAATTGGTGGTTAAGGATGTCACACATTTTATGAAATATTATATGGCATTATCAAAATAGTTGAGTATGCATATACAAGAACTTCAATAGTTGAATTATTGAAATAAGTATTCTTAAAATTCCGATAGATCAAAGTTGGATGATTTATGCCTTGTCAACAAGTATGAATGTCATTACTTGAGACATAATTCATCAACAATAGTTATCATGCATTGATCTATTTAGTATTTGGATAAGGGATGTAAAACAATTATTATAATAAATTTAAATACATGGTATGTTTAATTTATAATATATTGTATCATATATTTGTATGTTTAATCCATGAATAAATGTTATTCTAAAATTGTCCGTTGTTAGTTAATAATATGGGAATATTATTAAATCAAGACAAATCTGAAGGTTGGTATAATATACTTAAGTATATTGATGCGTAGTCATGCCATTTCAGATGATATTCAATGATACCGAATATAGGACTTATCCCAACTATATGATGTTACTTTATGGATTTTGTTATTAAGTAAATCATGAGAAGTTATCCTCAGACTTGAGATGCAAGATAAGTGTCATGAATGTAGTACATTTTTGTGGAACAACTTAACGCTATACGTAACTGGTAGTCATAAGGGTTATTTTCGGAAGTGTTACAAAGTTTATGGGTTTTGCTTGTAGTCAAAATAGAATTTGTTCCTTCAAATTTATTTTTGGAGTTTAATACTGCTGGGCCCCTCGTAGGGTTGGTAAGATGTATGTGCGGCCGCACCTAAGATCTCCCCTGAATATGTTTAGAAGATTTGGTAATCTTGATCAATCATAAACAACGAGAAACAGAATGGTTAATTAAGGAATGACTTTAATCCATATCCTTATTAATGTAGTATTAGAAACAAAAAGATAATAATAATGAGAAATCATTAAAAGGTTTTTCCAGGAGCCTTACTCGAGATCGTACTAGAGGCATCGACGTGTTGCAAGACGCTAACCGATGTGATTACACTATTAAAATATGTCCAAGTGGGAGCTGTTAGATTATGGACATTATTTTAGTAGTTGTATGTTAGGATTGAACTCGAGATCACGGGATTGCACACTTTACGTATGAAAAGTAAATGAATAATAATTATATATAAATGTTATATTAATTATTAGAACGTAAACACGTAATGATCGTTAACATTTAATGGAAATGGCTAATGACCGTTAGACGAATAAAAGGAAATGGACTATAGATGAAAATTGGAATATCAAGAAGGCTCTAGAACCCTTGTGGGTTGGTTAGGGTCGATTGGCTAAGGGTATCCCACATCGCTTGGTGAAGCTTTTGCTCCAAGTTTTCTATCCTATATAAACACACAAGGTTTCATTATTTTCTGATAACTTGAACACATAATCTTGTGTGTTTTCTCTTCTCTTCTCCTTGCAATTTTTCGACACCCCATTAAAGTTTAAGGGAGTCGAAACTTTGTATTCTATAGTGTTTGTGCTTGCTTTAATTGCATAAACGTTTACTTGAAGTAGTACGTGTGTACAAGATCGTGAATCAAACACATCATTGTTTGTTTCTTGGATTTGTTCACATAAACCCTAATTAGGGTTCTTGAGTTGAAGATTGCATTTGATTCTTGTTCGGGCTAGAATCACAAAGGTACGTTTACTTTTATATTTGATTAATTAATTACATGTTATATGATCTTGTTATAACGCTTTCGCTATGCTCTCTTGATGTGTTTGGTTTATTTTATATGATTGTAATGATATTATAATTCCAACATGGATTGCATACAAATTAACATATTTTGTGTGATTCGGTTTCAAAATGGCTACAAGAGGTTTGCCCTATATTCACAGAATGAGGAAATTAGTAATAGTCCGCATGATATTGAAGATTGTCTTTATGAACACGTTGATGATATATCCACCAAACAAAAGTACACTCAAAAGCTTGATGACATACCGAAAGTGTACTCTTGTTCATTGGATATATCATCGACGTGTTCATAGACAATCTTCAATATCTTGAGGACTATTACTAATTTCCACATTCTCTCGATCTAGGCAAACCTCTTGTAGCCATTTTGAAACTAATCACACAAATTATGTTAATTTGTATGCAATCCAAAACTTAATGTAGTAATTAATTTGATAAAACAAGTACCTCAATACCAGTGGTATGGACAAAAGATTCCAATTAGTTTGTTTGGTTCTTACTCACATTTTTATTTTGCTCAGACAACGTTTGTTCTGTTACTTTTACTCTATCTAACTCTTCTTTTGTTGTAGACTTGTAGAGACATCCAAATTCTCACAAAACGTCACATGTTGTGAATGTATGATAGCATTCTAATTAGAAGAATGCATCTTCTAGGCACAGGCACAAAAGGCTATTACTTTTTTAGTTAAAATTTATTTGCTAATACACATATTTGGTTATGTAGTTATTGGAACCGATTGAGAAGAAATACCCGACTGAAAATAAAATGGAAGAATCAAGACCTCTACTACCAATGATCGAAGAATCTTAATTCACTCCCCCTTGGAAAGAAAAAGAAGGTAGAATTTATACCCTTTTACGCTCTTACTTTACCACTAAATGCATCCGATAGAACGAAAGTGTTCTTACTGAATTAAATTTGTAATCTTACTTAGTTGCATTAACTTGACCTTTCGTTCGAGTTTTGTTTTCAAAATTAATATCATATATCATCATCAATTATAATAACTTTCTCATTGTCAAGTAATATTCATCCTCTTGGCAATTTCTAAAGGCATGCACAAAAGTTAAGCAGTTTTTGAGTTGTGACTCTTCCAAAGACTTCGACCCAATAGACTCATCTACTCTTAAGAAGAAAACATTGTGTATATGTGAGAGGCCAGTTTCAACTAATTCTATGATTCATATTACTTTTTACGTTCTAGATTGATGGTAATCAAGTTATTTGCTTTCTGGGAAATTGTGAATTAGGTGGGAGGCTGGGCTAAAATGGGTTTGGGTCAGTCGTTCAACTCATAACAAAACGATCATGAAAGCTAATTGGAAAATGATGTTTAAATGAGCTTTGACCCATTCGACACATACAATATTATTACGCTACTCGTCACCTTACCTTCTACTTATGTTGTCTATTTCATGAGTCTCTGTGTAGAAGCAATCCTAGAGCATAGGGCAGATCTGTGAAGCAAAAGTGTGGGGGTGGACCAAACATGCAAACTCAAGCCATACAAGAAACAATACATCTGCTCGTGGATATAAACCCAAAATTTAATGACAAAGTGCATTTTAGAAATATTTGTATATTTGACATAATTTTATATTATGAAATAAAAAACCATGTGATTCATGTGCACCCCGAGAAACCTCTTCGAGCAGCCCGTGCCACTAGACCAAAGGCTTTGAGTTTGGGTGATAGCATTATTGGACAATACATATTGCGTCAAACCGAGCTTGTGGGCATATATTTTCAGCCTTTCACATATTCGTATTCATGTTCAGGTACTACAAGCGTTATGATCAATAGCGTTCGATGACCCAGAGAAGTGTCCAACAAGAGGCTGTCAGATGTCGGCATGGTTGGATTATGGCCAAATGTCTTCTAAGTTTTATCAACTCGTAGACAAAGAATTTGACATAGATAGGAAATAAGATAAATAGGTTCCTCATAACAAAATGGGGAATCATAAGAAATAAAAAAAGCCCGAAGAGGCATGAGGCTAAGCAACGTACTCACAACTCAAAATTAACAAATTGGATGAATTGCCCTTTGCTTGTGCAAAAAAGTAGATACCTTGAAACTTAAGCACAAGAAACTTGTCATTCATGAAGTTGTTTTTTTTTTTTTTTTTTTTTTTTTTTTTTTTTTTTTTTTTTCCAAATGATTGTTTCTACTATATTGAAGTTATTTACTTACCCTTCACAACCTATCAATTATCAAAGAGCGAAGCTTTCAAAAACAGTATTCATGGTGTTGCACAAAACTAACGAGCCAGGTGTTTTATAGAACGATCTTAGTTCTATACTTTCAACTTTTTTCATATTTCAAGTACTCTACTAATTTTCACTGCACTTGAGTGACCTTACAATAATGTGACGTGGCATGAATATTAAGGATGTGGAAATAGTGTTGCAAAAGAACAAAACACATCAGCATTACGTACATGCAAGTCAAGAACATTCATAACATGTAATGTATTTACCAAAATAATAGACAATTTAAATCATTTGTTTGCCCATTATCTCCTTTTCTCTCACGCTCTCATCTTCTCCCATCTTAAGAGTTACGAGCAAAAGACTAACCGTTCAAGCATAGATTTAGTAGTATTTCTTCTCCTTCCATTTAATGTTGTTGGTGGTGAACGACATTAAATAATAAAAACATATTAGAGGGGTGGGTAACTGGGTATGGAGCTCCTCATCTCTCGCCATGCCAACATGGCATCTCCTCATGCCTAGCCACCACACCCCCTTAACCTCCTCATAGCTCCTTATGTCCTCCGTACTCGTCTGCACGGCGAAGAGAAAAATCTGACATTTGTACTTTTTTTTTTCTTTTCTTTTTGTGAGTGGTAAATAAAATAGAGGTGTAAGTGGTGGGCCCCAAATGAGTAAGTTGAGGTTAGTTATGAGTGAGAAGGGGTTAGTTGTGAAGAGATGTTGAGGTGATGTGACACCCGTGAGCCCCAAATGAGGAGATGAATGCTCATCACCACACCCACTCCTCTAAGCTAGATAAGTGATCCCATTTCATCATGTAATAGATTTCACTTTTAAGTTAAACTAAACTTTTTGATAAATTTGCGACTACTAAATTATTAGTCTAAGTGGTTGATGAGTTGTAACCACGTGGCATGCCACATCAGATGTCAGCAAGTAATAAGTTACACGAGAGACGTTTTGGATAACTAAACAAAAGTTTGAGAAAGGTTTTAACGAGTAATGTAAACCGGAGTAACTAGTTTATTGTGTTAATTAGCATATTACATTGAAAAATGTGGAAAGTAATAGACGAAGGTGAGTGCAAAAGCAGTCATACTTGAGGTTAAAGGTATACACGTGCATACTAGCATAAACAAAGATTTTTTTATTTATTTTTTATTTTTTATTATTTTTTTCTACATAACAGTAGTGATTGGGATGTATGAATGATGAGCCTAAATTCATGCATAAGCCTGCATGACATCATCCTGATGGCTACAGCCAAGGAACCCACTTTTTCATAAACGATGAGGATCATGCCACACATGTTTAGGCATGAAGTTAGGCACACAAATTAGTTCTCCCAATCATTTTCTTTACATTAAATGCAAACCATTTGTCTTTTCAAAACATAATGTGCGCCTTTTGTCAAATTTCTGGATCTGCCACTAGGTACCAAAACTTTGAAATTTGAAATTCAAATTGCAAGAGGGAATAAGAAGGATGAAACTAAAATTTTGTTTATGATGAACTCACTGAGTAGTTGAATTTATTTAATTAGCTCTTAAAACCGTACCCTAGCTAGCAGGAGCATGCATGAATGACTATGCATTTATGTCAACACCAACAAGTTACCTATTTAATGTCGAAGTGTAGATATAAAGAAGTTTGTAAAATTAATCAAAGTTCTTACTGCATGTACAGGAAATCAGCAAGGTCAGATTTGTTTATTCCAACTTATTGTTGGTTGAGTTCATCGGTTGTATCTTAAATACCTTATTAAACAACCACACAACAACCCACCCACCTCCTTTGTGTCTAATTCAAGTTCCATTTATCACCATATATACTCACTCATTCTAGTGTTCTTTCTACCTAGTTTCATCGCATTGCTTCAATACTTAAGCATGCTATCACCAGCAAAAATTCATGTATTTTTAAGTAAACTTACATAAGGAACCTAGACACAATAGGCTAACCTTAACCGACTCAATACTAACTAGAATTAACCACAAAATACTAACAATATGAGTTAATACATACACAAGTCATTATATTTTAAGTTTGTGTTCATTTGGATCACTGTAGAACCTATCAGTATTATTTACTCGCTATACTATTGAAGCATGATAACCGAGTTAATGTACTACTAAAATTTGTTAAGTGAGTCATTAAACTTTTATAACGATTCCCTCAATAAATCAAAACCCTTTATAAAAACTCCAAAAATCATTCATTGCCAGCTATATTTCCCTTTAAAAAAAATCACATCCGAAAATCAAATCTCAAACATTTAATTCACCACCAACCAAACCCAGTTTCTTTCTATTACACTAAAAGCTCGTTTTTAGGTTGTCTAAAAGCTGCTTCATAGTAAAGAAGCGGATGTAAATGAGTGTGGTTTGTTATGATGTAGCCATGTAGGTGAAAAAGAATTGAATTCTACTGTACCACTACCCCTCCTATTTCAACAATCACACAACTACCCACCTATCTTCTTTATATCTCATTCAAGTTTCATCACCATATCTACTCACTCATTCAAGTGTTCTTTCCATACCAAGTTCCATCACATTGCTTCAATACTTTGCCATGGTATCACCAGCTGAAAATCATGTATTTGTAAGTAGATTATAACCTACTATACATTTGATGATTTCATGTGTTATAAGTCTTGCAATACTTGCTAGGAATTGTTTTCGACTTAGAATGTTGTGTGTATTTATAGATATTTTTTTTCACTTTATTTGTTCCATTTCAGAAACCAGGAATAGATAAAGATGATGATTACCTCATTGAAATAGGTGGTCTTGGAAATTATCACTAAGGTATAATCAAGCTCTTTTATAAGTACTTCACATTCATGCTACAACTGTTTGAAAACATATTTTGTAGGTAAGTATAAAGAGTTTGAGTGTCATTTATATGCCTATATGTGATGCTTAATCAATGATGAGGCTTAATCAAAATATGTATATGAGACTTTAAAACTAGCTCTTTACTTGGTCCTCTTATTGTTGGTTACTTTTGAAGATTCTTAAAGTACTTTGAATCTCATTTAAATCAACTTTTTAGATTATACTCCAATCAATTACTTGCTGATTTTTTTCTTTTTTATACAAATGAAACAAACCCCACCTCCAAAGAAGAGAGAATCCGTAATTTGGGATATCTTTGCAAAACTCATTGGGGTGGATTTAACAACTCCAACTCCACCTCCACCTCCACCTCCACCTTTTGAGCAGGACTCGAATCTTTTCCGGCAAGAGGGTTTCTATACCAAGATGAAGTGAATGATGATGGTATGTGGGCTATCTACCATGAGTCCAAACCAAATGCTCTTGTGAATTTATTAGTCAACATATTCAATGGTACTTTTTAAAATTCTTTGTTTTCTTTATTTACTCTTATCTCTGCAGCTTTTGTATAGTTAATTTATTGTTTTATTTGCTTGTTACATATTGTACTAAATAGCAGAAAGATCAGCTAGAATAGTTTTGGAATAGATATATGAGAATATGAGATTTAGAACTTGGGTAGGATATATATGAAATTAGTCCTACTATAAACAGAGATCAATCATAATGCAAAAGAGTGTTCACACTTCCTCTTTCGTAATAACTTTTTAGCACTCACTAACAACTTTAAAGAAAGATACCAATCAGGCATGTTTAAGTAGGCTTGAACTACTTGCGCTGATTAAGTAAATATTTTGTGCTTTTTTAGTTTCCATAGATCATTATATGTACACATTGTTTTAGCCTTTGTCATTGCATACAGTCAGGGAGATTTAGTTTGGCTTATATAAATATTTTGCAGCCCATTAGAGTTTAAATATAGTTTGATAATGAGTATCTTAGATTTATAGTTACATGTTCTAGTTTTATGAATCAAATCATGTGAACTAAATTGAGCTGCTAAGATTGGTTGTGGCATTTTTTTTAAGTAATGATTATCTCTTTAAAGTGTCACTTAGCGTTTGCACGTGTGATTCGATATGCGTACTTACGAAATTTAGTTTGCACAATACTTTCTAATTCAATTACATGGTATACTTGTTTTACATTATCACAGACACAATTATAATTTCAGTTTGTTTATTTCCTTTTTCTATGCTCTCATGCAAAAGTTCTTTGAAATAACACAATTCACACGGCCTTCCCCAATTCATAAAAAGAGACAATAAAGCCTATAATTAAGTAACGGAGTGCTTATGCAAGCTAGCTTTTTAAAAGTCGTAGATATAAGAACTAAACACAGCAATTGGTATCTTTTAATTTTCACCTTTAATTAAAATCTGCAATTTTAAAAGTATTAAATTCATGTTCTACATATTTATTTGTGTTTAAGTTTTGAATATTGTACTTATCAGCTAGTAAGATTCAATAGTTTCTTAAGTATCACAAATTACATAGGAGTATGGTTACTTACTGTCAAATAAGGCTTTTATAAGTTCCATCGATTATTTGATGTCATGTAACTGCTATTGATATTTCAAGTATAAAATTACTTGCAACATTGCACAAAGGTAAAGGGAAAATTGCATTTGAAATATGGTTTATCATTAGGTTTTTGTGATGCTTATATCTTGAGAGTGAAAGTTGAGGCGTATTTATCCTCTTTGTTCCAATGTTTGCCAGGATTGACACAGGTAGAACCGATAGCACTGGTAGCAGTACCATTGGAGGTTGAGAATGAGGAAGTGGTAGGGGGAAAAATGGAAGGACTACACCATTACAGTCCTTGAAAACATGCATTGACTTCCCCGAGAGGGATTTTGGAAATTAGCCTGGGAATTTGGTGTTCCGGAAGAGGTGGTGTGGAAATGTGTTGATGATTTTTTAGACCAAGAAGAGAAATAGCGCTCCCCGGAAGTGCAAAGTATGTTTGATCAATACAATGAACCATGGAAATAGAACTAAAATAAGATGAAGATGAACACGAACACGCTAATCTACTTGAAGAAAGATTGCATTTAGTTCTCCAATACATACCCTAAACCCACAAGCCGGGCTTGAGCCTATTCTTCTAATAGGTATGTGAGCTATCTAACATGAGTGCGAACTAGATGCTCTCGTGAATTTTATTAGTCAACCTATTCAGTGGTCCGTTTTTAAAGCACATGAGAGTATATGTCCAAAATTGTTTGGTGGAAGAAAGTGTTTGTAGGGAAAAGAATACTAAATTTGGGATATCTTTATCTAAAAAAAAAAAAAAAATGAAGCTTGGGGCGGCATAAAAAGAAATCGAAAGATATAAAAAAGTTATATCTTTGTATGAGCAAACATATATATTCTTTTGTGGTGGCTGATGTAAAACTCTTTGGCGTGAATTTAACAGCTCCAACTCCACCTTTTGAGCAGGAATCCAATCTTCTCCGGCAAGAGGATTTCTACACCAAAGATGAAGTGAATGATGATGGTATGTGGGCTATCTACCATGAGTCCGAACGAGATGCTCTCGTGAATTTTATTAGTCAACCTATTTAGTGGTCCATTTTTTAAATTCTTTTTATTCTTTATTTACTATCTCTGCAGCTTTTATATAGTTAATCTATTGTTTTATTTGCTTGTTACGTATTGGAACGGATATATGATATTTAGAACATGGGTTGGATATATATGAAATTAGTCCTACTGTAAACAAAGATCAATCATAATGCAAAAGAGTGTTCATGCTTCCTCTTTCGTAATAACTTTTTAGCACTCACTAACAACTTTAAAGAAAGATACCAATCAGGCATGTTTAAGTAGGCTTGAACTACTTGCGCTGATTAAGTAAATATTTTGTGCTTTTTTAGTTTCCATAGATCATTATATGTACACATTGTTTTAGCCTTTGTCATTGCATACAGTCAGGGAGATTTAGTTTTTTTTTTTTTTTTTTTTTTTTTTTTTTTTTTTTTTTTTTGGAAACGGCTGCCATTAATATTTTGCGGCCCATTAGAGTTTAAATAGTTTGATAATGAGTATCTTAGATTTATAATTACATGTTCTAGTTTTATGGATCGAATTATGTGAACTAATTAAATTGAGCTGCTAAGATTGGTTGTGGCATTTTTTTTTAAGTAATTATTATCTCTTTAAAGTGTCACTTAGCATTTGCACGTGTGATTCGATATGCGTACTTACGAAATTTAGTTTGCACAATACTTTCTAATTCAATTACATGGTATACTTGTTTTACATTATCACAGACATGAATATAATTTCAGTTTGTTTATTTCCTTTTTCTATGCTCTCATGCAAAAGTTCTTTGAAATAACACAATTCACACGGCCTTCCCCAATTCATAAAAATAGCTAAATAGACAATAAAGCCTATAATTAAGTAACGGAGTGCTTATGCAAGCTAGCTTTTTAAAAGTCGCCAATAAGAACTAAACACAGCAATCGGTCTCTTTTAATTTTCACCTTTAAGGTATTTAATTCATGTTTTCCATATTTATTTGTGTTTAGGTTTTGAATAGTGAACTTATTAGTTAGTAATATTCAATCGTTTCTTAAGTATTACAAATTACATAGGACTATGGTTACTTACAGTCAAATAATACTTTTATAAGTTCCATCGATTATTGATGTCATGTAACTGCTATTGCAACATTGCACGAAGGTAAACAGAAAATTGCATTGGAAATATGGTTTACCATTAGGTTTATGTCATGCTAATATCTAGAGACTGAAACTTGAGGCGTATTTATCCTCATTGTTCCAATGTTTGCCGGATCCCTGCCTCATTTTGTTGTTATTATTATTTCCACTTTCAGTTTAATTGCATTATTTGCTCAACATTTTGACCAATTTAAGTACCGTATTCGATTGTTGCTTGATATATACTTTTATTTTTATATGTAAATAACTATAATATATCAGCCCAAAAACAAAAATAATCAATATTAATTGGGTGTTTGGCATTACGTTAAAAAAGTGAATATATAATTATGGAATAATCAGAATAAGTTTTTATTTATTATAATATTTATTAATTACAACAGTATTACTTGCCATCAGCAAGAGAAATGGCACGTTTGGGTGGAGTATGTAAAGGTCCCGTGATACAGAAGTTTGTGAAACAATATCAGGATCAACCACCATTAGAAGCTTTGATCAGCAAAGCAGTTTTCAAGACATGAATCTGGATATGTACGTTGTCCTCTTTTAATTTTGCTGGGTTTTTAATTTTCTTGATATCTATTCCGGAGGGAACTATTGATCCAAGTATTGCGGGTTTGGCTATTACATATGGACTTACTTTAAACACTTTACAAGGATGGGTAGTGTGGATTTTAACCAATCTGAAACAAAATTATTTCGGTGGAAAGAATATTTCAGTATTCTTCTATTCCCCGTGAACCTCCACTTGTTATAGAATCAAATTCTGGAATGCTATAAGGTGTTGAATGTTGAGTTGGGGAGACCCAAGTTCGATTCAAGCCAAGGCTTAA
Organism: Artemisia argyi; assembly: GCA_030686995.1. Lineage (NCBI taxonomy): Eukaryota > Viridiplantae > Streptophyta > Magnoliopsida > Asterales > Asteraceae > Artemisia > Artemisia argyi. Next base: position 213,567,342 of record CM060702.1, read on the forward strand.
TTTTTGTTATTATCCGTTCGGCCACGTCACACATCCACGTCAGAGCCAGCTAAGCCCAGTCAACTCCACCTCAGCCGAGCACACGCCCAACAAAGTCCGACACACGCCTAGGCTTAATTTTTATTATTATCAGTTCTGCCATGTAAGAGCCAGCTAAGCCTAGTCAGCTCAACATTCAGCCAGGTACCTCAGTCGAGCACACGCCCAACACATGTCCGACACACGCGAGTTTAGTACCATTGGATTTCAGGGAGGTGTTGTGCAAAATTATGTAATTACAGGGGCTATTGTGAAAAATGCAAAACTCTAATTTTGGGCCTTTGGTTGTGTTATATAAACGACCTTCGTCAACCTGAAACACATCTCTTCTCTTACTTTTTACATTTTTCTCTCTAGTTTTTATAAAAGTTTTGCAAGATTTTAATAGTTTTCTCTTCTGAAGTTACTTGTCTTGCTTTAGTTTATTAAAAGTTTTAGTGTAGTCTTTATATTTCTTGCTTTTCTATACTTTCTTTCTTATCTCATCTCTTTATTTATTAAATCTTTATAAAAGTTAACAATTTTTTTTATAAAAATAGTAAGTGAATCTTGAGTTTATAAAATTGTGTAGGTGGTTTTACACTTGGGTTACACACACATACATATTCACATCTTTCTATTTTAGTCTTGTTTTATAGTTTTTAATAGCTTAAAAATATAAAAATCCAAATAGAAATTCGTGGTTTATTTTTACAAATTTTAAAAAGTATTTTCTATTAGTATTAAATTTTAAAAGGTTTAGTTTTGCGTTCTTGTATTTTTAAAAATTCAAAAACATTTTCTGCAGTTTTAACTTTTAAAACATTTTCATTTTATTAAAAAATAATAGTTAAAATTATCCAAAAAAAAATATTTTTATTTTTTGTCGAATTAAGCAGTCTATAAAGCTAAAATAAAATTTTCATATTTTTTGGAATTTTTATAGTATTTTATTTAGATTAAAAAGTAGTTTTAGATATTAAATAGATATTTTTTTTTTCAATTCAAAAATTCTATATTTATCTTTAAAAATTAGTTTTTATTAAGGTTTAGTTATGTTAAAATTTTCGGAATTTATTTCGTAAGATTTTTATTTATAAATGTTTTTGTAGTTAAAAGTTTATGTTTTTAGTTTTACAAATTCATATTTGCTAAATAGTTATTAAATATTTTACCTTAATATTCCAAGCTTAGATTACCTAAAAATAAACATTTTTAGTTTTATATATTATTGTTTGTTGTTTGCCATGTTTAGTGTAATGATGTTTAATGTTGATATTAATGTGGATTTTGCCATGAGCGAGTAGATTTTATATATGTTTGTTTAAAAATCGGAAGTTAGGATGCTGGGATTAAATTGCGAAAGTTGTTGGTGGTGATGTTAGTTGTTAGTTTAGGTTAGTTTATTGACTAATGATTAATTTCGGGCGTAATTATAAGTTTGGGAATCTTCTAAATGCGGTCACTTCACCTTGTGACCACGAGAAATTTGGATGCGAACGAGTACTACAATTCTCTCGAAAACACGTTCACGAAAGTTCTGCCAAAAGAAAATCCATCATCGCCTTCTATTTCCCTCCACACCTTAAAAGTTCTTATTGTGGAAAACTAGAAGGGGGGTTGAATAGTTTATCGCTTTTTAAATCCTTTTTAGCTTGAATATCCTTTAAAAACTTTACGTTTGCTTAAAGATATAAACACAACGTTATATTTTTGATTCTTTGAAAAGCTTTTCATGTGAATAACAATTCTAACTTTACTTGTTTCATACTTTGAAAAGCTTTACTTGTGATGATCCTAACTTTGCTTGTTTAGTTCTTTGAAAAGCTTTATATTTGTTTAAAGATATAAACACAACTTTACTTGTTTAATTCTTTGAAAAGCTTTATATGTGATTAGTTATTCTAACTAAAAGACAACATGTAATAAGCAAAGATAAAGAAAGAAACGATCAAACCACAACACGATTGTTTATCGTGGTTCGGCTACAAGGACTCTTTCCTTGCCCTACATCTACACCCCGAGTTTCCAACTCGAGAGTTATAAGCACTAATCAACAAGCTCCTTTCTCCGGCGGAGAAAACCTTTACAACGTCGCTTACACTTTTACCGACACTAAGCTAGATGTCGAGTTCTTTTACACGGGTACAACCACTCCCATCGTCGCTTACACTTTTACCGACACTAAGCTAGATGTCGAGTTCTTTACCAAGGGTACAACCACTCCCGTTAGTTCTTTTACAAGGGTACAGCAACTCCCGACACACTACGTATTTTGAGGCCTAAAATACTAACCAATCACTTCTACATACATGACACAAATGAAGTATAAACTACCAAAGCTTATACATGACCAAGCTAACAAGACTTGCAACTTTAGAGTTGAAGCTTGTAACTTCTTGAATGATCTTGTGAAGTCCCTTGCTACATAAGAGAATTGTTACTGGGTTAGTTGAGAGAGTATATGAAAATATGTCCTAAAAGGGGTGACTCAAAACTAACAAATGGTTTGGTATTTATAGCAAACCATTCTGCAGGTCTGGCGGATCAGGTGGAACCCTCAGATGGGTTCCGCCCGTGTACCCCCAGGGTACCGTCAGGGCTGCAGTTGGTTTTTACAATAAATCTCCCAAACCGAACAAGGTCACATCTCATTACACTTAGTCAAACACAAGTCTTGCAAGCAAACATATGGTTAGTCAAACACACTTTCTTACCATAAATGAATATTGACAAAGCTTGCCCTAAATGTGATGTGACATTACTATTTTAAGAAATAAATGTGATGTGACAAGACACTTTCTAATTTAAGAAATAAAAACAATGTTTTGTTTAAAAGGAAATGTAAACATTAGTTTAAACAAGACTTAAACACTTAAAGTGATGATTTACTCCTAGCTAAAGTTCATACTTTGTCATTAACAAAACTTAGCAAAGATCGTAAAATATAAATAACATTTTTAGGCGATATTTGTATTAACACTTATGTCTATTAATTTGTGTACGTCGTCATTTCCACTATTCAAAATAGAATTTCCATTATTGGATAAAGAAACTGATCTCATGGCTTTGTGGTGACCATGCAATCCACTTAAAAATGTACCACCGTGGGCATCCGATAATTTTAAAAATATGTCATCATGACCGATATAGAAAGTATCGTCATCTGAGCTAAAGTAGACTACAATGCATTTACTTTGAGAAACAATAGAGGAAGTAAACGATACTGTAATAGGATGCCACAATTTTATGGTATTAGCCTCAGAACTCGCAATATGGCTTGAGATCGTACACGCATCAACAAAACTAACGTAATCTTCATGATCCTTTAGATTATGACAGATTTTACCCATACTAGCTAGCATTGTTGGAATTAATGTCCAAGTCATAACTAATTGGTACGACTATCGTCAAAAGTAGAGTCCTTTTTGGGTCGCCCTCGATGAACCGTAAAAGAGAAAATGATTCAAAGAATAAGTCACGGCATAAGCACGTTAAGTGTTACGCCGTAACAAGGCATGTGATGTTGTTTTTTGGGAAAAGTCCCACATCGCTCCAAAGGGTAAACCAAGACCCTTTTCTTTCCTTATATATAGAAGGAACATGCCTTGGCTTTTAAATTGCTCATTCCTATCTTTCTAATTCCTACTCCTTATAAGAGTCTTTCGTTTATCGGGACCTTAGGAGTTCGAAAGAATAGTTTCTTTTTGGTTCTTGGGTGTGAACTATTAGAGGTACTCTCGTTTGGGTACTCGCCTCCAAGTTCGACCAAGGTGGTCCCCGTGAGAAATTCGATTTTCTCAAAGGTTAGTAATTTTCTTCTTTCCTTTTTAATTACTTATTTATTTATTTCTTTTAAGTTGCTTTTAGTTAATTAGGTTTAGATCCTTTAGGGTTTAGTTCCCTTCTTGCCCTAGATTATTATTATTTCCGCTGCGTATTAATCTAGTTGGGAATAGAAAACCCATCAGTGGCATCAGAGCTTTAGCCTAATTCTATTAGCACTTAAAAGGTAAATTGTTAACATGTGATAAGTGTAAATAATAATTGTATATTATATTATTGTCTTATGATCATTGAATGTTAATATGAATTTACATTTTGAACCTTATATTTTAAAATGTTTAAAATAGAACCCTAAAGTTTAAAATGTTTCGTTTTTAACCTTATATTTTAAAATGTTTAAAATAGAACCCTAAAGTTTAAAATGTTTAAAATAGAACCCTAAAGTTTAAAATGTTTCATTTTGAACCCTATATTTTAAAATGTTTAAAATAGAACAAAAGTTTAAAATGTTTAAAAGGAACCTTATATATATATTATAATTGTTATATTATTTGAAACTACTAAAACAAAATTCCCGTTTTAGATATATAGAAAATGTGAATAGTATGCCAACCCATGAAAACCGCACATCTATCATATGGGCTATTAATGGAGCGTGTGTGGTTTACCGGCACATTAATAAGAGAACATAAGTGAAAGGTGATGTGAGTCTCGCGATTCTCGGGCTGACTCGAGCCGGGTACCACGCGGGTTTTGCATGGTTAAATTCACTGTCTTATTCATGATCCTCGGCATCCCAGTCATGAATTGTAGATAAGCATATACGAGATTAACATGCCATTGATCAGAATCAATGAATCTCAAAAGAACTAGGAATTTCATAGAGAATGAAATTGACAAAGACATTGTCTACCTAAAATAATTTCGTGATATGATTACGGCAACCCTCTTCATAAAACGAATCTAAAATATGGATCCTAGCCTTAATATAAAATTGGGTAATTGATTAAGGAATATTCATGCTAAACTAAAACTGTTTTATCTTATAGATGTCTACTGAAAATGGTGTCAATCCTCCCGTTCCCAATCCCTCACATAACCCAAACTTCTCATTACTCTCAGTTCTTGGGAGGGAAAGACTCACCGGTCCTAACTATATGGACTGGATGCGAAACCTTAGGTTCACCCTAAGGTACGAGAACAAAGAGTATGTTCTCGATGAGCAAATTCCCAAAATTGATGATGATTCAACCCAAGAAGAGATTGAAGCTCACCGAAAGCACTATGATGATGCAAACAAAGTGTCATGCATCATGGCATCGTCCATGAGCCCTGAACTGCAAAAGACTTTTGAGAACACTTGGGCTTATGAGATGAACCAACAGCTCAAAGAAATGTTTCAGGCAAAGGCAAGCAAAGAACGCCTTGATGTTGTTAAATCCCTCATGGCTTGCAAACCAAAACCTGGAGCCTCTATTTGTGCTTTTGTCTTAGAGATGAAAGGGTACTTTGACAGATTGGGATCTCTGAACATGGTATTCGATACTGAGCTTTCTATCAACATAATCCTATCTGGTCTGCCAGCTGATTACAATCAGTTTGTGCTCTCGTATCAAATGAACGGGAAAGAGACCTCAATAATGGAACTCCATAGCTTGTTGCAAACCGCTGAGCAAGGGATCAAGAAGATTGATATGCCCTCTACTTCAGCGGCTCCTGTGTTGACTGTTGGTCATAATGCAAAGAAAAGAAAGACTTCTCATTCCAACTGGAAAGGAAAGGCCACAAAAGGAAAGTCCGATTATGGGTCTAAGAGAAAGGCTGAATCTGATATTGCACCGAAAAGTGATCCAAAGGAAGCAGTGTGCTTCTACTGCAACACAAAGGGACATTGGAAGCGTAGCTGCCCAAAATATCTGAAGGACCTCAAAGACGGAAAGGTCGAAAAGGGTAGTCACTCAGGGTCTAAAGGAAAGTAAGAAGTTGAAGCATGGAGAGCTCAACTTAGTCATGGGGAACAGGAAAATCACACCTGTGACGAAGATTGGAAAGTACGAGCTCATGCTAAAGTCTGGAGTTAGGATAAATTTAAATAATTGTTGTTATTCGTCAGAAATGACAAGAAACATTATTTCATTTCATGTTTTGTTTAAGGATGGTTATCAATTTTCATTTGACAATGAGAATGGAGATATTTTGGTTTATTCAAATGGTTGTTTTATATTTAAAGCTTCTCCTTGCAAAGACATATATGAAACTGTTGAATGTATTAGTGATAATAGCAATGTGATTTTAAATGTTGGTTCATCTAATGAGATTGATAAATCAAAATTGTGGCATTCTCGTCTTGGGCACATAAACAAGAAACGCATCGCCCAACTCCAAAAGGATGGAGTGTTGGAATCATTCGACTTCAAATCGGATGATGTATGCGAGCCTTGCTTATTGGGAAAGATGACTAAATCACCATTCACATGTTCAGTACACACAGATGTGTGTGGACCATTCCGATCAACCACAAAAGATGGAAACCGCTACTACGTTACATTTACTGATGATTTCAGTAGATATGGATATGTTTATCTGATTAAACATAAGTCGGATACTTTTGAAGTATTCAAAAGGTATCAAAACGAAGTAGAGAACCAACTGGGCAGAAAGATAAAGGTGCTCCGGTCCGATAGGGGAGGAGAATACCTTAGTATCGAATTTTTCGATCATCTTAAAAACTGTGGTATAGTTTCACAGTTAACTCCTCCTAGAACACCACAACTAAATGGAGTTGCGGAGAGGAGAAATAGAACCCTGTTAGACATGGTTCGATCTATGATGTGTCGAGCAACACTTCCAATAAGCTTCTGGGGTTACGCATTAGAAACAGCTGCCCATATCTTAAATCTTGTACCCACTAAGAAGGTTTCGAAGACACCTTTTGAGATGTGGAAGGGAAAACGTCCTTCCCTTGGGCACATCAAAATCTGGGGTTGTGAGGTTTTCGTTAGACGAGAAGCTCAGGACAAACTAGAAGCCAGATCCGAAAAGTGTCTTTTCGTCGGTTATCCTAAAGAGTCATTTGGATATTTGTTTTATAGACCCAAGGATAATGTGGTGTTTGTAGCTCGAAGAGGAACGTTCCTCTAGAGAGAAATGATATCCAAAGAGGACAGTGGGAGTAAAATAGACCTTGAAGAAATTCAAGATTCTTCCGATGAAGAACCTATAGTAAACACTGACATTCAACAAGAGGTGGTGACACCTGTTGAACCTGATGATATATCCTTACCCATTCGCAGAACAAGTGGTAGAGTTAGCAAGCCTCCTCATGATCCTCAGTTCTACTATGGTTTTCATATTGAAGAGGACAAGATTAGTGATAGTACACTAAGTGAGTTGGATGAGCCTGTCAACTACAAGGAAGCGATGACAAGCCCTGAGGCTGCTAAATGGAAGGAAGCTATGAAAAGCGAGATTCAGTCTATGTATGACAACCAGGTTTGGAATTTGGTTGACACTACACTCGGTCTTAAGATTGTGGGATGTAAGTGGATCTTCAAGAAGAAGACAGACATGGATGGGAATGTACACACTTATAAAGCTAGGTTGGTAGCGAAGGGTTATACTCAAACCCACGGGATTGATTATGAGGAAACCTTCTCACCAGTAGCTAAAATAAAGTCAATTAGGATAATGCTTGCCATAGCTGCGTTTCATGATTATGAAATATGGCAGATGGATGTCAAGACCGCTTTCCTTAACGGAAAACTAACAGAGGATGTGTTTATGGCACAACCAGAAGGTTTTGAAAATGCAAAGTATCCTAAAAGAGTGTGCAAGCTTCAAAAGGCCATTTATGGACTTAAACAAGCATCTCGTAGCTGGAATCTCTGCTTCCATGAGAAAGTCACACAGTTTGGATTTTCTAGAAGCGAAGATGAGTCCTGTATATATATCAAAGTCAGTGGGAGTATTGTAGTCTTCCTGGTACTATACGTGGATGATATACTACTCATAGGAAACGATATCCCAACATTACAAAGTGTAAAAGAATGGTTGGGGAAATGTTTCTTTATGAAAGATTTGGGAGATGCAGCATATATTCTGGGTATAAAGATTTACAGAGATAGGTCAAAGCGTCTTATAGGACTTAGCCAGGACACGTACTTAGATAAAATTTTGAAAAGATTCAAAATGGAGAATTCTAAGAAAGGGAATCTACCCTTACATCATGGCATAAAGATTAGTAAGGATCTATGTCCGAAAACTAATGAAGAACTGGACAGAATGAGTCGAGTCCCATATGCTTCGGCTGTAGGATCGATCATGTATGCCATGACGTGCACAAGGCCTGATGTCTCCTTTGCTTTGAGCATGGTGAGTCGACATCAACAGAATCCTGGTGAAGGTCATTGGACAGCAGTAAAGAACATTTTTAAGTATTTAAGAAATACTAAAGACAGGTTCTTAGTTTATGGTGGAGAAGAAGAACTCAAAGTGACTGGTTATTGTGATGCAAGTTTCCAAACAGATAAAGATGATAGTCGTTCACAGTCTGGTTGGGTATTTTTGCTAAATGGGGGAGCGGTGACGTGGAAAAGTTCAAAGCAAGATACAGTGGCAGATTCCACATGCGAGTCTGAGTATATTGCAGCTTGTGAGGCTTCAAAGGAAGCTATTTGGATGAAGAATTTCATTGGAGATCTTGGAGTTGTTCCAACAGTACAAGATCCCATTGAAATATTCTGTGATAATGAGAGTGCAGTCGCCTTGACTAAGGAACCCAAGGATCACGGAAAGTCAAAACACATTGAAAGGAAATACCATTTTGTTCGAAGAAAGGTAGAAGAAGGACACGTGATTGTGAAAGACATACGATCAGAGGATAATCTAGCTGATCCATTCACAAAAGCATTGGCCAAGTCCAAACATGATGAACATGCTTGGAGCATAGGATTGAAAGATAAAATAAAGTTTTAGTTGTTAGTTTGAGTTTGAAACATTATAAACAATGATTGAAATCGTAATAGATTTGGTGATTAAATAATGGAGATTTGTTTATTTGCAAGTGTGCTACCATTTACTATTGTTTATCATTGTGTTTCATTTTGCATGTTTAGAATCCACTTCCTGAGTACTTAGTTTACTCGAACCTCCTCAGTCATTCATACTACAGGAAGTAAGTATTGATTTAAGACTGTCATGGAGTGTTAGTAGATTGTCTATGGAGATTAGACATAGCATAGAGAATGCTGCAACACTCATGAGTACTTAATGGGAATTAAGTATAGGACAAACCCGCGCTTAGAAAGATTACTTCATGGATTGAGATCACGAGTAATTCTAAGATGATAATATCCTCTATTCTTAAAATGGAGATACATCGAGTATCTAGTTTTCAAGTCTGTTATACTTTAGTTTATTCAAACGCTGTGCGTAAATGCCAGTTATAAAGGGTATGCTAGGTATGACATGATAAGTTGACTAGTTCTATGTATTCAAAGTTTATTTGTTCCTTTCGCCTAAAAGGGAAAGTGATATCAATGGGCCCCTCGATGATTAAACATTGACTTAAATGTGCTAGGCCTAGCCGGGACTAAATTGATGTGTTCAATTCAGTAGTCTCATATAGTCAAATAATCGGAAATCGAGAAACATAATGTTGAACCTGGAGATTGATTAAAATCCATGTCTCAGGTTCATACGATATCAGTAGAACAAAGGAATAGTTGATCGCTTATCTAAGGGCTGACTCTAAGATATGATTCAGAGTTCGGCAGTAGCATTGGATGGCACTCTCTGCTTAGTTGATCGGAATAGACTTAGACCAATTATAGTTGATGAATTGTCCAAGTGGGAGACTGTTGGAATTAATGTCCAAGTCATAACTAATTGGTACGACTATCGTCAAAAGTAGAGTCCTTTTTGGGTCGCCCTCGATGAACCGTAAAAGAGAAAATGATTCAAAGAATAAGTCACGGCATAAGCACGTTAAGTGTTACGCCGTAACAAGGCATGTGATGTTGTTTTTTGGGAAAAGTCCCACATCGCTCCAAAGGGTAAACCAAGACCCTTTTCTTTCCTTATATATAGAAGGAACATGCCTTGGCTTTTAAATTGCTCATTCCTATCTTTCTAATTCCTACTCCTTATAAGAGTCTTTCGTTTATCGGGACCTTAGGAGTTCGAAAGAATAGTTTCTTTTTGGTTCTTGGGTGTGAACTATTAGAGGTACTCTCGTTTGGGTACTCGCCTCCAAGTTCGACCAAGGTGGTCCCCGTGAGAAATTCGATTTTCTCAAAGGTTAGTAATTTTCTTCTTTCCTTTTTAATTACTTATTTATTTATTTCTTTTAAGTTGCTTTTAGTTAATTAGGTTTAGATCCTTTAGGGTTTAGTTCCCTTCTTGCCCTAGATTATTATTATTTCCGCTGCGTATTAATCTAGTTGGGAATAGAAAACCCATCTAGCATTCCAGACATAAAGATCATGAGTGCTGCTAGCTGCGATAATGTAATTGTTATCACGTGTGATGCTAAAATCTTTGACTAATCCATGGCAGCCTTTATACTTTCGTTTCAGTGTGAGTTTACTGGTGGTTAAGTCCCACATTTTCACACAACGATCATTTCCTGCAGTGAAGAGTCTGCCAGAATCATTCTCAAATACCATGGCAGCAGGAACTTTGGAGTAAGCTGGGACCACATGTGTGCAAAGCTTCGGTGTAGTCGCTTTTACGTGGTACTCAGGACAAGCATTGGGATTGCATGTGTCGAAAGTTCCGGTATAGTCGTTATTGAGTACCATGTAAAAATGACAATACCGGAGCTCTGCACACATTTGATCCTAGCTTACTGTAAAGTTCCTGCTGCCATGGTATTTAAGTATGATTCTAGCAGGCTCTTTATTGCTGGAAAGGACCGTTGTGTGAAAATGTAGAACTCAACCACCGGTAAACTAACACTGAAACAGAAATATACATGATAACAATTTCATTATCGCAGCTAGCAACACTCATGATCTTTATGTCTGGAATGCTAGTTCGGGTAAAATCTTCCATACTATAAAGGATCATGATTTGTTGACGCATGTTGGATCTCAAGCCATATTGCTAGTTTCGATGGTAATACCATAAAATTATGGGATCTTATTATAGGATCGTGTATTTCCTTTATTGTTTCTCAAAGTAAATGCATTGCAGTTTGTTTTAGCACAGATGGCGATACTTTCTGTACCGGTCATGATGACAGAGTTTTAAAATTATGGGATGCACATAGTGGTACATTTCTAAGTGGATTGCATGGCCGGTAACTACAGAGCTGTGAGATCAGTTTCTTTATCCAGGAACGTAAATTCTATTTTGACTAGTGAGGATGACGCCGTACACAAATTAATAGACACGAGAACTTTTGAGGTTTTTTTTGGGGGAAATAGAAGGCGAAGATGAATTTTCTTTTTGCAGATATTGTTTTAGTTCGGATGATAGGTATATCGCCACTGGAGCTGATTGCAAGGTTCATATTCGGAATGTGGCTACAGGGAAATAAAGCTGAACTCTCAAGGAACATTCATTTACAGGTGTTGTTGTTGGAGTGATGTTGGGAAACCGTTAGTAGAAGTCTTGATCCTTCCATTTTATTTTCAGTCGTCCCCCCCCCCCCCCCCCCCCCCCCTCAATTGGTTTCAATAACTACATAACCATATATGTGTGTTAGCAAATAAATTTTAACTAAAAAAGTGAAAGCCTTTTGTGCCTAGAAGATATGCATTCTTCAAATGAGAATGCTATTATACATTCACAATAGATTATGACATTTTTTTGAGAATTTCGATGTCTCTATAACAGAAGAAGAGTTAAATACAACAAAAGTAACAGCACAAACATTGTCTAAGCAAGATAAAAATGTGGAACAAAGTAAAAACCAAAGAAACAAATTGGAATCGTGTGTCCATACGACTCGTATTAAGGTACTTGTTCTATCAAATTAATTAGTATATTAATGTTTGTTTGGATTGCATACAAATTAACATAATTTGTGTGATTCGGTTTCAAAATGGCTACAAGAGGTTTGCCTCATATTCTTAGAATGCGGAAATTAGTAATAGTCCGCATGATATTGGAGATTGTCTTTATGAACATGTTGATGATATATCCACCGAACAAGTGTACACTCAAAAGCTTGATTACATACTGAAAGTGTAGTCTTGTTCTTTGGATATATCATCAACATGTTCATAGACAATCTTCAATATCTTGCGGCCTATTACTAATTTCCACATTCTCTCGATCTCAGGCAAAGCTCTTGTAGCCATTTTGAAACTAAATCACACAAATTATGTTAATTTGTATGCAATCCAAACAAACCTTAATGTACTAATTAATTTGATAAAACAAGTACCTCAATACGAGTGGTATGGACAAAAGATTCCAATTTGTTTGTTTGGTTCTTACTTTGCTCCACATTTTTATTTTGCTTAGACAACGTTTGTTCTGTTACTTTGACTGTATTTAACTCTTCTGTTGTAGACTTGTAGAGACATCCAAATTCTCACAAAACGTCACAATCTGTTGTGAATGTATAATAGCATTCTCATTAGAATGCATATCTTCTGGGCACAAAAGGCTATTACTTTTTAAGTTAAAATTTATTTGCTAACACACATCTTTGGTTATGTAGTTATTGGAACCGATTGAGAAGAAATACCCGACTGAAAATAAAATGGAAGAATGAAGACCTCTACTAGTAATGATCGAAGAATCGTTTGTGTTTGTTAATTCACTCCCCCTTGGAAAGAAAAGGAAGGTAGAATTTATACCCTTTTACGCTCTTACTTTACCACTAAATGCATCCGATAAAACGAAAGTGTTCTTACTGAATTAAATTTGTAATCTTACTTAGTTGCATTAACTTGACCTTTCGTTCGAGTTTTGCTTTCAAAATTAATATCATATATCATCATCAATTATAATAACTTTCTCATTGTCAAGTAATATTCATCCTCTTGGCAATTTCTAAAACAATGCACAAAAGTTAAGCAGTTTTTGAGTTGTGACTCTTCCAAAGACTTCGACCCAATCGACTCATCTACTTTTAAGAAGAAAACATTGTGTATATGTGAGAGGCCAGTTTGAACTAATTCTCTGATTCATATTACTTTTTACGTTCTAGATTGATGGTAATCAAGTTATTTGCTTTCTGGGAAATTGCGAATTAGGTGGGAGGTTGGGCTAAAATGGGTTTGGGTCGATCAGTCTTTCAACTCATAACAAAACGATCATGAAAGCTAATTAGAAAATGATGTTTAAATGAGCTTTGACCCATTCGACACATACAATATTATTACCCTACTCGTCACCTTACCTTCTACTTATGTTGTGTTAAAATATGGATAAATATTAATAGGTAAATGTCTAGTATCGAACCCGAGACATCAGGATTGCACACAATACAAACGAGAATAAAAGTATAATAATTATATATTAAATGTTATGTTTATATAATTATTTAAACACTAGAAGGACTTAATGGTTGTTAGTTGTTAAATGTATGGACTAACTATCGTTATATGTAAAGAAAAGGGACTATAGTGTAATTAGGTGACGAGAAGGATCCGGAACACCCTTGGGTGTGCTAGAACCGGTTGAACAAGGGATGGGGCAACCCAAACCCTAACTTGTCTAAACACTATAAATACAAAGCCTTAGGTTCATTAGTTTTTTAACCTCTTGTACACTAAACCTAAAAGCTTTGTTTTTTCTTTTCTTTCTCCTTGAAGCCGATCGGCCAAACACCCCTATAGGGTTTGGATCGATTTTTGTTTTACCAAAACAAAAGTGTTTTTAAGATCTTGCAATCTTTTTTATTCGTTACTAGTTTGTGTGTACAAGAACGATGTAACAACTCACTATAGTTGTTATCAAGAGATCGATTAACAAAACGGTAAGGGGTTAATCATTGATCCATATAAACCCTAATTAGAGTTCATCACATGTTCAAGATTATTTATTGATTCTTGTTTTGCTAGAATCACTAAAGGTACGTTCCTATTTAGTTTATGTTAATCTTTTATATGTTATAGATGTTCATACGCTTTCGCATATGTATTTACCTACTTATATGATTGTCATGATACTATTATTCTTGTCTATTTCATGAGTCTCTGTGTAGAAGCAATACATCTGCTCGTGGATATAAACCCAAACTTTAATGACAAAGTGCATTTTAGAAATATTTGTATATTTGACATAATTTTATATTATGAAATAAAAAACCATGTGAGTCATGTGCACCCCGAGAAAACCTCTTCGAGCCGCCCGTGCCACAGACCAAAGGCTTTGAGTTTGGGTGATAGCATTATTGGACAATACATATGACGTCAAACCGAGCTTGTGGGCATATATTTTCAGCCTTTCACATATTCGTATTCATGTTCAGGTACTACAAGCATTATCAAGAGCGTTCGATGACCCAGAGAAGTGTCCAACAAGAGGCTGTCAGATGTCGGCATGGTTGGATTATGGCAAAATGTCTTCTAAGTTTTATCAACTCGATCGTAGACAAAGAATTTCACATAGATAGGAAATAAGATAAATAGGTTCCTCATTACAAAATGGGGAATCATAAGAAATAAAAAAAAGCCCGAAGAGGCATGAGGCTAAGCAACGTACTCACAACTCAAAATTAACAAAATGGATGAATTGCCCTTTTGCTTGTGCAAAAAAGTAGATACCTTGAAACGTAAGCACAAGAAACTTGTCATTCATGAAGTTTTTTTTTTTTTTTTTTTTTTTTTTTTTTTTTTTTTCCCCTCTTCCTCTACTATATTGAAGTTATTTGCTTACCCTTCACAACCTATCAACTATCAAAGAGCGAAGCTTTCAAAAACAGTACTCATGGTGTTGCACAAAACTAACGAGCCAGGTGTTTTATAGAACGACCTTAGTTCTATACTTTCAACTTTTTTCATATTTCAAGTACTCTATTCATTTTCACTGGACTTGGGTGACATGTAACCATATATACAATAATGTGACGTGGCATGAATATTAAGGATGTGGAAATGGTGTTGCAAGAAAAACAAAACACATCAGCAGTACATGCAAGTCAAGAACATTCATAACCTGTATTGTATTTACCAAAATGATAGACAATTTTAAGACATTTTTTTTCCCATTATTCTCCTTTTCTCTCATGCTCTCATCTTCTCTCATCTCACGAGCAAAAGACTAACGGTTCAAGTATAGATTTAGTATTTCTTCTGCTTCCATTTAATGTTGTAGGTGGTGAACAACAATAAATAATAAAAACATTATAAGCTATATATATATATATATAACTGTTAGTGTTTGTGGATAAAAATTTAATATGTATATGACTAGAATCAAACTCGAGATCACGGGATTGCACACTTTATGTATGAGAATTAAAGTTTAATAATTTAATATAAAAAGTTATATTTAATAATTAATTACACAAAACAAATAAAGAACGTTAGTAATTAACGAAAATTGACTAACCTACAAAGATAAGGAATGTGGATAAAAAATAGAGAACAAGAAAATTCTAGAACCCTTGTAGGCTTTTAGATCCGATCGGCCAAGGGTTGCTAACCCAACCCAAGCTTTAACTTGTTCCCTAAGTTTTGTATCCTATAAAAGCAAAGTCAATAATTTATTTTTGTATCTCTTGTGCACACATTAAATAAAGCATTGGTTTTCTTTCCTTGTACCTCTCGACATATATATTCATAGGAAATTGATATACATGCATGAGTATATCATGCATGTGCATGAGAAACTTTAAAAGTTTTCTTGTCTTTTGTTTTCTGTGAAACGACAACAACAATAACATAAAGGGTTGTTCGATGTTTTGTTTTTCTTAGTCGAATAGTTTGTTTTTTCCTAAAAACAAAATTGTTTTATGTATTATTTAACTAACATTAACTTTAATTCGTTATTAGTACATGTGTACAAAAACGTGGTACAATCACATTATTGATTGTATTTTGGATCGATTAACAAAACGGTAAGGGGTTAATTATTGATCCTTGTAAACCCTAATTTGGGTTTATCCAATTGTTCAAGAATTCAAGATTGCATACGGTACATTTCTATTTATGTTTTTGTTAATAATTATATGTTATACTTGATACATATCTTCCGTATATGTGTGTACTTTGATTTATATGATTGTCATGATATTAAAATTCTAACAATAATTGATCTCATTTCATCATATAATAGATTTCACTTTTAAGTTAAAGGGTAAATTGCAAAAATGGTCCTTAACGTTTCACGAAATTGCAAAAACGGGACCGAAACAAAAAGTAGCGCAAAAAAGACACCAACGTTCCACATTTTTGCAAAATCGCCACTGAGAGGCATTTTCCGTTAGTTTCATCGTTAAGTGCCATGTCACCGAGGGTATTATCGTCATTTCACTGCTTTAAGGTCCACGTGGCATATCACTATTGATTCAGGGACTAAATTTGCAAAGTTATTTTTATCTTTTATTTCACATCTACCACCACCACTACTCTCTACCACCACACAACCAACACCACCACCCTTTACCCTTAATCTTCATCTTCTCCGGTGACCAAACCCAGATTCCGGTCACTTTTTTCCTTTTCTTTGTGTAATAAATTTTTTTACATTTGTATATGACAAATGATGTATCTTCGTAAGCATCTTCTAATTGGTTTCTTGCATTTTATGTGCTAATTATGCATTTACTTATTTAAAGGATCTATTTTCCTCACTTACTGGTAAATGTCTAAATGATTGATGTGTACCGGTAAAAAGATAAGTTGAAGGACTTTTAGGAAAATATAACATTTCTTTTTCTATATTTATGTGTTATAAATTTTTTTTGAACAAATTTATGTGTTATAAATAAATACGTAGATTTTTCACTATTTGAGTTATTTAAGTAAGTTTGATGTTTAAATGTAAGACAAGATATTTTTGTGAGGGATTATGATTTTTTAACTGACCAAATTGAAATTGTGTTTTTACTAATGTATCAAGCTGATAACTCTTGTATGTGCATCCAGTTGGCAGACTAGTAGGTAATACAAAATCTTGTGAATGCGTTTCAAGAGCTTAGTGAGCTGGCAAAATTTAGTGATCCTCCGAATCCTCTTGAACCGAAGGAAGAGGTGAGTTGTTGGATAAGAGTGCTAAAGTGCATTGGCATCAAGTGATGGTATTAGCGAAACACAGTGAGTTTGGCTGATTGTTGAGTTATGTTTTGCTGTTGTCAAATAATGTTTAATTCGAGTATGTACTTTGTTATAGCATAACACATACAGTAATAATCTGTGAACTTCAACTGATGATACATCTTGGGAGAGTTGAAGAAAGACCCTTCTATTTTACATTTCTAGCAATTAAATCTTTTATAAATCTCACAATAGATACATGATGTTAACCACCACCAAGCTGGTCTAGTTTGTAAACATAGAGAAGAAAGTTTATTTGTATTCGCTGAGAAATTGGATAACATATGCAGAAAAACACCAGTTTTTCATATGGTATAGAAGCTTTGTGTGTTGTTAAATTATTATTATTATTTTTTTTACTGCAAACAAATCTTGTGATTCATGAAAACACGGGTAAGTAACTCCGTAAGAATTTATAATCAATGATTGTAAAAACTGTGCAGAAAATAGTTGTTTGTCCACCCGTCACTATTTGCCAATTTTATGCCCAGTTTTGGTTTCATGGTTACATTATCTCAAAACATAAATGGCAAAAATCAAAATAATAATAATAACAAACAAAAGAGCAAACACTTTGATTTGTGCCCAGCAGTCTCGAAGCTAATATGGTGATGAACAACTAATTTGAATTCAAAGGTATTTAACCAAACAAAATTTGACATCAAATCGCTAGCCAAGACCCAGGTTACTTTCGTACATGTCATAAGTGCAATCAAAATTTTGTGTCTTCCCATCCTTAAATACATTACATTCCATCAAAATCTTGAGAAGTCAAAATCATGATTAGTGGAAGATAGTTATCTCTCTGTCATCGTGACGCCAATGACCAAAAGTTCAAGAAGAACGATGGATCGTTCCCAATCGTGCTTGGCGTAGGACATATTTGATGTATCATGTTTTTGTTGCTGCACTATAAATTAAGAAAAAGAAAAGGAAAAAAGTGACCGGAATCTGGGTTTGGTCACCGGAATCTGGGTTTGGTCACCGGAGAAGATGAAGATTAAGGGTAAAGGGTGGTGGTGTTGGTTGTGTGGTGGTAGAGAGTAGTGGTGGTGGTAGATGTGAAATAAAAGATAAAAATAACTTTGCAAATTTAGTCCCTGAATCAATAGTGATATGCCACGTGGACCTTAAAACAGTGAAATGACGATAATACTCTCGGTGACATGGCACTTAACGATGAAACTAACGGAAAAGGCCTCTCAGTGGCGATTTTGCAAAAATGTGGAACGTTGATGTCTTTTTTGCGCTACTTTTTGTCTCGGTCCCATTTTTGCAATTTCGTGGAACGTTAAGGACCATTTTTGCAATTTACCCTAAGTTAAACTAGACTTTTTGACAAATTTGCGACTACTAATTTATTAGTCTATGTGGTTGATGAGTTGTAACCACGTGGCATGCCACATCAGATGTCAGCAAGTAATAAGTTACACGAGAGATGTTTTCGATAACTAAACAAAAGTTTGAGAAAGGTTTTAACAAGTAATGTAAACTGCAGTAATTAGTATATAGTTTAGAGAAAAGTTTATTTGTGGACTAAGTTTTTGTTACATAATGAGGGACAAATCCCCATCATCCATCTAGTTTGATCTAATGGTGGGGATTAACCTAAGATTTAATGCATAAACGTAAGTCCACGTATTTTTTTCTTGTCTTTTTGTCTTTCTGTCTTTCTTATTTCTTGATATTTTTTTTCTTTTTCCTTTTTTGTCTCTTTTTTTCCTATTCACACTTTTTTTTTTCTTTTTCTTTTTTTTTTCTTTTCCCTCTTTGTTTTCTATTCACGTTTTTTTGTTTTCTTTTTCTTTTTCTTTTTATTCCTTTGTTTTTTTTATTCTTTTGTTTTTTTTTTTTTGGTTTTTTTTTTCTTTTTATTCTTTTGTTTTTTTTTTTGTTTTTTTTCTTCTATTCATGTTTTTTTTAATTCACACTTTTTTTTCTTTTTTTTAATAAACATTTTTTTTCTTTTTTTTAAAAATCGTGTTTTTTTTAATCCACTTTTTTTTTCACTTTCTTACGTTTTCGTCCGTTTTCATTCGTTTTCGTCAGTTTCCATACGTTTATACGCGTTTTCGTCCGTTTTCATAAATTTTTGTCTGTGTTTTTAAGTTTTCGTTCATTTTTAGATGTTTTCATCTGTTTTCAGAAGTTTTCGTTCATTTTTATACGCATTCGTCCGTTTTCATACCTTTTCATTCATTTTAATAAGTTTTAGTCCGTTTTCATACGTTTTCATCCGTTTTATACATTTTCTCTTTTTCACACATTTTTGTCTGTTTTCATACGTTTTCGGCAATTTTTATACGTTCCAGACATTTTTGTCCGTTTTCGCCCGTTTTTTAAGTTTGCGTAAGCTTTCGTCCGTTTTATACATTATTGTCCGTTTTCATAAGTTTTCGTCCGTTTTCGGCAGTTTTTATACGTTTTTAGACATTTTATTCATTTTCATATATTTTCGTCCGTTTTCATATGTTTGTTTACGTTTTCGTCTGTTTTCAGACATTTTTGCTTGTTTTCGTCCGTCTTTATACGTTTTCGACCGTTTTTATACGTTTTCGTATGTTTTCATACGTTCATATACGTTTTCGTCCATTTTCATACGTTTTCTTTGGTTTTTATACATTTTTGTCTGTTTTTAGACGTTTTCGTCCGTTTTCATATGATTTCAGCAGTTTTTACACGTTTTCGTATATTTTCGTCTGTTTTCATACATTTTCCTCCGTCTTCGTCTGTTTTCTTTCGTTTTCTTCCATTTTTCATACGTTTTCGACCATTTTCAGACGTGGTTTTACGCTTTCCTACGTATTCATTCATTTTCGTTCATTTTCACACGTTTCTAAATATCACAATTGATATTCTTAATATCATAAATGATATTTAGAATATCACAGAATATCACTTGTGATACTAAGAATATCAATTGTAATATTCAGAAACGTATGAAAACGGACGAAAACGTATGAATACGAACAAAAATGTTAGAAAGTGAAAGGAACATGTATTAAAAAAACGTGAAATCACTTGTGAAATTATGAATATCACTTGTGATTTTCTAAATATCAATTGTGATATTCAGAATATCACGTGTGATTTTCATGTTAACAAACATTTGTTGAAAATCAATTGTGATATTTAGTGATATTCATATATCACTTGTGATATTTAGGATATCACTTGTGATATTCAGGATATCACTTGTGATATTCAGAATACGGACAAAAACATTAGAAAGTGAAAGAAAAAAAACATGAATTAAAAAAACGTGAAATCACTTGCGATATTCTGAATATCACTTGTGATTTTCATGTTAAAAAACATTTGTTGAAAATCACTTGTGATATTCTGAATACCACTTGTGATATTCAGAATGAGTGACATTCTGAATATCACAAGTGGTATTCAGAATATCACAAGTGGCATTTAGAATATCACATAATATCACTTGTGATATTCAGAATATCGCTTGTGATTTTCATGGTACAAAACATTTGTTGAAAATCACTTGTGATATTCAGACTTTCATTTGTGATATTCAGAATATCACAAGTGATATTCAGAATATCACTTGTGATTTTCATGTTACAAAACATTAGTTTAAAATCACTTGTGATGTTCAGAATATCACTTGTGATGTTCAGAAACGTATAAAAATATCTGAAAATGGCCGAAAACATTTAAAGACAGATGAAAACGTAAGAAAATGGACGAAAATATAAAAAAACTGACGAATATGTAGGAAAACAGACGAAAACGTCTGAAAACGGACCAAAACATATAAAAACGGATGAAAACAGACGAAAACGAATGAAAACATATGAAAACGGACGAAAACGTATGAAGACGGACGAAAACAGATGAAAACGTATAAAAATGGACGAAAACGTATAAACATGTACGAAAACATATGAAAATGGACGAAAACGTATGAAAATGGATGAAAACGTAAGAAAACGGATGAATATATAAAAAAACGGACTAAAACATAAGAAAACGGGCGAAAACATAAGAAAACGAACGAAAATGTATGAAAAAGGATGAAAACAAATGAAAACGTAAGAAAACAGACGAAAACGTATAAAAATGGACAAAAATGTATGAAAACGGTATAAAACATATGAAATCGGACGAATATATATGAAAACAGACGAAAACGTATGAAAACGGCCGAAAACATATGAAAACGAACGAAAACTGAAGAAAACGGAAAAAAACCAACGGATATGTATGAACAACGAAAACACGAAGAAAAAAACAAAAACAAAAAAAAAAATAATAAAAAACGAATTTAAAAAAAAAAAAGAAAACCTTGAATTAAAAAAAAAATGAATTGAAGAAAAAAAAACGTGAAGTTAAGAAAAAAAAAACAAAAAAATAAAAAGGAAAAAAAAATGAATAAATAAGATAGACAAAAAGACAAGAAAAAAACATGGACTTAGGTTTGCCTTATTAAATCTTAGGTTAATCCCCACTATTAGATCAAACTAGATGGATTGTGGGGATTTGTCCCTCAATATGATATTCTTAATATCATAAAAGATATTTGGAATATCACAGAATATCACTTGTGATACTAAGAATATCTGTGGAAAACTAGAAGGGGGGGGGGGGGGTTGAATAGTTTTGCTTCTTTTTCGTTTAACAAAAATTTACTTTCAAAGAATTGATGGTAATTTGTAAAAACCTTTGAAGCTAAAGTATAGATACAAATTAATTCACATATGTCACATAGATACTACTTATTTAAAGTGTTGAATAGAAATTATAATTTCATATATCTCACTTAAATATAAGTTTGTATTTGTATATGTATATGTGTTTTAATGATTGTATATACTTTTGATTCACTAATGTATAATTAATGTTTTGAATGGAACCTAGTTTGATATTTATGTGAAACCAATATATGCACAACACACAATTGTAATAATGTACGAGAAGCAAGTAAGTAAACAAGTAAAGAATGAGGGATGGAAAGATCAAACCGAGAGAAAAAGGATTTATAGTGGTTCGGCTACAAGGACACCTTCCTTGCCCTACTCCACTCCCCGAGCACCGAACTCGAGAGTTTTCTTCACTAAGTCAATAACCTCCCTTATGGCGGAGAAAACCGTACACACCAAATGCTTACACCTATTAACGACACAAAGCAAGATGTCGAGTTCTAATAGTAGCTAGAACCAATCTCACACCAAATAACACACCACAACTTCTTCACACCTTTGTCTTCTTCAATAAGTCTTCACACCACGAGTATCTTCACGCCTTCACAAAATTCTTCACAACTTCAATGTCTTGCAACTTCACAACTTCAAAGCACCTATGTCTTCACAACTTCAAGCCAATAATATCTTTTCACCTTCAAGCCAATAGAGTCTTCACAACTTCAATCTACTAATGTCTTCAAGTCTTCTCCACTTGAAAGCTTCACTTTCTTCACAACTAGTCACTATTGTCACTCTCTCCTATCTTCACTATTATCCAACACTACTTCTTCACTTCAACTTCCACTACATACTTACAACAATTCTAGATTCTACAACTAAATATAGCAAACTAATACATACACCTTATTCACCAAAATATGAAAGATCAACAAGATGAAACAAACAAACAACTTAGATAGCAAGATGATACTAAGTTGTAATACTTCTAGTAGAAGTATTCTTCTCTTTGCACTTGTGTGTTGAGGCTTGAATCACTTTGAAACAAAGATCAAAGTATATAAGATCAAAGGATTTTTAGATGATTGAGAAGGATGTTTAGATCAGAAAGTTTATAGTGCAAAAAGGTGGGGAAAATGTGTAAAATGATCCAATATTTATAGGGCCAGATTTTACTGTTCGGGAGCGTGCCGGTCCCCTTAATTATAGGCTGGTCCTCTTAATCATTAAGGGGGGCGCCTAATAAAATTAAGGGGGCCGCCCTCCTGAACGTTGGAAAAGTTTTTCTGGATAAAATTTGCCCTTTTTGGTTGGAAATTTGAAATCATATCTTTGTTGTTTAATATAGCATTACCAAAAATGATTTACAAATATATTTAAAATGTTTATATCATTTTAAAATATGTTATGTCTTAAGACAAAATTTCCTTTGATCTTGTAATACATTAGACACTTTGTTTATCCATACCTTAAGTGATTTAATGGTAAAGATGAGTATTTACTACTAAATACTTGTTTATGTCATAATCTTTGGTTTGATGAGTTTTCATTTTGTGATTATTAAAACATAGAGATATCGAAAGATATGAATAACGTTTTTAGTCATTTATTTATATCAACAATCTCCCCCTTTTTTATGATTACAAAACCTAAACTCATTAAATCCAAAAATTAATTTTTAGACAAGTATTTAGTGAGTTTATATTCACTTCTCCCACTTTTTGTAAAATCAAAAAGGTTTAAGCCAAAAGAAAGGAAGCTCCCCCTTGATGTATGCTCCCCCTCGTTTGAGGGCACCAAGGGTTCAAGAAATGGGATTCTTGGAAGAAAAATATTAGAAGCACAAGTATAGCACAAGCAAACACATATATTATAATACTAACAAGTAATAAGCATGGCAAAAAAAATAAAATAATGAGGAACACATATTAAGTCATTCATTGATAGAAAATGATTATGTCAACCCATAATCATTGTTACAAAAGCCATAAATATAGAATACTAAGATTAAGTATAGCATCCTATTGTGCTAACAAGGAGTGTCACCAAACTTTCTTGAATCCCAAAATGGTTGAAAGGTTTTATTTGAAAATGAGAAACATAAGCATATAAAATGCTTGGTGGTTTAGTGGAGGTAAACTTTTGGTTGCATGTATGTTGGTGAGTTTGGAGATGTGGAACTTGTAGGTGGTGGGTTAGAAATAGGGTTTGTTGATTGAGGGTTTTGATGTTGTTCAAGTGATGATGTTTGTTGAGATCTTGTAAGAAGATACTCAATCCAAGTGAAGTGCTCATTCAAGGCAATGGTTTGTTGTTGAAGGAAGATGCAACAAGGGCAATTGTTGACATGCTTCTCAACTTGGTTGATGTTGTGTGGTGATGATGGTGAGCTTGATTGGGTTGGATCCAAATTGCGTTGCGCAAGATGTAATGCTAAAAGAGCACTAAGCTCATGAGCCTCTTTTAGCTCCTCAACGAACTTCAAGTGTTCGGAGGAAGGTGATGATGGTGGAACATGATGGTTGTCTTGGGTGAAGGTTTGAACATGCAACATAGGAATGGCATGTGAGGTTGTAGGATGTGGTGGTGGTACTCTTGGTGGTGGAGACATGGTTGAGCTTGGGTAGTCATGAAAATATGAAATGGGTGGAAGAGGTTCTCCAAGAGTGAGTAGTGTTTTAGTTGAATGAGCAACATGTGAAGTATTGATTGAAAGATTGGGATTGAGCATGCTCATCATAAGAAGAAGCATGAATGAGGGAATGAGTGGGTGATAGGTTGTGAGATGAATCATTATTGTGGGTTTGAGGTTTAGTAGTTGGTTGACTTGGAACAACATCACTTGAGTTATGACAAGAATCAAGTTTCCTCCTCCAAACGGGTTTGACGGAGATCCTTGCGGTTCTTGAAATCTTAGGTTTTTGGTTGTTGGGAGATGACATGTTTGGGTGTGATGGCATTAATGATGGGAAGACGGTATTTATAGTGTATGAGAAATAGGGGTGTTATCGGGTCGGGTTGTCGGGTTATCGGGTGTATCGGGTCGGGTTGTATCGGGTTTTGGACTAAAAAAATATGACCCGCAACCCGACCCTATAAGGGCTCGGGTTATCGGGTTCGGGTCTTATCGGGTTCGGGTTATATCGGGTTATATTATCGGGTCGATTCGGGTCGATTCGGGTTGGCATAATTTTTATACAAAGTTGAATATCCAATTACTACTCCAATCGTTCATGCAGTATGTCATACAGCAAATTCTTATTTCTTTTCATTTAAAGTTGAATATCCAATTACTACTTAGGAATACTGACATGCAACTCAAAGGTAAACAATTGATCATAATACATATTGAAAATTAATATATATTGTATTATGTAATCTATGTTAATGAGCTTTTCTTTAAAAAAAGTAACAGCTTATGGGAGACTACTCGTTACACTAGAAGGTAAAAGATCATATTACTTGACTTTAATCTATTTTCAAATGTGTGTCATGTCTTGATAATACAAAAAGTTACGGAGTATTTACTGTATTATAGTCATAATAGATATAACTAGAGAACGTAGTAAGATGATGTTCAACAATCAAAGATTTATTAGTATGTCATTATATCTTATCGGGTTTATCGGGTTGACCCGATAACCCGATAAGAAACTAACTATGACCCTAACCCGACCCTATTAGGCTATCGGGTCTATCGGGTTGACCCGATAAACCCGATAAGCTAGGTTGGACCCGAATTAACCCGACCCTATAAGGTCTTATCGGGTTCGGGTCGGGTTCGGGTCGGGTCGGGTCAACCCATTTGACACCCCTAATGAGAAATGTGGTTTAGGAAGGTAAATTTTGAGGGATAACATGGGACAAAATATGTTTGTGAATTTTGGGAAGTATAGGCTGAAATGGGTCAAAAAGTGATAAAGAAAACAGTATCCCCGACCATCAGATGGCCGGTCCCCTTAACTAGGGGCCGGTCCCCTTAATCATTAAGGGGGCCGCCTTATATAATTAAGGGGGCCGCCCATCTGGTGATTCCCAGAATGCCAGAAATGGATTTTTTGGCAGAAAATTTTCAAAAAGGTTGTGTTTTTGGATTTGGATTCAAGTAAGTTCAACTCTTTGAGGCAATATAGGGCATACTATTCATGAATATAGAGAGTGATATAGAAATAATTGAAATGGTCAATAAATTTCTAATAATCATACTATCTATTTATTTATCAATTAAGATATGCAACTAAGGATGCAATAAGGCAAATGAGCTAAATGTGCAACTATATGAAGATGATAACATTTAGCCTAGAGCAAACAAGTTGATGATTGTTAACAAGTAACAAATAGGTGGATATGATTATGTGGACTTCAAGACTTGTTACAAACAAGATCCATATGGGCAAGTCATGATTCTCATGAAATGATTTGATAAAATTGTGAATGTCATTTCCAATAGAAGTGTATGACACATGTGAGAAAGTTAAATGTGTTTTAAGCAAAACGTTTTTAGTTTTATTCAACAATGTTTTGAAGTAAATTCAAGTGTGCATTACAATAACATAGATTGAATTTTGTTTCATAACGTGTAACAATAAAATATTTCAATCTTGTTTTTGATAAAATAATGGTTATGAAAGAAGTTTTAGTTAAGTAAATTGGTAAAAAAAAATATTTCATTCAAAAAGAGAGAAGTTTTAAACATGATATTTTGATCATGATAATCAAGAAGTTGCAAGTGAAGGATTTGAAATGGAAGCTTATCATGCTCAAGAGAATCAATTAAGCCCATTGTCACACATAATCATCTTTGATGACATCTAAAGGTATGATAGATACTTATGATCTAAATGCAATGGGACAGGAAGGAGCAAGGTAAATAGTTCATGGATACAAGATAGACATGTGTGTATATATATATATATATATATATATATATATATATATATATATATATATATATATATATACAAAGAACATCATAATATCAAGTTTCAAGCAAATATCAATTATAATACATCTATTAATGCAACTAGTAAGATCATATAGCATGAGTGGAAGGGTTCTACTATAGATCATAGAAGATTAAGAAAAATGATAATAGACTAAACAACAAGAAGGTTAATAATGCTAATATCATGTATGCATATATTAGTGTTAATAATCTAAAAGCATGGCAACTTATCAGTTAAATCGTATTCACACACTAATTAAAACATTCTAAAATATAATGTAACATTGACAAGTTTTTGAAAAGAAAACTTATCTCAGGTCCAGCTTTTCAAAAGGAGTGGGCATGAAGGTGATAGAAGAAATCTTAAGAGTTAGTCCAAAACATGTCGAAGTAGCTAAGTAATATTCCCATGAATAGAAATCAAGGAAACTAGATCCGAGATGCTCAATCGATCACACCAATCATCACAAGTCGTGAAGGTTAATAGAAGTAGTACATAGGAGGCTTCATCTTGAAATAGTAACGGACACACCATGATACCAATGCTCCAAGAGTGAAGAGCAAAGTGCCGAGACAAGAATATTCCCGCAACAACGTCATAGGCGAAACATTTGCAGAGAGTGAAACAACGTGATAGAAACCAATATCCGTGAAAGGTAATAGAGCGAGATGAGTAAATCAACACGTAATAGACTCTTCATTCGTTAATTACCTAAACATGATAAACAGCTTGGTACCCAGATTCTCATGGGTCCTAGTTGGTTAGATGAGAACATCCATTGCATTTGAATGCACATGATGGGGATGTCGTCGATAAGTACAAGAATTCATCAATAGTTTGTTTTAATTAACAAACAATGACTTTCTTGACTAGAATAATAAGTAATGAATGTTAATAGTATTAGTTCTAAATTTATTCACTAGATTTAACAAATTTTATTTGTTTTAATACATTTGTTGAAGGATCATTTACGATAAATCCTAACCCGGTTTTATCATAAAATGGCTTTTGAATGTCGAGAAGATATTTTAAAGATTTAGAGCTATTTTCGAATTTTGCCAATGTTTTTGCTTTTTCATTTTCCATTTTTATTTCATGTTTGTAGTCTCGACATTTTTTACATTCAAGATCGATTTCAATATTACTTTTAAGTCTAGACATTTTATCTTCTAAAATGGTTTCTTTTTCAAAGTTGTTTTCAGCTGATGTTGAAAATTCGTTCTTAAAAATAATTTTTGAGTTAATGTTGCAAAAATGTTTGAAGTTGTTTTCCATTTTTAAAAATTCTAATATAAATTGATCATAGCAAAAATGTTTAGTTTTGGATTGTACCTTCTTTGTAGTTGTACATTCCTTACATGCTATACGGTGATCAATTCCATTTTCCATGTCGCTCCATGTTTTGTTTGTAGTTTCACTTGGATCTAGAAACATGTAGTTCTTGCCATCAATACTTGTGTTCTCATTTGTTTGAATATTCTCATAAGCCGTATTATCATCGTCTTCTTTGCACTTGTTGCACCATGATTTATTCACGCTCTTTCTTCGGATTTGGCTCATCTATTCTTCGTTGTAGATACCTTCAATGATCACATTTGAACTAGTAGTACATGTGTTTATTTCAACTAAATATTTATTTACTAAATTTTCTAGATTAACTATTTCTTGTGCAATATCAAGTTTATCATCTTTGGTTTTACATTTCTCTTGGTGAATCTTTAAAAGACATTTTCAAAAATCATTTGCCGTTTTACAACGAAATAATCTTTCATATTTAACTTTTGGTAGGGTTTTGAAAATAAGTAATTTGGCATTAGTGTTTTTATCAATTTTAGTTTGAAGATTATTATATTAATTTTCAAAATCTATTTTGGTTGGTTTAAGATCACCAATTGAAATGATATGCCAAAAATCAAGATCTATTGATTTCACATAATTTTCAAATTTGTTTTTCCATTCAAGAAAATGATCATTTTCAAATAAAGGTGGTTGTTGTGCAAATTTCCCTTCTACATATTTTTCAAATTCCATCGATCGTTGCAAGTTTTAAAATACAATCTATTTTAAAAATTTTGCTAGACGTGGCTCTTGATACCAATTGTGGAAAACTAGAAGGGGGGGTTGAATAGTTTTGCTTCTTTTTCGTTTAACAAAAATTTACTTTCAAAGAATTGATGGTAATTTGTAAAAACCTTTGAAGCTAAAGTATAGATACAAATTAATTCACATATGTCACATAGATACTACTTATTTAAAGTGTTGAATAGAAATTATAATTTCATATATCTCACTTAAATATAAGTTTGTATTTGTATATGTATATGTGTTTTAATGATTGTATATACTTTTGATTCACTAATGTATAATTAATGTTTTGAATGGAACCTAGTTTGATATTTATGTGAAACCAATATATGCACAACACACAATTGTAATAATGTACGAGAAGCAAGTAAGTAAACAAGTAAAGAATGAGGGATGGAAAGATCAAACTGAGAGACAAAGGATTTATAGTGGTTCGGCTACAAGGACACCTTCCTTGCCCTACTCCACTCCCCGAGCACCGAACTCGAGAGTTTTCTTCACTAAGTCAATAACCTCCCTTATGGCGGAGAAAATCGTACACACCAAATGCTTACACCTATTAACGACACAAAGCAAGATGTCGAGTTCTAATCGTAGCTAGAACCAATCTCACACCAAATAACACACCACAACTTCTTCACACCTTTGACTTCTTCAATAAGTCTTCACACCACGAGTATCTTCACGCCTTCACAAAATTCTTCACAACTTCAATGTCTTGCAACTTCACAACTTCAAAGCACCTATGTCTTCACAACTTCAAGCCAATAATATCTTTTCACCTTCAAGCCAATAGAGTCTTCACAACTTCAATCTACTAATGTCTTCAAGTCTTCTCCACTTGAAAGCTTCACTTTCTTTACAACTAGTCACTATTGTCACTCTCTCCTATCTTCACTATTATCCAACACTACTTCTTCACTTCAACTTCCACTACATACTTACAACAATTCTAGATTCTACAACTAAATCTAGCAAACTAATACATACACCTTATTCACCAAAATATGAAAGATCAACAAGATGAAACAAACAAACAACTTAGATAGCAAGATGATACTAAGTTGTAATACTTCTAGTAGAAGTATTCTTCTCTTTGCACTTGTGTGTTGAGGCTTGAATCACTTTGAAACAAAGATCAAAGTATATAAGATCAAAGGATTTTTAGAGGATTGAGAAGGATGTTTAGATCAGAAAGTTTATAGTGCAAAAAGGTGAGGAAAATGTGTAAAATGTTCCAATATTTATAGGGCCAGATTTTACTGTTCGAGAGCGTGCCGGTCCCCTTAATTATAGGCCGGTCCCCTTAATCATTAAGGGGGCCGCCTAGTAAAATTAAGGGGGCCGCCCTCCTGAACGTTGGAAAAGTTTTTCTGGATAAAATTTGCCCTTTTTGGTTGGAAATTTGAAATCATATCTTTGTGGTTTAATATAGCATTACCAAAAATGATTTACAAATATATTTAAAATGTTTATATCATTTTAAAATATGTTATGTCTTAAGACAAAATTTCCTTTGATCTTGTAATACATTAGACACTTTGTTTATCCATACCTTAAGTGATTTAATGGTAAATATGAGTATTTACTACTAAATACTTGTTTATGTCATAATCTTTGGTTTGATGAGTTTTCGTTTTGTGATTATCAAAACATAGAGATATCGAAAGATATGAATAACGTTTTTAGTCATTTATTTATATCAACAATATCAATTGTGGTATTCAGAAACGTATGAAAATGGACGAAAACGTATGAATACGAACAAAAACGTTAGAAAACTGACGAATATGTAGGAAAACAGACGAAAACGTCTGAAAACGGACAAAAATATATAAAAACGGATGAAAAAGGACGAAAACGGATGAGAACATATGAAAACGTATGAAAATGGACGAAAACGTATGAAGACGGACGAACACAGATGAAAACGTATAAAAATGGATGAAAACGTATAAACACGTACGAAAACATATGAAAACGGACGAAAACGTATGAAAATGGATGAAAACGTAAGAAAACGGACAAATATATATGAAAACGGACGAAAACGTATGTAAACGGGCGAAAACGTAAGAAAACGAACGAAAACGTATGAAAAAGGACGAAAACAGATGAAAACGTAAGAAAACAGTCGAAAACGTATAAAAATGGACAAAAATGTATGAAAACGGTATAAAACATATGAAATTGGGCGAATATATATGAAAACAGACGAAAACATATGAAAACGGCCGGAAACATATGAAAACAGACGAAAACTGAAGAAAAAGGAAAAAAACCGACGGATATGTATGAAAAACGAAAACACGAAGAAAAAAAAGAAAAAAAGAAACGAATTTAAAAAAAAAAAAAAAAAAAAAAAAAAAAAAAAAAAAAAAAACTTGAAGTTGAGAAAAAATAACAAAAAAAAAAAAAGAAAAAGGAAAAAAATGAATAAATAAGATAGACAAAAAGACAAGAAAAAAACATGGACTTAGGTTTGCCCTATTAAATCTTAGGTTAATCCCGACCATTAGATCAAACTAGATGGATGGTGGAGATTTGTCACTCAGTATGTAACAAAAACTTAGTTTCTAAGATAACTCACCTCATATAGTTTATTGTGTAAAATAGTATAGTACATTGAAAAATGTGGAAAGTAATAGACGAAGGTGAGTGCAAAAGCAGTCATACTTGAGGTTAAAGTTATACACGTGCATACTAGCATAAACAAAGATTTTTTTTTTTTTTTTTTTTTTTTTTTTTTTTTTTTTTACATTAACAGTAGTGATTGGGATGCATAAATGATGGGCCTAAATTCATGCATAAGCCTGCATGACATCATCCTGATGGCTACAGACAAGGGACTCACTTTTTCACAAACCATGGGGATCATGCCACACATGTTTAGGCATGAAGTTAGGTACACAAATTAGGTCTCCCAATCATTTTTCTTACATTAAATGCAAACCATTTGTCGTTTCAAAACATAATGTGCGCCTTTCGTGAAATTTCTGGATCCGCCACTAGGTACCAAAACTTTGAAATTTGAAATTCAAATTGCAAGAGAGAATAAGAAGGATGTAACTGAAATGTTGTTTATGATGAACTCACCGAGTAGGTGAACTTATTTAATTAGCTCTTAAAACCGTACCCTAGCAAGCAGGTGCATGCATGCATGAATGACTCTATGCATTTATGTCAACACCAACAAGTTACCTATTTAATGTCGAAGTGTAGATATAAAGAAGTTTGTAAAATTAATCAAAATTCTTACTGCATGTACAGGAAATCAGCAAGGTCAGATTTGTTTATTCCAACTTATTGTTGGTTGAGTTCATCGGTTGTATCTTAAATACCTTATTAAACAACCACACAACAACCCACCCACCTCCTTTGTGTCTCATTCAAGTTCTATTTATCACCATATATACTCACTCATTTTAGTGTTCTTTCTACCTAGTTTCATCGCATTGCTTCAATACTTAGCCATGCTATCACCAGCTAAAAATCATGTATTTTTAAGTAAACTTACATAAGGAACCTAGACACAGTAGGCTAACCTTAACCGACTCAATGCTAACTAGAATTAACCACAAAATACTAACAATATGAGTTAATACATACACAAGTCATTATATTTTAAGTTTGTGTTCATTTGGATCACTGTAGAACCTACCAGTATTATTTACTCGCTATATTATTGAAGCATGATAACCGAGTTAATGTACTACTAAATTTGTTAAGTGAGTCATTAAACTTTTATAAAATTTTATAACCATTCCCTCAATAAATCAAAACCCTTTATAAAAACTCCAAAAATCATTCATTGCCTGCTATATTTCCCTTTAAAAAAAATCACTTCCGAAAATCAAATCTCAAACATTTAATTCACCACCAATCAAAACTAGTTTCTTTCTATTACACTAAAAGCTCGTTTTTTGGTTGTCTAAAAGCTGCTTCATAGTAAAGAAGCGGATGTAAATGAGTGTGGTTTATTATGATGTAGGTGAAAAAGAATTGAATTCTACTGTACCACTACCCTCCTATTTCAACAATCACACAACTACCCACCTATCTTCTTTATATCTCATTCAAGTTTCATCACCATATTTACTCACTCATTCAAGTGTTCTTTCCATACCAAGTTCCATCACATTGCTTCAATACTTTGCCATGGTATCACCAGCTGAAAATCATGTATTTGTAAGTAGATTATAACCTACTATACATTTGATGATTTCATGTGTTATCAAGTCTTGCAATACTTACGAGGAATTGTTTTCGACTTAGAATGTTGTGTGTATTTATAGATATTTTTTTTTCACTTTATTTGTTTCATTTCAGAAACCAGGAATAGATAAAGACGATGTTTAACTCATTGAAATAGGTGGTCTTGGAAATTATCACTAAGGTATAATCAAGCTCTTTTATAAGTACCTCACATTCATGCTAAAACTGTTTGTTAAAAACATATTTTGTAGGTAAGTTTAAAGAGTTTGAGTGTCATTTATATGCCTATATGTGATGCATAATCAATGCCGAGGCTTAATCAAAATATGTATATGAGACTTTAAAACCAGCTCTTTACTTGGTCCTCTTATAGTCTTATTGTTGGTTATTTTTGAAGATTTTTAAATTACTTTGAATCTCATTTAAATCAACTTTTTAGATTATACTCCAATCAATTACTTGCTGATTTTTTTCTTTTTTATACAAATGAAACAAACCCCACCTCCAAAGAAGAAAGAATCCATAATTTGGGATATCTTTGCAAAACACTTTAGCGTGGATTTAACAACTCCAAATCCACCTTTTGAGTAGGACTCGAAACTTCTCCGGCAAGAGGGTTTCTAGACCAAGATGAAGTGAATGATGATGGTATGTGGGCTATCTACCATGAGTCCGAACCAGATACTCTAGTTAATTTTATTAGTCAACCTATTCAATGGTCCCTTTTAAAACTATTTGTTTTCTTTATTTACTCTTATCTCTTCAGCTTTTGTATAGTTAATTTATTGTTTTATTTGCTTGTTACAGATTACGCATATTACCATATGTTTGGACCGTCTGTAAGTTTTTTCCCAATATCATTGCATAGCCCTTTAAATGCTTAAGTAAAGCATGATATTCCTGTAAGCCAAGTGGAATTGACTCAACATCGATGAAGACCCCCATCGATTCTCCTTGTCTTGGTGGAGCTTCTTTCAATTCTTTTAGTTCTTTCAATTCTTTCAGTTCTTTTAATTCTTTCAGTTGTTCCAATTCTTTCAAATCTGGTATACTTATTGGTGTATTTTCTTTCAGTTCATCTGGTATACTGCTGCTGCTTGATCCGGTTAATATTGTTGGAGCTGGAACATTTTCTTTCAGTTCGTTCAAATCTGGTATACTGCTGCTGCTTGATCCGGTTAATATTGGTGGAGCTGGAACATTTTCTTTCAGTTCGTTCAAATCTGGTATACTGCTGCTGCTTGCTGCTTGATCCGGTTAATATTGGTGGAGCTGGAACATTTTCTTTCAGTTCGTTCAAATCTGGTATACTGCTGCTGCTTGATCCGGTTAATATTGGTGTAGCTGGAACATTTTCTTTCAGTTCGTTCAAATCTGGTATACTGCTGCTGCTTGATCCGGTTAATATTGGTGTATTTTCTTTCAGTTCATCTGGTATACTGCTGCTGCTTGATCCGGTTAATATTTGTGGAGCTGGAATGTTGCTGCTTGAGCTGGTTATTCTTGTATCCACTCTTTCCTTCTTAAATGTATCCACTCTTTCCTTCTTAAATCGTCTGAAGTCAATGCCAAGTTTTAGCTTGATTTCACTCTGCAATTCACCACTCGTGGAACCACTTGAGGCGGAAATGAAAACATAACCTAGTGTTGTTAGCGCCTTCACAGCTGTTGCGAAATCAGCGTCGCCAGCTAGAAGCACAAACAGTGGTGTACATCTATGTAGCATTGCATACATAAACAACTCGCTTGTCAGCTTGTGATCGGCTCTATCTTTACCGACGCCCTTGGGCAAAAAGTGAGTCTTTATACTTTTTTCACGTTCACAGTACATTCTTATCTCATCGGTTGGCTGTACATCTTTGACTCCGAATGTGTGGACTTCTATCTCTTAGATTTATAACCAACTACATGTTCTAGTTTTATGGATCAAATCATGTGAACTAAATTGAGCTGCTCGGATTGGTTGTGGCATATTTTTTAAGTAATTATTATCTCTTTAAAGTGTCACTTAATTAGCATTTGCACGTGTGATTCAATATGCGTACTTACGAAATTTAGTTTGCACAATACTTTCTAATTCAATTACATGGTATACTTGTTTTACATTATCACAGACACGAATATAATTTCAGTTTGTTTATTTCCTTTTTCTATGCTCTCATGCAAAAGTTCTTTGAAATAACACAATTCACACGGCCTTCCCCAATTAATAAAAATAGCTAAATAGACAATAAAGCCTATAATTAAGTTACGGAGTGCTTATGCAAGCTAGCTTTTTAAAAGTCGCAGATAAGAACTAAACACAGCAATCGGTCTCTTTTAATTTTCACCTTTAAGGTATTTAATTCATGTTTTCCATATTTATTTGTGTTTAGGTTTTGAATAGTGAACTTATTAGTTAGTAATATTCAATAGTTTCTTAAGTATTACAAATTACATAGGACTATGGTGACTTACAGTCAAATAAGGCTTTTATAAGTTCCATTGATTATTGATGTCATGTAACTGCTATTGCAACATTGCACAAAGGTAAACGGAAAATTGCATTGGAAATATGGTTTACCATTAGGTTTTTGTCATGCTAATATCTAGAGACTGAAACTTGAGGCGTATTTATCCTCATTGTTCCAATGTTTGCCGGATCCCTGCCTCATTTTGTTATTATTATTTCCACTTTCAGTTTAATTGCATTATTTGCTCAACATTTTGACCAATTAAAGTACCGTATTCGATTGTTGCTTGATATATACTTTTATTTTTATATGTAAATAACTATAATATATCAGCTCAAAAACAAAAATAATCAATATTAATTGTGTGTTTGGCATTACGTTAAAAAAGTGAATATATAATATGGAATAATCAGAATAAGTTTTTATTTATTATAAAATTTATTAATTACAACAGTATTACTTGCCATCAGCAAGAGAAATGGCACGTTTGGGTGGAGTATGTAAAGGTCCCGTGATACAGAAGTTTCTGAAACAATATCAGGATCAACCACCATTAGAAGCTTTGATCAACAAAGCAGTTTTCAAGACATGAATATGGTTATGTTGTCCTCTTTTAGTACTTTTGCTGCGTTTTTAATTTTCTTGATATCTATTCCGGAGGGAACTATTGATCCAAGTATTGCGGGTTTGGCTATTACATATGGACTTACTTTAAACACTTTACAAGGATGGGTAGTGTGGATTTTAACCAATCTGAAGCAAAATTGTTTCGGTGGAAAGAATATTTCAGTATTCTTCTATTCCAGTGAACCTCCACTTGTTATAGAATCAAATAGGCCCGATGATAAATAGCTGTCACAGGGTGAAGTCGATATACGTCATCTAGGTACTTAAATCATACTATAATTTCTTCAATTACGCTAGGTACTTAAATCATACTATAATTTCTTCAATTACGATACTGTACTAGTCAAGTAATTAAACACTATTATTGAATCTAGTGAGTTCTTTTGAAAAGGTTTGGTACGCAATGCATATGCCTCTTGTGTTACAAGGCCTTGCATGCACTTTCAGTGCTGGAAAGGAAACCGGGATTGTAGGAAGAACCGGTAGTCGGAAGTCAACTCTCATACAGACACTCTTCCACCCTGTGGAGCCTGCAGCCGGACAGATTCTGATAGATGGAGTTAATATATCCACAATTGGACTACATGATCTTCGTTCAAGATTGAGCATAATTCCTCAAGACCCAACCATGTTTGAAGGGACTATTCGTAGCAACTTAGATCCCCTTGAAGAGTATATAGACGATAAGATTTGGGAGGTAGCTTTTTTTTAACGGCGATTTGTATTAAAAACTAGCAAAAAGCTAGAACATGTTAGAATTATATAATTATGCCATTCATATATATAGCACGCAACGGAATAATTAGATCACATATATATAATTAATTAACCTTAAAATAAATAGTAAACTTACCTTGCAAGCTTCCACGCGAATCAAAGATCAAAATCAACAAACCCTAAAATTAAGGTTTAGTAAAATTCGATTAGGGCAAATCGAATTGGGAACCACCAAAAATCCAAAAGGGATTTTCTCTACGTTTTAACACACACTCACTTTTAGCGATTCAATTACAATGCTAGTTCAAGGATCACGTAAGCAAACCAATCACTTTGGTTATCCTTAAATCGACACAAAACCGTTATTGAGAGATGTAATTAGTCGACAAGGGACAAGAGGAAGAGAGAAGAGAAGAAGGGCTTGTGTAGGGTTTCCAAGGATTACCACACAATCAATACATAGGTTTGTATTTATAGTGTGTTAACTTAGGGACCGAGAAAGCAATCCCAAACACCTTGGGTTGGGTTATTCGGCCGATCAAGGTATAGGGCGAGGATTCTAGATCCTTCTCCTTACCTAATTACACTCTAACCCTCGTACTTCACATTTAACAACCGTTAGTTAAAACCGTTAAGTATTTAACTACCGTTAAGTGTTTTTCATGATTTAATAATTAAAACATAACTACTATTATTAATTGAATTTCATACGTTACGCGTGCGATCCTATAGGCTCGAGTTCAAATCCGGACATACGTTTATTAAATATCACACATAAAACTTATAGAACAATGACACAACGAAAAATTGATACAGTTAAACTGTGCAAGCCGCTATAGGGGTGATGATTCATTCGAGCCAATTCAACAAGATGTTTTTGCGTCTATGAGTAATCCAAAGGTGTGGCAGAGTCTTTATTTCTTCCATGAGAGTGTCCCAATGCGAGGGTTTCAAGTCAAAGCAAACTCTATTTTAAAAGCGCCAAACGACCAATGTGGAGGTGTTGACAACGACATCGAAGCAAAGTTTTTCCTTTCTATTGAGTTGTGCCGATTCGTGCCAAGAAAGAATGTCATCAAGATTATTTGGGGTGCAAACCAGCCCCACCAATCATTAATCCTAGACCAAATATCAGCACTAGACTAACAGTGCACTCGATAAAGAGGTGTGGTGTTGATTAGATGACATCGTTACAAACCAGGAAACGAAGAGAATCAGTATTAATCCCACGAGCATCCAAGGAAACGAGTAGGCAATCGGTCTTTCCACAACCTCTATGAGTGGATGTTTATCTTAATAGGGAGAGTTTTATTCCACTTTACCTTATCAATGGTGGAAACCAATGTGGAAGAATCAATAACATACCACATGGAGGAAACGGTGTATGTGTTGAGGGAATTAAGGGAACAAGTCCAGGAGTCTATCACATTAGTAGGTTTGAACCCCATAAGTAGATTCACTAAATCATCGAATTGGGCCTTTTCAATGCCATCTCTTGGACTTCTGTGCTATGCCCAACATGAGATGAGAGGTTGATTGAGCCACCACTAAAGCATCTCTCGGATATCAAGCAGTCTTTGTGAGTTACCAGAGCATACATTCTTGAAAACAAAGACATAAAATTAGATGTCCCAAACTAACAATCATGCCAAAATTACATCATATGGTAAATTACATAATAACGATTTCTATTCTTTCAAACATCATATGGTACTACATGGGGTGTTTGTGGTTGCTTACTATAATTGCTTGTTTGGTTAATGCTTTTTAAAATAAGCAACTTCAAACTGTTTTTCTTAACTTCTAAACAATCAAATAAGTAGTTTAGATAAGCTATCCTAAACCCGTTCAAACTTCTAAACAATCAAATATTATTTATCATCAACGTGTTTAAGACAATCTTCAATATCTTGCGGACTATTACTAATTTCCTGGTTCTCTGAATTGAGACAAATCTCTTGTAGCCATTTTGAAACTAAATCACACAAATTATGTTAATTTGTAAGCAATCCAAACAAACATTAATGTACTAATTAATTTGATGAAACAAGTACCTTAATACGAGTGGTATGGACACAAGATTCCAATTTGTTTCTTTGGTTCTTACTTTGCTCAGGGACGGAGCTGTGCTTTAGCTAGGGTTGGCCAAGGCCCACCCAAAAAAGATCTTTGTTACTGCTACTTAGGGGGTTAGCAATGCATCACTCACCTCATCACCCTTCACTCACAAACAACTAATCCTCTTATGCCACATCACCCTTCCACTTTTCCCTTCACTCACTCACTTTTTGTTGGCATCACATCCCTCATCCTTCACTCACTTTTTTTTTTTTTTTTTTTTTTTTTTTAATTCTATTAAAATTTATTAAAAACTAAAATTCATTAAAATTAAAATAAACATTACATAATATATTAAAAAACATAAAATACCATTACATAATACTAAAAATCTAATTTTCATCGTCCACCTCGAGGTATGGTAATTGTTGAGCGTGAATATGCTATATAAGATCAAATCTGACACGATGCAATCTTTGTGCAGCAGAGATCCGATTGCGTTTCACTGATTTTCGTGTCGACCCAGCCGTA
The DNA here is from genome assembly GCA_030686995.1 of Artemisia argyi. Taxonomy (NCBI): domain Eukaryota; kingdom Viridiplantae; phylum Streptophyta; class Magnoliopsida; order Asterales; family Asteraceae; genus Artemisia; species Artemisia argyi. The sequence continues at coordinate 213,606,656 of CM060702.1, forward strand.
TCTTAAAGATTGAATCGGATTTTTTTTTTGGATCGGAGGTTTTTTTTTTTTTTTTTTGGATCGGTGGTATTTTTTTTATTATGTTGTGCGTGTTTGTTTGGTCCAATATATATACAAAAAAGAAACAAGTAACCGTTGGTCCCATATTTACTCCCAACGTTCGAATAATTAAGTTAGCAACGGCTATATTTCACACGGTAAAGTTTACCGCATTTTGCCTCTCCCGTGCGGTGTGGAGGCACCGGCGGCGGTGTTCCCGCAGGGGGAGGGTACCGTGCCGCGCCTCCCAGCAAGCACTGCCAATGCCCTTAGGGGGTTGGCAATGGGTGCGGTAGCATGCGGTGAGGGATGGTTCCCCTGCGGGAACACCGCCGTCGTGGGTGCGGGGTGGCTGCGGTGGCCACTGCAGCGGCAAGCTTTACCGCACAAGAGAGGAAGCAAAAGTTCGACCGTTGGGCACAAGAAGACAAGAAAACAAGTGAGTGAAGGGTGAGGGGTGTGATGTTGCATAAGTGGATTTGTTGTTTGTGAGTGAAGGTTGATGGGGTGAGGGGTGCACTGCCAAAGCCCTTACAAGAGTTGAGATCCATGAAGACCCATACATGCCCTAGAACCTATCAACCAATCATAGCCACACATTTATATTTTCCACCTTTTTCTTCAAAACAACATATCTTGTAAACGGTAAATCTTCAAGCTACAAAAAAATACTATCACGACGAGAATTAAATCATCTTTATATAGATATGCATTGTTATATACTTTCGACGAACTTTTTTTTTTTAATTTCCGCCCAGAAAGAATCATATATGATTCGTAAAAATCATATATGGTTCGATTCTTACGAATCATATATGATTCTCACGAATCATATATGATTCGTAAGAATGATATATGATTTGTTAAAATCGAATCATATATGATTCTTACGAATCATATATGATTTTCTGGGCGAAAAAAAAAAGTTCATCGAAAAAAAAAATTCGTCGAAAGTATATAACAATGCATGTGTATAGAAAGATAATTTAATTCTCGTCGCGATGGTATTTTTTTGTAGCTTGACAATTTACGGTTTGCGAAATATTTAAGTTTCAAAAAAATTGTGAAAGTTTATTTTTTTATTTTGATAAAAAAAAATTAATGGCTAAGATTGTTTGATGGTTCTATGATAAAAGTTGGATCTATAAAGAACGTTTGTCCTACTTACAAATGTCATGCACATAGACTTTTAATTTGCATTGTATTTAATATGTTTTGTATGCTTTTGGCCCATCCGAAGATACAAAGAATTGCAATCCAAATTGTTATTCCCACCCAAATTGACATTAACAGTTAATTATTCCATGCGATGGAAAACAAAAACCACAAATGTTTTATTGGGTTGAAGTGAACACAATCACCGGACCACTTAATCATACACATTATTTAATATTCACAATGCCATTTGGTTTCAAGTACTGTATGTAAGATTGTATAACATTTGCTTCACTACTTTACTTGTGTATTGAAAGTTGTGGTTGGTTAACTATAAAAATTTGGTACCTTAGTTTATATTGTTAACAATTATTTCTAAAATTATTAAAAACTTATATTGACAAAGAAGCGTAAATTATAAAAACTTAGGGTCGTTATACTCTTGGATATTGATATGTTCATAAGTAATAAGCTGTCGTAGTTAATGTATTAATTTTCCGGACATTTTTTTTGTATTGGCCAACCCGAACGAAAATCTTGGCTTCGTCAATGCTTTGTAGACAATGTTTGTTCTAGTACTTTTGTTGTATTTAACTCTTCTTCTGTTGTAGAGACATCCAAATCACAGAAAACATCACAATCTAGTGTGAATGTATAGTAGCATTCTCTCATTTGAAGAATGCATATTTTTTTGTTTAACACCCAAAACCGGGGTTTTAGTATTTTATTACAAGAATGCCATTAGATAGTTTGACTATGACCTTTATAAGTTTGAATACTTTATGTGATTGGTTAGTCAACTCTGATAGTCAAACTATATGTCCATAATATGTAATAAGGTTTTAGAAAGTTTAATGTGTCACATTTATAAGAAGAAAAAAAAAGACTTAAGGGGCCTTAGTTGCCAAATAGGCAAAGTTATAACTATCTATTTATAACTAGATAAGTCTTAACGGTGTGTCGGTTTCTTACTCGGAATCACTATTCTTATGGATTTGATAAATAGGTGAAATGGAATTAATGGTTATAATTTCATTGCTTATGAAAATTAATATGTGAGTATTAAGTTTGGTATGAAAATTTAGATACGGGTATTAAATTACCATGGGTCTCATTCAACTATTAAAAATATTATTTTTTTATAGATAAATACTAAATAAAAGACTTTTTTACACCATTAATGCTTGAATGAAAATTATTGTACTTAAAAAATATATATTGAAATGTAGGCCATATAGTGAAACCTACCCATTTGCCCATGAATGAGTCTATGGGTTTCAACTTCCATTTTTGATTCCATTCCCGGTAACCCAACTACAACAATGAATATCATACCATTCCTTGATTCCGAAACGCACATACCAAACGTACCCAAAACTTTTTAGAGTTTCCAAGAGGTGCTAGGAGGTGGTGGTGCTTACGGGTGACGACACAAGGAAGAAAAAAGGTAGGGAAACCAGAAGCTTGATGCTTGATGATTCTAGTGATGAAGGTTTAGTGTTCCATATCAAGAGATAAGCCTACCTATGATTATTCAAGTAAGTAAAATCATATCTTGAGTTTAATTAATGAATTTAGGAATTAGAGTTCATGTAATCAAGTAAGGGGGTTTTGGGTAAATTGATATTCATCATATATCTCACAAAAGTAGATGCACTCACATAACGCTAGAGTGATGGATACAAACCCAAAAGTTAATTTTAGAAAAATTAGTATATTTGACATAACTTTATATTATGGAAGAAAAAACCATGTGATTCACGTGAAACACTGGAAACCCCTTCGATCCCCCTTCCACTAGACCAACAGCTTTGAGTTCAGGTGATAGCATTATTGGACAATACATATGACGTCAACCGGAGCTTGTGGGCATATGTTTTCAGCCTTTCACATATTCGTATTGATGTTCAGGTACTACAAGCGTTATCAAAAGCGTTCGATGACCCAGAGAAGTGTCCAACAAGAGGCTGTCAGATGTCGGCATGGTTGGATTATGGCAAAATGTCTTCTAAGTTTTATCAACTCGTAGACAAAGAATTATCAAAGAGTGAAGCATTTAAAAACAGTAGTGGTGTTGCACTCAACTAACGACACTACAAAAAATAGTGCTATTCTCCACACTTATTTTGCTACGGTATTGTCAACCATGAACTTTTTTTTATATGAATAATAATTTTGCTACATTTATAGGTGTGACAAATATTTAAAAAACAATATATATATATATATATATATATATATATATATATATATATATATATATATATATATATATATATATATATATATATATATATATATACTAGATTTCAAAGCCCGCCCGATGGGTGGGCACGACTTATAAATATCGTTGGATTATTTTTCTATAGCGAAAGAAGGGTAGTAAAATTACATTTTAAAACATATGTAATAATCAAAAGAACTTTAATATTAATTTAAGCAATTTAATATAGTAAAATTACATTTTAAAACATATGTGTTTTTCAAAGGAGTAGTAGACTTATGAATATTGAGAAAAATAAGTTAACGAAAAATAAGCTATAAACATACCAAATTTTTTGCATTAAGGACGCAAAGAAATAAATGGTTATCGAATATGAGAGGGAAAAAAGTTTCAAAGTTAACTAATTAAATACGTAGTTGTGAGTACATGTAAGCGTAGCATATTATCCATAACATGTTATAAAGCAGCAGTTTCATAACCTTGTATGACTGAATGTGTGTGCCAAATATTTGGTTTATCCCCTTGCCATTTGTTGTGTATGTGCACCTACAATAGTAGCCATTATTAGTGAGTTGGTATAGGGTGTTAAAATGTGACTATGCAATTTAAAAGGCCGTGGTGGTTATTAAATGTAATCACAACAAATTATCCATAGCATGCTACAAATCGGTAGTCAAATAACCTCATGTGATGGAACAACCCTTCATCCTCTGTCCATTCGCACCTACAATGGTGGTATTTGTCAGGGGTTACAATTAGGCATTCTAACATAAGATATGTATCCGCTTGCTTGTGACTAATGATCATATGCAATTATTCTAACCAAACAGAGGTTCACATACATTCTGAGTTGGGTTGTTTTTGTTCAATGAAAGGTGTGTGCATGTAAAAAAAAGGAAGGAGCGTTATTAAATAAGTGATGAGACACAATTTCCAAATAATCATAGAAATAAGTATTTGGATAACCTGGTATGAGAACCGGTGCATGTATGACTCCTTACTCAGCCAATGATATATTTGGTGAAGACCAAAAAGCATTTGAAGCCACTATATGGAAATGATGTGTTTGGCACTCCCGTGATAAAGGTATTGTGCATATATTTAGTCTCAGGGTGCGGGTAGTCAATGAGGGTCCGTCAACTCAATCTACACCTTATTATTGTTATTATTATTATTGTTATTATTATTATTATTATTATTATTATTATTATTATTATTATTATTATTATTATTCATGTAATTGTTTACAACAATTTACATATATTTGAAATGGAAGGGTGTTTGGATGATTGAAAAAAAACAAAAAATAAAAAAATACCCCGCTCCTTTGGCGTGGTGTTATCTTTATGTAATAGAAGTTATCCGAAATTATTTTATAGTACCTTTGTCTTGTTTTCGAAAGTTTAATTCAGTAATAGAAAGTTGTTTTACCAAATATAAGTTCAAATGAGTTAAAACTGAAAATTTTAGGAAGCAGGAGTTTAGCCAACGGCGTCGTGAGTCGGAACAATTTTCCTGTGAACCCAGTCACGTCGCGAATAAAGAAAAGAATTTAATTTTGGTGTGTCATCACACTCCATCATATCAACGTATGGAAACACCACAAATTTCAAGTAACCTCAATTATCGGGGTAAGGAGACATTTGTATTAGTGTTTTTCTATATATATGAGATAGTGGTGTTGAAATCTAAAATTGACACTTACCAAAGTAGGAGACTTTAGTTATAGTTTACAAAACAAAAAAACCTTGTGTTTAGTCATCATGGTAGAACGTCCCAAGTATTTTAATTACTGATGAGTGATATTATAGATGAACGCTAATTAAGCATAATCCAAATATTACTTAAACATGTTGAGAAACATGTGTATTGATTGTTAAATATTTTAGGAACACTAAGAACTACAACGATACTATAAGAGGTACCTCATTATTTTATGCTGTTAAATGATGTACCATTATGTAAGTCTAAAAGGGTGGACCAGTTGGTAATATAAATTCCAAAACAACATTTAGGGAAAATTCTTTTTTGTTGGCTTTAAAGTTTCAACCCATCATAACCGTTTGAGATAAAACACAACCTCCAGTTATAACCATTTATAAGTGAATGGCTTGTATAGACTACCATATTTCACTCCCTATAACATGAGGGCACTACTTGTATGGACTACCTTATTTCACTTTCTATAACATGAGTGCACTATAGTTCGAGAAGCAAGAAACCGAGAAACAAAAGACGCACTAAAAGTTGAAAATTACTTTTGTTTGCCCTCTCTCTTTTTCCTCTCTATTAGAGAAGGAGTCCGAGATCATCAATATCTCTTTTCAGTTGTCGAGGAAAACAAAGGGAAAACGATATTTAAGATTGTATAAAATATTTAAACGAAAAAAATATGAATTGTATTGCTACAATAGTAGCAGTAGGTATAATCCGAGATCATATGCTATTCGTTGTCAGTAGAATCATTACGCATGTTCAGTGTAAAATATCATTCTCTTGTTGAAACTTGAAAGTACCTATAACATGGTTTACTGAACGATATGGTATACAAAGTGAGCAAGTCATGAATGAGCAGAATATCCAAGCACAAGCTTAGCCAGTCAAACACACCATCCATATGTATCTTTGGGCTGGAATAATTGTCAAGAAGCTTCAAACAGATGTATTCAAATCGGTCTTTCTGAACAAAGCTTCTAATTGTTGTTGATCGAGACATTGTTTCAAACAACTGTTGACTTTGGATCATCACAAAGCTTTTTTAAAGACTCTTTTACTCAGTGTGGAGATTCAGTTCCATTTCTTTGAACTGGTCAATCCTCTAATCATGAGCATTCACCGGTACACTTATTGTTGCATTGAACCCCTATAAAGTGCAGAAAATAACACCAAGATATCAATTGTATGTTGTAAAATATTCACTTCTTTCTTATTAGGATGTAAACTATTATATAGTTAGATGTTGGGTTGTTTGCAAAATCACAAAATTTTCAGTTATATACTGGTATGAGCAAACAGTTATATAGTTGTTGTATATATATGAAATCCCAATTGCAGCCTGTAAATAAGGTTTTTTTGCGACTTCAAGTTCATTTTCGACTTTCGGTCCAGTTTAGTGAACTAAACAATCGTTACAATTTATTTTTAAGTTTGAGAGTAATACCTGCAATGTGTAGCACGAAAAGATAGTAAATTCATATATTGGTACCTTGCACGAAAAATAGATGTAACTGGGCTTGAGTCTAAGTACAACTGATCTTTTGAGACAGAATAAATAACGTTTTATAAAAGCTTTAAAAAATGCGAGGAAAGACAAACCTCGACACCTTCATTCGAGGATACTTCTGTATAGTCCAGTCAAACTGATAACCTGAGACAATAATCGTAGTGATCAATAACAGTTTAAAGCATGAATAACTCGGTATTCAGTTGAAAAGAAAAGATGTTAATTATCGAAGTAAGAAGTATATTTAAAAATACAACATCAGATATAAGGCTTATAACCTCCGTTCCTTCCTCAATACTTGATGCATATATCGATCAAAGAATAAAGGATCCTATTATCCTAAATCCTAAATTTATTAAAATTATGAATACTCAATTCCTACCCAACACCACACATACCATCATCCCAGCCTGACTCCCTTGACCGACATTAAATGCATTATGCCATTCGTGGCCTTCATTTTTGGTTCTTTTCACTGCAGCCACCCGTCCTCAATGACTCCTTGTTTGAATATCGTGTCAATGGCCTGCTGCACGTTACCTGACACAGAGGCAAACAGTAACATTTAGGTTTTAGACAGACTGTTGTCTCATTGAACCACACCTGCTTAGGGGGATTTGAAAGAGTTCTCCACCAGGTCCATGCACCTGTTAACAGATAAGGTGAGATAAGGTGAAAAAGAAATAACCAATTAGACCTTTTTTACACAATTATTCGATTGATAAATAAATACCTTTGATGTTTCCAAACCATGCTAAAGACGGATACATGTTCTTGTAGTAGTGAAGAAAGAAGTGTATGGTTGAAGAAGAATTCTCATATTTTGGTAGTAACCCTTTAGCCAACCCGTGTTTAAATTAAGAAAGTGTTCATTTAGATGCGAAATTTTAACACCTTAATTAATATATAGAAAATAATGATGTCATCTAAAGTTCTAATACAATATGTAGTTTTTGGATAGTTATACTATGCAAATTTACCTGCATGTGCACATTTTCTTCATCACTCTTATTAGAATCCAAAATGAAGATTGTCTACTGGTTGCTGGAATCAGTCACATTTCATTCGGTAAAGAAGAAACCGGTGTCTCCTAAGAAGTCGATATCTGAAGCTAAACAACGGGAGCTAAGTGGCACATTGGAGAGTGAATCAGAAGCAAGGTTGAAAAAACAAATATCAGATGCATAGAACATGGAACTCAGTGGACATAATATAAGCTGCTGAAGCTTATGGGAAAAGTCCAAACTGAGCTTTTAAAAAGAAAAAAGTAGTTTGCAACAATCTTGTTGATTTCAAAGTGACGCCTGAGGCTTATGAGATTTCAGATGGTCTTGAAATCAAGATTTTTACAGCTGACATTATTTACCATTTGTTTGATCAGTTTAATATATTTCTTAAAATTTGTTCAAGGCATACCTCGGGTATCTCTGTTGTAGAAGTTGCTTTTTCATTAACCTCTGGCCTCCAAATCTTACTTGCGCAGACCAGGTAAGAACTCAGACACTCTCGTCACTACTCCTCTTACTTCATTCCACTTTTCTAAATGGGAAACTCTGGAAAGAAAAAGTTTAAGATGATTCTTAGATGTATTTAAGTCAACAATATAGTGACTTGTGATCAGCCCAAAAAGTCATACCTTAGATTAGGAATCTTTTCAGTAATTGGTCACCCCAACATAGAGACGTTGACAAATTCTTTTGTACGCTCGATATCTATTAAACACAATCTCATTAAATACTGCTTCCATAACCTCAAGGAGAGGCTGGGGTGCCTCAGATAGCTACACGGCAAGAAGTGGGTCGGCCTTGAGGAGCTTTCTGTGATCAATCTCCAGACTGCACTTGTTGGCTGCATAAGTAGACAGCTTATATAAATTGATCATCATATGGAAAATACCCCTGGTACATTGGACTTTTTGGTCTATCAACCGATGAGACTAAAGCGAAAAAGTATGGCACTTTTTACCCGCCATGGCATTCTCTAACCGCTCTTCAAATAAAGCTTTAAATCGGACTGCATGCTCTGGTTGTAGGTGCTTCCTAAGTCTCCTTGCAATAGATACACACACCTCCTCTTTAGTAACCCACTCAATTAACGGCCCCTTGGCACGGTAATAGCGTCTTTCCTACAAAGAAAGGGCAAGAAGATACTTCAGAAATGAATAGCATGATGAGATGTTGCGGCTTGATGAATGAAGCATCTATATAATATGTAGTAAGATATACTATGTAGTAATCAATAAGTTAGGCCACAACTTTTGGTTTTATTATTACCATTTTCATAAAAAGTGCATACCTGTTTAGTTTTCTGAGACATTGGAGTTATTAGGTGTCTCATTTGCATCCTCTTGCATCCTCCTAACCAAAGTAAACACCAAAATATTAAGATAAATAGCACTTGCTAACCCGACAAAATAGTATTAGTTTATTTCCATATCATCCATGTCCGACCTTCTGGACTTCAGCAAGTTTTTTCTTTGTCAGATAACATCCATACCAAGAATAACTGTGGGTGCTTTAGATACAACAGGGAATCGAATGTGAATGCTCAATTGCGCCCATCGAATACAACCCTTCATGCTTGTAGCTGATAAGCCTTAAACCTTAGACGGGACGTTAGAATAATCGGCTAAATAGCGAACTGATCGAGCCTGTTGTTCGATAGCTTGTAACCAGAGCTTAAGATTTGTGTTTTCAGAAGATAGGCTGACTGGATCCATTTGCGTAATCATTCAATCAAAATTGCACATATGAGACATCTTAAAGCCTACACATTGAGATATTTGTTGGGTAAACAAAAATAGATCCGTGAGCATATTAGTCCTACAACTACAGCCTATACATTTTTATATCCTGTTTCAATAAAGAACGTAACAAAAGTTATATATTCCACAAATGCTTCCTTATAATTATCAAACCGCTGTTGTGAATAATCATTAGAAGCTTCTGAGTACACATGTGATAGATAGTTCTGTACACAGTCAAAAAATTACTCATCCTAAACATTAGCTATTAAGCCATTTAAAGTTGATAATTTATTACTAATACATGATGGCAAAAAGCATCAAGCTAAGATTCTTAAATTGATGTACTGAAGCTAACCTCTTGTTCAAAGGAATGTATCATGTCATGGGAGTACCCTTGTTTGGGTAAATAACTTGAGAGCAACATGCTGCATAATATATACACACACATTAACTACACCATATACCTAAAAGAGAAACATACTTAACCATTCCAAACTGCATGATATACGGTCCCATATGAATGCCTATCAAAACAAAGTAAATATATAATATATAACCAAGCTTCAAAAAAATCAAAAACTCCAAGAACAACAAAACCTGCACAAAAACACATTAAAAATAATTAAAACCCAAAAATCATGATGGAGTTTTCTTCACGGAGAGAGTTTTGATGATTAGGGTTTTTTTCTATGAAAAAAATATACGTATGTTGTTTTATGATTTTTTGGGAGCCGTATATATTATGTTTTATGATTCTCATAGTTATCTAAATAAATTAAAATGGTGAATAATTGGTTGCATAGGTTTATAGATTTGTGTTTGCAAGATATAATTAAAAAAATTTGTTGGTCTAGTGGTTATATGTTTGTTAATATTTCTAGCACCCTAGGTTCAATTCTTGCAATTGGCATTAATTTTTAAAATTTCCGAATTTTAGTCATTAAATTTGAATTTTAATTAAAAAAACATTATGAATAAATTATAAAAATTATTTTAGTCATTATTTTCGAATTTTAATTAAAAAAACATTATGAATAAATTATAAAAATTGCTTACATGGCCAGAATGTGATGATGACATGGCTGATAATGAATTACTGGGCATTGACTGGGCAATGAGGTGGCATATTCTTCAAATGCCTCCTGTTATATATAATGTAGATATATATATATATATATATATATATATATATATATATATATATATATATATATATATATATATATATATATATATATATATAAAGCTACACTTATAGGTGTAGCTAATGTTTCAACACTTTTATTTTTGAACATTTTTTGCAATTTTGCCTCACTTTTAGGTTTGGACATTGAAAGAATGTTTCCACACTTTTAATCATAGACATTTGGATAATATCTCCACACTAATATGTATAGCAAAATTTATCACATCCATTATTACCACACTTGATAAAGTGTGGAATCAATAATTTTACACATTTTCAAATGTGGTCATTTGGCCTTTAAAATGTGAAGAATTCAACTAGTTTTTTGTAGTGCGAGCCAGTATTTTATAGAACAACCTTAGTTCTTTCAACTTTTTCATATTTCAAGCACTCTACTTATCATTTTCACACATTATAATTAAGTATTGTATTTTAACTAAACTTATGTCGTTATCACTACACTTGGGTGACATGCCCGTCCCATAAATTTATGAAATTTTTTAGGGCCCCGGAAAAAATTAAATAATGAGGCCTTTAGATAAAGAATGTATATAACGTGTCACACCCCGCCAGAGGCGGAAACGCGAGGTGCGACACATTCAATATACATAGCCAAAGAAATATAGTACCATACCATAATTAAAATTTAAGAAAACGTACAGCATTACAATGTCATTCAAGCCGACCTCGGCAATTAAAACATAAGTTTAGTTTTCAAGAGGTAGCATTCATTACATAATGACTAATGATGACTCGTGACGACTCCTTTATTCGAAAGACTCTTTAACTTAAGCTTACCAACGATCACCTGAAATGCATGAGAAAACGGGTCAACTATGAAAATAGTTGGTGAGTACACAGGTTTTATATAGTACATAAGCCGTTTGAAAAAGACAGTTTCAATAATAATGCTTTGTATATAATAAAGTTATGTGGCAATGCCCCACAAGTAAATAATATGCATTCCGTAGACAGGGGAACGAGAGGCTGGCCGACCTCTAATAGTGCTATCCGTACTAGCTACTGCCCCACACAAGGAGGCCGTACGAACGGTACGTATAAATTGGAGTGCGAACGGCAAACCAATCGGGGACTAACAATGTGAATGTACTATTTGTACGGACAGTACATCATAACAACTATTATATACTATCAATCAAGACTGCTCCGAACAGGGGAGACTCGGCACTGCTCCGAACATGGGAGACTTTACGTCAAGAACATATGGTACATTAACTTCAAAATAAGTCATAAATTCATAATTAAGTTCAAAAGTTCAAGTCAAGTTATAAAGGTCAAGTCTAGTCAAAAGAGATTAAAATACGTCTAAGGGTTCAAATATATGTGATAGAGTTCAACTATATAGTTTAAGTTTAAGTTCATGCATTCCACCCCAAATAAGTAAAACGGTAAAAAGGGGGTTCGTGTATACTCACCTCAACTAAAGCAGTCGGAATAGGATCAAGCAATATGAGTGCGCAGTACCGACACACGACCTATATTAGGGCAAGTCTTAGCTCATAGTTTTCTTAAGTTCAGAAGTGTTTGTTTCATTGTTGCTTGTGTGGCAGCATTTAAGTTTAAAAAAAAATGGTTTTGTAAATATTGGCTATCATTGGCTTCGGAAGTGCTTAAGACATGAGGATCAAATAATAAAAAGTTTCGAAACGAATAAGTCTTTGGTTCGTCACTAACCAAAGACGACGTACGAAAAGTAGTCACATACAAATAATAGACGAATTTGGATTATAAAAATGTCGTTTAGAAGTACATAAAATCAAATATTATTTGAGGACAAAAGTATGTAAGAATTTATATTTTTAAGTAGTGGTCTTATTAAAATATTTTGTAAAAAAAAATGTATATATATATACTCTTACAAGTTTGTAAGTGTAGGATTTTTAGAAGGTCGGGCATGACCCGTGTATATGCTTTAGTGGTGCGTGGTGACTAGATGTCGTCATTAATAAACCGTTGTTATTAAAAATAAGCTTTGCATCATTTGAATATAACATTTATACGATGTGTGGGTGCGTCACATGCATCTTTCTTTCTCTCTTTCTAGTTTCATGTATGAATTTGAAGCTATTAATTTATGTGTATTTTTGTGAGGCATAATTCACTTTAGCTTAAAAGCAAAACTATAAAGAAGATGTAGTTTATAGTAAATCCGTGAAGAGCTTTGTTTGCTATGAAATGTGAAAAACAAACCCAAAAGAAAGATACAATATAATCTATATAAACCTAACACAAATACCACACAATCTAAAACCCTTCCTCTCTGGCGAAAAAAGAGAAAAACGATTCCCAAACAACCTTAATCGCTTCCTTAAATTTTTTCGTTTCTTTGATCGTTTCTCTACAATTATTCCTTGAACTAATTTATTATATTAAGGATACTTTTGTTCCTTAATTAATTTATTACTTTATGGATTGATCGTGGGTCGGTTGAATTACGAATTTTATTTAAGCACAGTAGGGATTTGTTTTTGTCCAATAGTATTATCTTCTTGCATGTGCACCAATTTTGGTCTATTCAATTTGAATATTAATCGAGGGTCGGTTGTTTAATTTTATTGGTTACACTTTATTTAATCGATTTTATCATTCTTGATTGGAGTAACATGGGTGTTGGTTAGTTTCTTGAGCTTATCGAATAAAAACCCTAAGCGATTAGGGTTTTACACTCTTTTTGGTATTGCATGCTGCTGGAATCATAGGTTGCTATTAAGTTTGATTTGTTTTAAGTGGTGGTGAGAGATGAATAAGGGTTTCCTGAGTTCTAAGAGTGTGACAAAGGGGACGGCTGATACACATAATCCTCCTAGGTCTACTGGTGATGTTGTCACGAGTTCTGTTGATGAAAAGATCCGTGACATGGAACGAAAAATTGTCGAGGGTAAGCTTGTATTCGTGGATGATGATGGGGTTCCATTACCTCTTAATGATGAGACTCGTGTCAGTACTGCTGTTAATGATGGTATCGAATTGGAGTCTCAATCAACTAGTGAAGCTAACATGGAGCAACTAACAAACCAAGTGAAGCCGGTTTCGATTGGTAATGTTGTTAACGATTCGCATGGGGCTGATAACAATATTAAGGACTATGTTAAGGTTGTGTTGGATGATGGGGAGCAGCTTCATGTTACACATGATTCTAATTCGTCTTCTAATGGCTCTAAACAGCCTAATGTGGAACAATTGATAGCTAATGCGCATAAGAATTTTGATGATGCCCTGAATCTAATTCAAAGTGAGATTGTTGCTAATGATGCTAATTTAACTAGTACTCCTCCTTCGTGTGCAAATTCTGGTCCTAATGTGAATATGAATATGAGTGCAACTTCTGGTCCTTTTGCTCCCAAGGTTGTTACTACTAATGGTACTGGATTAAAGTCGGTTTCTTACGCGGGTGCTAATTCTAATGAACCTCATAAACACGTGTCTAATTTTCGGAGGTTGGAATGTAGCAAAAAGAAGGATGATGTTGACCTTTCAGTTCCAATGAAAGTTGTGGAAGAGGTGAATACGAGGTTTGAGAATACTCTCTACAGTTACTTCCTTGGCCAACGCCTTACTTTTCCTGTTGTTGATTACTATGTCCGCAATGCATGGGCTAAGTTTGGTGTGCAAAAGGTAATGATGAATGATAAGGGGTTCTTCTTTTTTAAGTTCACTTCGAAAAAGGTGTTGATGATGTGCTTGAAAACGGTCCTTGGTTGATCAGAAATGTTCCCATTATTCTTAAACCATGGACTTTGAACACAAACCTACTTAAAGAGGATTTGACTAACATCCCGATGTGGGTTAAATTCCATGATGTCCCCCTTGCTATGTTTTCTGATGATGGCCTCAGTCTTCTTGCCACACTGATTGGCACGCCCAAAGGTTAGATGCTTTTACAAGCCAAATGTGCAAGGAATCGTGGGGCCGTAGTAGTTTTGCTAGATGCATGATTGAAGTGAAGTCAGATGAGGTGCTTCGGGATAGCCTCACTGTTGAGATACCATTACTTGATGGTTCGGGTTCGACTATTGAGAAGATATGGGTTGAATACGAATGGAAACCACCTCGGTGTGATAACTGTAAGATCTTTGGTCATACTCTGGTTGATTGTCTTAAAGTTGTTGCACCTCCAGTTCAGCCTACTAAGCCGGTTAATGATGGTTTCACGACTGTCAATAATAAAAAGAAGGGTAAGCAAGGTGGTTCTACGTCGCAGGGTAAAGGAGGGTTTACTAAACCTGTTGTGGGTAAGCAGTTTCAGTATCAACCCAAAAATAATCCTCCAGAACCTAAGAAGGTGGATGGCACTAAGAAGAAGGCTTCTGATTTGCCTAGTACGAGTAGAACAAAGATTTCTACATCTAATCAGTTTACTGCTCTTAATATGGATGACACAGATGCCTTTGGTATTCCGTCTAATGACAACAACAAGGATGTGGATGCTGGTCGTACAATGAAAGTTACTGCGGATGAGTCTACTAAGACAGGTAATACAATGAAAGTTAATGAGGAAGTGTCTATTAAAATTGGTAGTGTTTCACAAGATCCTCTTGTGAGTGATTTAAATGAGAAGGAGTCGGTTGTGGCTCCTACAACTGGTGTTTCTTCTTCTCCTCCCACCTCTTCTACTAAGAGGGTTAACAGTTTTTCTAAGGTGGGAGAGATGGTGGTTTTGGATTCTGATGATGAGGTGGTTGTTAATCCATTT
Source organism: Artemisia argyi (assembly GCA_030686995.1). NCBI lineage: Eukaryota > Viridiplantae > Streptophyta > Magnoliopsida > Asterales > Asteraceae > Artemisia > Artemisia argyi. The sequence goes on from CM060702.1 coordinate 213,621,943, forward strand.
GATGAGTCTGCTAATTTGTTTGGTGGTGGCCAAGAGTTTGAAGATGCTGATGAGGACTATGACTACGATGACTATGCAAACCAGGTTTATGATCTTCCAGGGAATTTGGATGCCTTTAATGCCATTTATGGCACTAGGCTTCAAGGTCGTAGGAAGTAATTTATTCGTTATGTCTTATGTTGTCATGTGAGTAATGGTGTGTTTTTCTTGTTTAGAAAATAGGAAGTATCTTGTTATGTAAGTTTGCCTATGTAACGGGCTGAGATATGGGATTCACCCATATCCATTGTACTTAAAGGTTTTGGTTTATATATTTACCAGGGTGCAGGATTACTCCCCTTTACCCAAAAAAAATACCACACAATGTACCAATCATTCACTCCACCTGAACAACTGTGATCGATCTACCGTAGCAACGACCATGGAAAAACAACCATCACACACCCTAAACCTTACTGGAGCCTTTGCCGACTCAAAAAGGATCATCGTAGCCAGTTACACTCATTATCTCGCGCTATCCCTCTTCTACTTCCCTGTATGTGCCACAATTACCTCTCTGTTCCTCGCCACCCTCAATGCTAACATCATGAAAGAACTATCCAACTCCAACCTTGATCAAAAAACAGTAATCTATCTTATTATCTACATCATCACCGTATGTGGCATAGCTACAATCACCTACAGTACACACCATCGCGTCTTAGGTGATCCGTTGAGTCTTTTAACAGTCCTCAAGTCACTAAAATGCACCTTTTTCCCACTTTTCTTTACGTCATTTGTGGCTGCCGTGCTTGTGGTTATATTGTAAAGTGAGAATTGTAGAGATAATGTGTGAAAATGTATTACATTCAATTGAATTAAACTGAGTACATGATCTACTATTTATACTGTTACATTGAACTTCAAAGTACATGTTGCTAAACTAACAGTTACTTATCTAACTGTCTATATAATTACATCACACGTGTCCAAGTGAGCTTGATGCTTAATGCAGTGAGGTGAAATGTAATTGTCATCTTCTCCTTTGCAGCATGTTCCTTCATCTTGCACTGTTACATTGACAGTTGACTTTTGAACTGCATTGTTGACTTTGGCATGTATACCTTTATCCCCCCCACAAGTTGGCAGTGTATAAGGCTCACACATGCCTAACTTGGATAGACATTGATGAAAGGAATATGTAGACAGAGGTTTGGTGAATATGTCTGCTGCTTGCTTTGTGGTAGGAATGTAGGAGATAATTATTTGACCAGCCTTGATTTTGTCTCTCACAAAGTGACAATCCAATTCAATGTGCTTTGTTCTTGCATGTTGTATTGGATTGGTAGCAAGAGCTATTGTAGATTGATTGTCACAGAGAATTCTAACTGGCTGTGGAACCAAAACTTGTAGATCTTTGAGAAGGGAGCTTAACCATGTAATCTCACATGAACAATCTGCCAAAGCTCTATACTCAGCTTCTGTTGAAGATCTTGAGACAACTGGTTGCTTCTTTGAATGCCAGGAAATCGAACTTGAGCCCAGATAGATACCATAACCAGAGATGGACCTTCTTGAAGATGGACAGTTAGCCCAATCACTATCACAATAGGCATGTAGAGTGAGATTGTTGTCTTTAGGGAAGATCATGCCTTGTCCTGGGCTGAGTTTAATATATCAAATGACTCTTTGTAAAGCCTGTAAGTGAGTTGTGAGAGGGTTGTGAGAGAACTGACTGAGAAGTTGAGCAGAAAATGCAATGTCAAGTCTGCTGATGGTCAAATAAATGAGCTTGCCTACAAGTGTTCTGTAATGAGATGGATCTGGTAAAGGATCACCATCAGTGTAGGTTAGCTTCTTCCTTGAATCAAGTGGGGTTGGCTGGTTTGGCATCTTGTAAGTCTGCAAACTCAATAAAATCCAGTGCATACTTCCTCTGGGTCATAATAATGCCTTTGCTATTTCTCAAAACCTCAATACCAAGATAGTAATTGAGTTGACCAATGTTAGGAATACGGATATTCCTGTAAAAGTCTCGGTCACCTTATTATTGTAATAGCATTTTAGTTAGCTCATAGTTAGTATTTTAGTTAGTTAAGTATTAGTCTAGTTTAAGTAACAACGTGGAAGAAGGACGGGTCTTACCCACTGTATGCCTGATCCATAGCCCGGGTGTGGGCGTTTTTATATTTCTTTGTAGGATAAGTATAAATACCCCTCTCCACATGTGGAGAGGGTTGGACCTTTTATTAATCTAACATTCACATCTTGTTTCTCTCTCTAAAATGCTCCCACTTTCTCTCTCTAAAATCTCTTCTTCTTGAATCAATCTAACCACAAGTAACCATACATGTTTATGATTATGAGTATCCTACAATTGGTATCAAGAGCCATGGTTTCATCTTAGGGCCTTGGATATTCGGATTTGGTGAGGTTTTTGTGGTTTTTGTGAGTTAGAAGAGTTTTCTTTGAAAACATCATGGTTTGATCTTTCTAGTGTTATTTGATACGTTATGGGTATACTTTTGTGATCATTGGTGTTAGTATTACACATTTTTTCAGTTGGTTAGGCTACATCAAACGTGTATTTGAAGTTGGGAATGATTTTGGGGCGTTATTCTTGACTGCGGTTAGCTCTACTGTTTTATTTCTTGGTTGCGGTTAGCTACTGGTTCCTACGGTTAGCTAGTTTGCGTTTACTTTATTGGGTATAAGGACAAAACGCAAGATAGTGATTGTTTTGGATTCTAGTGGGTTGCGGTTAAATTTCTGCGGTTAACTCTGGTTTGCGGTTTGCTCATTCTGCGGTTAACTCATTCTGCGGTTAACTCATTCTGCGGTTAACTCTGGTTTGCGGTTTGCTCATTCCGCGGTTAACTCATCCTGCGGTTAACTCATTCTGCAGTTAACTCATTTTGCGGTTAACTCATTCTGCGGTTAACTCATCCTGCGGTTAACTCATTCTGTGGTTAGCTCATTCTGCGGTTCACTCATCCTGCGGTTACCTCCAGTTTGAGTTTACTTTCAGATTGTGATTAACTCCAGTTTGTGCTTACCTTCAGATTGCGATTATCTCCAACTAGCGTTTACCTCTTCTAGTGATTTGCTAAAGTTGTAGTTTGACCAAAGTTGACCTTTGACGACCAAACTTCAAACGGCCATAACTTTTGAACCGTAACTCTGTTTTGGACGAAATACCTGTCAAACACGACCGTGAGACCGAGGAGAACGACACGCTGAATGATTTACTGATTCAGGCGAAGTTTCGAGGCCCAAAAACGCTCCAGAGTGAAGTTATTGAGGTTTTAAGTTTTTAGACCAAATATTCACCAAATTTTTGAGGCCAAACTTGCATCAACCGAACCAAGATCACAACTAAACAACATCAACTGATCATCAAGTCCATCAACTGATCATAAAGTTCATCTCAAGTCTTCGGTGTCTTACGGTTTCTTCTTGATTTTGTAAAATCCCGCGAAAGAATCTATTTCTCGGTTTAAATCATAGAAGTGTAAAATCCCGTGCACGTCCACATCATGTCAAGTTCTTCAGATTTAGTCATACCTGAGATACTCAAATTGTACGACATGATCGATGAACATAATACTTCCAACCCTTCACCACAAATTAACATGTTCGAGTCTGATAATGCTGCTATGATATCTTCGTGCTCTAAGTCTCAAGAGAATGAACTTAATCAGCCAATTAAATTGCCCGATAATGCAAAGGATTGTTGCATTGAATGTTTTCGATTACTTCATTCACATCTCAAGGTTCTCTTTGCACAACCTGGATACTCGGTTGGTTACAATCGTGCATTCGCAACACTCTTCAGTGAAAAGGCTGAGACCTTCACAGGCAAAATGACTCTATACTTAGATCAACTTCAACAACAACTTGAAAAGTGTGAATTTTCTGAAGAAAGATCTATGGCTGCATTCTGTGTGATCAACAACCAACTCCAAGCGTTCATTGATTCGCGATTCACTGAGGAGTATGATCATGAGAGTCAAATGACGAAAAAGGGCTTTGCTACTCACACGGGAATCGAAGTTGACGTGTTCAGAGTCACACTACTCCAACTCATGGGTAATGTGAAGGAGTACATTATGGAAAGAGCACAACACAAACTCAAGTATGAAGACAAGATGAAGGCATGTCGGGTGCAATCAAGTAATGGTAGTGTGGATTCGGGTAAAGCATCAGATGTTGGGAGAGTAGTCACCGATGACAGAGGATCAGAGACTGATAAGCTTGACTCTACCAATAGTTCAATCACTCTTGCTACACAGGATGTGGATGCATATATCAGACCGATGAAAGAACATGCTTCATGTGCTAAGGTACTCAAAATGAATGACATGGTCGATAAACATGAGATTCCTAACAAAGTACAACTGACAAACGTTGTTGGCTCAAATACTGCTAATATGGGAAATAGCGATATTTTCCCATGTGAACAATATGTGAAACACAACGAAGAGTCAGTTGTACCAAGTAGTGCATCTTCTGTTGTCGATAATGATTGTGATTTGCATGAGCACACTGTTTATATCCCTGATGACACCCTAACCACTAGGATTAATATTCTTAAGGATCAAGTTAGGTGTTATGAACAACGTGCAAAATTTGAGCTAACCGAACGTGAACTGAAAATGGATTGGCAAATGCATGCATATATAAAGGAACGTAACTTAAGGGAAGAAACATTGAAACAAGAGTTAAAATCTTTATAAAATCAACTTGATCAAACTGTCAAACGTGGACAGGAGATACAATAGAGGATGATTACTCAAAAACTTGATTTTCAGGATAAGGAAACGAAACTCTTAAATGATTTTTCCAGACTTAAGACGTTAAAGAACAAGCTTGAAAACAAGTTGTACACACAAGGCCAAACCATTCAAACTGCTCAAATGATACAAAAGCATAAAAAGTTGTGTGATGAAAACAGTGAAAAGGATGTAGGTGAACCAAATCTAATTGGCTTAGGAGCGTTAGAGATGCCCAACCTGCATTATATGATGCAAATGTTATGCTTAAGCCTGGTCATGCCCCTCCTGATGTGCGATCCGATGATGAGACCAATGAGATAGAAGATAGAACTAGAGAGAAATTGGCTGAAAAATTAAAGGATCCCTTGTGCATTGCAAACAAAATTCTGTACAAATATGATTACTTTGAAGATAATCGATTAGCTCTTTTTGTCCCTCAAAAAAGGTTTACCCCAGAGCAAATATCTTGGAGTTTTGACCTTGAAAGAATGAAAGCAGAAAGAATAGTAGGTGAAACTCGTACCATGTTTAAGATAGCTAATCCAACGTTATACCCACTGAATACACCCAGGCATCTTGTCCCTTTAACTATCCCGACGCAAAATAATATTCTAATTGCTCTATATGTTCTTGGTCAATTATTCACTGATTTTGATAAAACATGTAAAAAGAGAATTACGCCAACGGGTATTACTGAAGGGGAAAGGGGTTTTGAACAAAAAAAGAGTTGTTATTTAACTGAGGTCATGCCATTCTTTAAACTTCTCAAGGAACATTTTGAGGGTCTTCAAAAAACCTTAAATAAAGATGTTGAAAATATGAAAAAGGTGTTTAAAGAAGTTGATGAGGCGAAAAATGATCCGTTTTTAGGGGGTCATTTAAGCCCGAATCCGAATTTATTTGATCAAATATTGCCCTAAATCGTTCCTTTTGTGATTTTAGGTACTTTGGGAGAGAAATCTGGAAAAGGAAGCAATTCGGACGTTTTTGGAGCATAAAAGTGAAGAAAACGCCAAAGTCTTAATTTTCCATGCTGGGAACAGTAGGTGACGGCATCAAGAGCAAAACCTTGATGGCGTCAAGAGCAAATTTCATGAATTTCCATGACGACCCAGAACAGATTTGACGGCGTCACGTAGGAAGGGCGTCAAGAGTAAAAGAGTCATGACGGCCTGGAAGTGTATAAGTCTTGACGGCGTCAGAAGTAGATCTAGGCAGTCCGAGAAGAGTTTTAGCGGCGAGGTGACGGCGTCACAAGTTTATTCTTGATGCCGTCAAACCTATTTTTCTATATATAGTTTTCTAATTTTCACACATTAAAAAGGGAAGTTATGGAGAAACCCTAAGTACGATTTTGGTGCAACTTTTACAGGTTTTTCAAGGGTTCCAAACCCTTGATACCTTGCATTGTAATTGAGATAAGTGTTCCTTTAATTCAATCAATATGTCTATGTGTTGGTTGTCTATATCTTGTTCTTGTCTCAATTCCATTATGCTAGGCTAAATCTATCTTGTGTTTGCTTAGATCTAATGAAACCTAGATGTTAATTATGTGTTGATTACTTGTTTATCTTTGTCTTGGATGAGTGATTTATATGTTAGGCTTAAGAAAACTGGCAGATCTCCACTTGGTAACATGCTTGAACGTCTTAAGAAACATGAACCGAGGCGCACTAGGTTTTTAGTGGTTGTATTTAATGCATGAGCCACTGTTTACAATCCCTATAGTTGTGTTGGGCATGGTGTAGGAGGAGATAAGAGCTCATAGAATTGGGGAGTTATGTGTGCCACCCCATGAATGATATTAAGGAATGTGATCCGTCATCCATGCAATTGTAACAAGTAATTAACGTGTAAAAGATGTCTAGGGAGTAGTGAAATCTAAGTAAACACATTTTCTCCAATTACTGCTCACAACTTTAGTATAATTAGTTTATTTTCATTTCTAGTATTTTATTTTGATTGCATCTTAGTATTGGGTTAGTTGATTAGCAACTAATTCCGCCCAAATCCTTCAAACCCCGAGATTTTAATTGCTTTCCATAAAATATAAAAATACAAAAATAATCATCCCTCACCTTTAGAACTAGTATTTAGGTTTGCTAATCCTAGCGACACTATTCCTAAGCTGAACGATCAATCCCCCGGTACTTGTCACTATACTATACTACACCGATCAGGTACACTGTCTGGTGGGGGTTGTAAGCTTCTCGAGATCCCTCGAGAGGTAAAGCCTGTTGCGATTCCCACGAATCAAGTTTTTGGCGCCGCAGCCCGGGGAATAGTTATTGTCTAGGTTAGAATTTCTTTTTATTAGGTCTACTTGCTAGATTCCTTTCTAGTAAGATTTTATTTTTATTTTTAGGTTTTCTTTAGTCTATTTTTTTCTTCGTGTCTTTGTTTGTAAAAAAAAAAAAAAAAAAAAAAAAAAAAAAAAAAAAAAAAAAAAACCCTTGCCATTGAATCTTCCATTCACCATTATGGAGAACGTGAATTCACCAAGTCCGACACTAGAGTTTTACCAGAAAAAATATAATTACACCAGTTTGGATATACCTAGATGGACGAATGAAATGAGGAGGACAGGATCTTATATTGATTTTATTAAGTACCTTGAGAAAAGAGGCCAAGCGCATAAGACTTTTAAAGAATTCACCTTAGGAGCTCCATCAACCCCTCAAAATGCCTCACTTAGTGAAACCTATGCACCATATGAGCCTTCACCTAGGATAGTTTCGTATGAACCACCTAGCTGCATGTCATGGTTAGGCACTACCATAATACAGGATGAACACATAGGTGACCTTGATGTGATGGAGAAGTACGTGAGATACTTGGGAAAATGTTAGGGTTAGATTATAATGAAACACATGTTGAGGATATAGGTGATCTTGACACAAGGAAGGATGAGGTAAATAACACAAACCTACAAAGTACCACACAACTCCCATCATCACTTGAGGAATACACACCACCCGTGACTTACCCGAAAGAAGTAGAAGAGACTATAGGAGCCCCAATAGAGGTAGAACCCTTGTACCAAACACAACTAGAGGATATAGGTTTGAATACTTATAAGGATAACCTTACTCTTAGTTTTAGGGAAGTTCCTAGTTTTGATGAATCGGAGCCTCAACCAAAACCGTTACCTAATCTTCCATCCTTGGATGAAAATTTAGGAATTGAAATAGGTTCCGATCCACCCATCAAACCATATAGTCTGGGTAGTCTTAAGACAAAGGTAGTGGACTCTAAGCCTTGTAGAGAGGAGGCAAATATAGGAGTGGAAAATGACCTTACATGCTTACATCACCCATTTATGATTGATCACAAGAAACATTATGGGTTTAAACCGGGTTTATTAGGTCAAGATGGATCCCCAACTAGTAATCTCTTGAAGTTGATTGACAATGATCCCTTTCTAGGAGAAAGTCTTAATCCACCCATTAACCCGATTGAATTAGGTAAGGTTATGATGATAGGAGCACACCCCTTTGAGCATATAATTCATCCACCACACTTTCCTCACGAGGCATATTTCCACCCTAAGGGTGTGTATCGCTACTTCCACCCGCACTTAATTCAAAGTGTAGGGAAAGCCTCCCCTATTTCCGTTAAATAAGGGTAGAGTCAGGCTCGTGACTCGAACAAAAACAAGCGCTTATTGGGAGGCAACCCAAGCTTTATTTATTTGTTTGTTTGTTTGTTTATTTGATTTTATTTGCTTCCGTATGCATGCTTTATTTTTATTGTTGGTAGATCATGTTTCTAAATTAAATAGTGGAAATACTTTACTTTGTTGTTTTGGCCTAGTCTTAACTCCACCTAAAAGTATTTTTGCAAAAGATAAGTGTAAGGGGAAACCCCAAATATGTTTTTAATAAACAAACCGATCATGATTCTCCACAATATTAAATGAACATGTGTATTCGTATTTGTTAGAGTCAAATGCTTGTATTGAGTCATAATGAAGTTTTGCAGGATTTTCCAGGAAGTAGGACCAAGTTTTTCCTGAAATTTTCCGGAAACTTAACATCAGGATTTCTGCAGGTCAATTTTGACTGCGTCAGGGGTTTACTCTTGACGGCGTCAGGAGTTAAAATCTGGAAATTTTACCGGTTTTGTTTTTCTAACGGAGTCTTATGGTTTTTGTGAATTATTAAGTTTTATGATCTCCAGGAGATCTGCAAACTTCATTCCACAAGCATTATATCTTATCTTGTTTTCTAGGATTTAGTAACTTATATAGAATGTCGCCGATTTTACGCGAGGTTGTCTTGTCTATTTTGTCAGGTTTTACAGGTTATGTATGACAAGAAGATGATTTACATTCTGGAAGGGAAGCTTTGATTGTTCATTTTCTTGGAGGAAGATTTAACCTGGACACCCTATTATCCATACCGAGCGAATCAGGGGAGTATTTGATTTCATTCTCTTTACTTTTTCACTTTTACATTCTTTACTTGAACATTGGGGACAATGTTCATCTTAAGTGTAAGGGGAGGGTAAAAAGATGATACCTTACATATGCACTTTCGCTTGAGTTTGTTTTGTTTGATGGTAGATGTGTAATAAAACTATGAGAAATACTTGTTAGTGCAATTTTAGCGCCAAACTTAAAATTTTTTACAACATTTAGGAGTGAAACTTTAGCCATAGCAAGCGTCTCATGGATAGGAGATTGTATGACTAGCACATAACCGTATATTCAGAAAAATTTTCCACCCAAATATGTGAGATTCGCCTTTAGATTTGATAGGAAAATCATTTACTATTAGTGCTTATGAGTGTACCGGTAGCATTTAGATTCTAGAACTTGCGTTAGTGATGCATCCCAAGACCGCTAGTGAGACTACATTCGTGTGGTAGGATTTACTACATGATAAGAGGCATTAGGATTACCCTTGTTTTAAACCCGTATTATAATTACTTGACCATTTAAGTCATATTACTTGGCTAGTTAAGTCAACTAATTTTTCCCACACCATTAGCGTTGTACTCATTTTTAGTACACGAAACCCCTAGTACACCCCTCCGAGCCTATCTTTTCGTTTCTAACTTTAAGCATCTTACTTAAAGGAAGAATTTGTTACACCCCACTTAAATGTACAAGCAAATCGCCCTAGCCTTCCGTGTATGCGCTCATTTTTAGTGCATTATTGTTATTTGTTAAACCCTAAGTTAATTATCTAATTGATTACATGGTTGCTAAGTCGAGTCATATCCTTGTACATATTGTTTTGGGACGATTGGGACTCATGGGTAAAGTACTTATTTATGGAGTAATGGGGAAGAACATCATATTATTACCCCCATATGTACGTCAATCTTAAAAGTACTCCAAGTGTTTTGATTATCTTAATTCGAGTCATTAGATTAGTTTATTGTAAAGTATGTAAAGATTCAAGTGTAAGGGGAATGTTCATCCCCTATGATGTATTATTTTGAATGGTAGGGTAAGAGTGTATGCAAAAAAAAAAAAAAAAAATCGAAAAAAAATCATGAAAAAGAAAAAAAAATATAGAAAAAAAAATAGAAAAAAGGAAAAAGAGAAAAAAACATACGGACTACCATCCCTTTTTATTCTATGTTCATTTTATGTTTTTGTTATTTTTCATTTATTAGCTTAAGTCGAGTCTAGTCTTGGCTTAGCAACGCCACATTGTACATGTAATTGACCAAGATTGTTAACTCGCCACCAGTAAAACTTCCTTTATCCAACAAAACCGTGTATTTCATATCCCTACACCTAACGTTACAACCCTTTAAAAGACCTCTTTGATAGTTTATCCTAGGTGCTTACGCCATGTGGTGGAGGTTTGATCCTTTCCCAAGCCTATGGTAATCTATTTTGCTATGACAGGTAGTGAGAGATATCTTCCGTTTCCATATTGTAATTTACACTTTATTACACCCGAGAGATGTGAGTATCTAAACACTATTTGTGAGGTGCTAGTGTATGACCTTCGTGCTTGTCTATTGGTCTTTAGTGGAACGATTATTTGTTGTAATTACTTTTATGTTAGTGTTAAATGACCCCTAACTTGTCTTTTGAGTAGAATAAAAGCGCATTTGCTTGAGGACAAGCAAATCTCAAGTGTAAGGGTATATGATGAGGCGAAAAATGATCCGTTTTTAGGGGGTCATTTAAGCCCGAATCCGAATTTATTTGATCAAATATTGCCCTAAATCGTTCCTTTTGTGATTTTAGGTACTTTGGGAGAGAAATCTGGAAAAGGAAGCAATTCGGACGTTTTTGGAGAATAAAAGTGAAGAAAACGCCAAAGTCTTAATTTTCCATGCTGGGAACAGTAGGTGACGGCGTCAAGAGCAAAACCTTTACGGCGTCAAGAGCAAATTTCATGAATTTCCATGACGACCCAGAACAGATTTGACGGCGTCACGTAGGAAGGGCGTCAAGAGTAAAAGAGTCATGACGGCCTGGAAGTGTATAAGTCTTGACGGCGTCAGAAGTAGATCTAGGCAGTCCGAGAAGAGTTTTGGCGGCGAGGTGACGGCGTCACAAGTTTATTCTTGACGCTGTCAAACCTATTTTTCTATATATAGTTTTCTAATTTTCACACATTAAAAAGAGAAGTTTTGGAGAAACCCTAAGTACGATTTTGGTGCAACTTTTACAGGTTTTTCAAGGGTTCCAAACCCTTGATACCTTGCATTGTAATTGAGATAAGTGTTCCTTTAATTCAATCAATATGTCTATGTGTTGGTTGTCTATATCTTGTTCTTGTCTCAATTCCATTATGCTAGGCTAGATCTATCTTGTGTTTGCTTAGATCTAATGAAACCTAGATGTTAATTATGTGTTGATTACTTGTTTATCTTTGTCTTGGATGAGTGATTTATATGTTAGGCTTAAGAAAACTGGCAGATCTCCACTTGGTAACATGCTTGAACGTCTTAAGAAACATGAACCGAGGCGCACTAGGTTTTTAGTGGTTGTATTTAATGCATGAGCCACTGTTTACAATCCCTATAGTTGTGTTGGGCATGGTGTAGGAGGAGATAAGAGCTCATAGAATTGGGGAGTTATGTGTGCCACCCCATGAATGATATTAAGGAATGTGATCCGTCATCCATGCAATTGTAACAAGTAATTAACGTGTAAAAGATGTCTAGGGAGTAGTGAAATCTAAGTAAACACATTTTCTCCAATTACTGCTCACAACTTTAGTATAATTAGTTTATTTTCATTTCTAGTATTTTATTTTGATTGCATCTTAGTATTGGGTTAGTTGATTAGCAACTAATTCCGCCCAAATCCTTCAAACCCCGAGATTTTAATTGCTTTCCATAAAATATAAAAATACAAAAATAATCATCCCTCACCTTTAGAACTAGTATTTAGGTTTTCTAATCCTAGCGACACTATTCCTAAGCTGAACGATCAATCCCCCGGTACTTGTCACTATACTATACTACAACGATCAGGTACACTGCCTGGTGGGGGTTGTAAGCTTCTCGAGATCCCTCGAGAGGTAAAGCCTGTTGCGATTCCCACGCATCAGAAGTGGAAAATGAGGGAAAACAAATTGCAATTGATCTTAAATGCAGTGAAATTGAGAGGAAAAATATTCTCATTATGAATGAGAATTTGATTGCTAAATGTATTGCACAGGATGTATTTTATACTGTTACTGATTCTACATTATCTGCCTGCCAATTTCATGAGATGTCTATTGCATTGAATACTTTCCAGAATCGTGTTGTTGAGCTTGAGGGGGAGAATTTAAAATTGCGTGAGAAAATTCAAAACGATGACCATGATAACATGGTCAGACATTTGTCAAAACTAGAGGTTGATAATCTTAATTTGCAATTAAAATGTCAACATTTAGAAGAAAGAATTAAAATCTCAAATGCCAAGACATCTTCGGATGCTCCTGAAGTTGATGCATATTTTGAATTAGCCAAACGTGGTGAAAAAATTCAAGCTCACACTAACACGATTAGAAAATTCAGGGTTCAAATTAACCAATTGAAGTCAAACAAGAGTGATGTGATTGGCACTCAAAAACCTTAGTCTATAGATTCTCAGAATTTTCAATTTCAAGATACCATCAATAAATTGCAACATGAAAATGATTGGTTTCGAGCTGAAAATTCAAAAGTTAAACAACATTACAAAGAGTTATATGATTCAATTAAGATCACACGTGACAAAAACAATGAAATGATAACTTATTTGCTTAAAGAAATTGAGAATCTAAAGACTCAGGTGAAAGGGAAAATGCCAATCATCACTTGTGATAATGTTGTTCAAAAGGTTTCTGCTTGTAAACAGTATGCAATTGATGCTGTGTATATTCCTCTTCCCCTTAGGAATAATAAGTTAGTTCATAGTGACTATCTTAAACATCTTAAGGAGTGCCTTGACTTGCTTCGTGAAACCATTGAAGAGGATAGGATAGCAAAACCACCTGATGATGCTATTGTAGGTTCCTGCTTTCTCACTAATAGATCTCAGGAACTTCTAGAATATGCTATTGGTACATGTCCTAAGATTGATAGCAAGCAAGATAGGTCATCTGCATCATCCTCTAAGTCAACAAACAAGCATGTTACCTTTGCTGAACCTTTGGAAACTTCAGATCCCAACACATCAAAACATGTTCAGCAACTAGAAGTGAAAAAGACTAAGGTTCCCATCAATCCTTCTATAGGAGTTAATAGTCACACTAAAGCTAGAAAGTCAAAACCAATGAGAAATATTAAGAAGGAAAAGACTTCACCAGCTAAAAATGTTCCTAAGACAAAAGTAGAAGACCACATGAGGAACTATAAGTCTAAGTTGAACAAAAGGAACCATAATTCATATCCAAATTCACGTTGCAAAACATGTAATAAAAACTTAATCTCGAGTAATCATGATAAATGTGTTGAGAAATTTCTGAAGTCGTTTAACAAACCCCCAGTTAAGAAAGTTTGGAGAGCTAAACAAATTAAGCAAATTTGGAAAGCAACAGGAAAACTGTTTGCCAATGTTGGTTATCAATGGAAGCCCACTGGAAGGAAATTCACTTTAGGAGAACAGTGCCCTTTAACTAGGATAACTAATTTTAAAGTAGTGCCTATTAAGGAATGGAAGCCAACTGGTAGAACTATCCCTTTGGAGACCCAATGTCCTTTAACTAGGCCCATTGCATCTACTAGTGAAATTTCCACCACAGAAACGAATGCACCTAAGGTCTTAGTGGCTCCAGAACTTGTTTGCACTAACCAACTGGAACCCAACTCAAATTGGGGATCCGACACTCCAAATTTTCTGCTCTCTTCTGTTTCTAAATGCAGGTCGTACATTTCATCCTTTGGTATTTGGACTCAGGCTGCACAAAACATATGATTGGGGATCGCTCAGTGCTCGAGAATTTCGTGAATAAGTTTATCGGGACAATTAGATTCGGGAACTACCATTTTGGGGTAATTATGGGTTATGGAGATTATGTTTCTGGTGACTGCTAATTTCCTGGGTATACTACGTGGAAGGACTTGGGCATAGTCTGTTCTCTGTTGGTCAATATGTTGATTCTGATCTTAACGTTGCCTTCAGAAAACACACATGCTTCATCTGAGAATTGGATGGTATTGATCTTCTTATAGACAGTCATGACACTAATCTATACACCTTGTCTATCGAAGAAATGATGCGGTCCTCTCCTATTTGCTTTCTCTCAAAGGCCTCAAAGAACAAATCGTGGCTATGGAAACAAAGTTTTAATCACTTGAACTTTGGTACCATCAATGATCTTGCTCGCAATAATCTTGTATGAGGTCTACCCAGATTAAAGTTCGATAAGGAACATCTTTGTTCGGCTTGTCAACTGGGCAAAAGAATGAAGCATACTCACAAACCCAAAATTGTCAACACCAACATGGAAGCTTCTTACACCCTTCACTTGGACCAAAGCAGACCAATGAGTGTGTGGAGTATTAATGGGAAGTAATATGTACTCGTTGTTGTCGACGAATACTCTCAGTTTACATGGGTAAAGTTTTTGAGAACCAAGGACGAGACTCTAGAAGTTATCATAAAACTTATCTAATAGTTACTAGTAAGACTCTACAAAACCATCAGAATCATCCAGACAAACACTGGAACGGAGTTTATCAACTAACAACTCGGTCAATTTTACAAAAGTATTAGCATCACCCACCAGAAAAGTGTTCCATGCACTCCTCAGTAGAATGGAGCTGTTGAAAGACGAAACTGTTCTCTTGTAGAAGTTGCACAAACCATGCTAATATTCTCCAAGGCACCGATGTTCCTATAGGTGGATGCAATTGCTACAGCTTGTTACACCCAAAACCGATACTTGATACATACTCCTCACAACAAAACTCCATATGAGCTGATACATGTCAAGAAACTGGATCTCTCCTGTCTATATGTGCTTGGTGCTTTATGCTATCCTACGAATGATAGTCAAAATCTGGGAAAGTTAAAAGATAAAGCTGATATTGAATTCTTCGTTGGTTATGCTCTAGATGGTAAAGGATACCGAATCTACAACAATCAAACCCTATAAATCTTGGAAACCATTCACGTCACATTCGTTTAGCTGACTGAGCATATGGCTCCTGTACACATCAGTGCAGGACCCACGTCTAAACTTTTGTCCCTGAACCAACCAATTCAGGCCTTGTACACTATTCCACGTCTGCAGTACTTCATGTACCTCCTAGAAGTGAGCATTTGAAGATCTTATTTGAACCGATGTTTGATGAATAATTTGAGACACCTACTGATGATGCATCGACACCACCAGCTACCGCTGCTCCGGTTCTATACAACTCAAATGGTCCATCAGTGTCTACTTGAATTAATCAAGATGCTCCATCTGCTAGTTATTCACCATCACCGTTAAATCTTCAATCTCCTTCTGTACATCAAGGCACTGCAGTCGACAATTCTTTTGAAGTGAATTCATTTGCTCCTCTTGAGTATGCTCTGTTCAAGAACCTATTTGCTCCTGAATCTTCTTCTGAGACACCTTCTTCAAGGGATACAAACATGAATTCTTCAGGTTCCTACCCTCAACCACATCAAAATCTCAGAAAATGAACCAATGATCATCCGATTGATAACATTATTGGGAATCTTACTCGACCGGTGTTCACACGAAGGCAACTTACCACCTTTGCCTTGTGGTGCTTTTATAATTCCGTACTATCCAAAGTCGAACCCAAAGATGTCAAGACTGTTGGGTTAATGCGATGCACGAAGAAGTTTGCAAGTTCGATCGACTTGAAGTATGGGAATTGGTTCTATCTCCAAACTGTGTAATGATTATTGCTCAAAGTGGATCTTCAAAGTGAAACTTGATGAGCATGATGTCGTTCTAAAAACAAGGCAAGGCTTGTTGCTAAGGGATATCGTCTAAAGGAAGGCATTGATTTTGAAGAATCTTTCGCTCCAGTTGTTCATATCGAAGCTCTCAGACTGTTTCTCGCCAATGCTGCAATTCAGAACTTGATGGTCTATCAAATGGATGTGAAAAATTGCATTTCTAAATGGCGAGCTGAATGAAGTTGTTTATATCAGTCAACCTGAAGGATTTGTGGATCTTAATCGTCCTACCCATGTCTATCGTCAGAAAAAGGGCTCTCTATGGCCTAAAGCAGGCGCCTAGGGCATGGTATGATACACTTTCAAAGTTTCTCCTGGTAAATGGATTCTTCAAAGGTGTGGTGAATTAAGTTGAGAAAGGGGTAGTGGAACTTTTACTTCGTGAGGACAGAATCTCAGCTGGCGGATTTCTTCACAAAAAGCACTTCTGAGAGAACGACTTCAATTCATTCTCCCGTGATTTGGAATGAAGAGTCATTCACCAGTGTCACTCAAATGTCTTCAGGAAGTAAATGAGGTGTAATGGATTTACTTCACATATCCTTTGTACATAGTTTAAATCAAAAGAAAATAGAAAAATATAAAACCTGTAAAAACCATAAAAATCTGAAAAATCATAAAAATCCAAAAATATTCTTCTCACGACATGTCTCTTGTGTAATCAATATTATGTACGTTTCTAGAAATGTCATTCAATAATGACACGGAATCATACATATGCTTGAGCAAGAGTTTTTCATTTTCAAATAACGTTTTTTTCTAAAACATGTTGTTTCTCAAAACATTCTTTAATTATGGCTTGTAGTCATTTCAGGCTACAACCCGGACTTCAAAAATATGGCTTGCTATTACTTCAGATATCAACCTGTTTTTCTAAATGGGGAAAACATGTAGCCAAAAAGACGGTTGTTCCTTGTACCGGGTGAAGTTCACCTGGGCATGGATTACTTTATATTCATGCACCCTCGATCTGATGTACGCTTCAGTGCATCATTTCTTGTACAAGAAGAGAAATCTTCTTTTTATCGCCAAATATTTTCCCTTCTATGATTTTTCCAGAAAATATTTGTGCAAAACTTGGTGGTACCATGAGATTTTGTTTGGAAATCAAATTGAACTCAAAAGTTTTGATAAAATTTTCACTCAATCAATGACTTTAATATTTTATGAAAATATTTCAGTTTTAACATCCGTCATTGATTAAGGGAGAGAGTGATTTCTCAAAATTTTATGTATCGTCAAAACTCTCCACGCTTTGTACAAAAATCTTGCAACAAAATGATTTGTGATGGTTATGTGTCAGAATGAGAACCTTTTCAAAGAGTTTTCGGTAAAACGTCAAATCTTTTGTAAACTCATCAAATCTGACACATAACAACCTCCCTCACAGATTGAGGGGGAGCAAGAAAAAAAAGTTCCTTTTATCAGAAAATATTAAAATTGACCGCATTTCTCTCCCAAAAACTTTTCCTAACTTATTTAAATCAATTGAGATCAAAAATCTCGAAAGATTTGATATTTTTGATCGGGGGAGAGAATGTGATTTAAATATGAAATCTGATAATCAAAAGTGATCTTTTCGACTCAATAAATAGTCTCCCACATATGTGCTAAACACTTTCGTATATCGATGCACATATTGAGGGGGAGCAAAAGGCGTTTGTGGAAGTAATACCAAAGACCGACCATTTATCTTTATGCATGGAGTTATAAGGTTGGTTAAGGTTAGGTATGAATTCCCATGATCCACCAGAACCGGAAGGATCTTCCCAGGGACAATCCTTTAGATAGATTAGAAGTCCTTAGGAATGATTGAAAAAAGGAGTAAAGTGAGAAAGGGAAGAGTGCGGACTGAGATAGAGCTAGGACTGGAACAAACCCAACAAGGTTCTAGTGGTGAAGTCTCGGTAAGCACTGAAGGGGTTGAAGAATTTAAAAGAATTGAAATGAGAAAGGGTGAAAAGAAATAGCCCTCCAAATATTCAACCTTAGGACAGAAACCGGGTTCAATTCATAATCTACTGGCGGTTACTAAGGTAACACCGGTATTGAAGACAAGACGTCATGGACCCAGTGACGCACTGCACTAAACTTCCCAACCACTCAAGTTCTCTTAAAAGAACTTGTTTCATTCTCACGGGGAACCCTGTGCAATGTATCGACCGCTCATTACGAGCTATGTTGATACCTAAAATAGGAGACGCCTCCCCAATCTCCAGGAGCGGATCAAAACGCACTATTGAGTCTAGAGCCAAAGAGATCATCCATAAATCTCGATAGGACACATTCCAAATATGCTTATTGTTTCACACAATGTGGAAAATAAGATAAATATTTAGAGTCCTACGCATTATCCTTGTGGTATTGCCAGAACATCCGAGTGATATGAAAATATTCACAATGAAGATGGAAATCCTTCTAGAGCGAACATCATTCAAGCTCTTGGTAGGTGACATGTGAGATCCATCTTGGATCAGTGATCAAGTGATAACTGGAAAGCAACAATGGTGCGATTCAACATTGAATCAAACTTGTTCCAGGATATGGATTGATGAATACTTTTGCTAAAACCTTTCAATTTGCTCACAAACTAATTTTTCGAGCACATTGATTATGTACAATCTTTCAAACAAAAGAATTTTGATGGAAATGTGATTCTGAGTATAAAACACTTGTTGTGTCTCAAAACTTATTTATTATATGACACACGAGTGATTTCTATAAATCGATTTTTCATCAATCCGTGAATATCAATTCATCGATTCACTCTATTGTGTTGTCTGCTTTGAGACGTTCCGGTATGAGAACATGCTTAGTATGAAGATTCCAAAGTGGATTCTTTGGAAAATTCATTACTATAAGCTGGAAATTCCAGTCAAGGAGAGTCTACTTTAAAAGAGATTCTACCTGATCACAGGTCGGTTTTCACAAAACCGGAGGGTAGTCTGTCCTCGCAGAACGAATGACAAAGCCATATTCGTTCTCTATCTTTATTGCTAACTGTTTTATTTCAGTGACACATATAAAGATGGCGTTGATGGATCCTATTTCTAGTTGAATCGGGTCAGTCCATACCTCATGCTCACATATCCTCCTCACTATCAATGACGATGAGAGACTTGCTACAACAAATGTTGAGAGACTACCAACAACGTTTCCGCAACTCTGATGAAAAAGTCTCCTGATCCACAACTCTAATGTAAAGTCTCCTGATCCAAAAAGGTGTGAGCATGATGGTCCTAAAGTCACTACATCACATGAAGGCAATACTACTATGGATGAGCTTGGAGATTTACTATGGCTGATGATCTCAAAGAAGCTCAAAGATCACACAACTCAAAGGGATCCAAATCACAAGTTCGTTTGCTTGAAGTACAAAGTGTGCAGAAAAGTGAAGAACCAGAACCTACGAGCTACAAAGACAAAAGAATGCTTAAAGACCAAAGAGCTTAATTTCAAAGGTGACCTCGCTTAGGGGGAGATTGTTAGGAATACGGATATTCCTGTAAAAGTCTCGTTCACCTTATTATTGTAATAGCATTTTAGTTAGATCGTAGTTAGTATTTTAGTTAGTTAAGTATTAGTCTAGTTTAAGTAACAACGTGGAAGAAGGACGGGTCTTACCCACTGTATGCCTGATCCACAGCCCGGGTGTGGGCGTTTTTATATTTCTTTGTAGGATAAGTATAAATACCCCTCTCCACATGTGGAGAGGGTTGGGCCTTTTATTAATCTAACATTCACATCTTGTTTCTCTCTCTAAAAGGCTCCCACTTTCTCTCTCTAAAATCTCTTCTTCTTGAATCAATCGAACCACAAGTAACCATACATGTTTATGATTATGAGTATCCTACAACCAAGATCTTTAATACTAAAAGCCTTATCCAGTTGATGCTTGATATTTGTGAGAAGATCAGAGTTGTTTCCAGCTAGAAGTATATCCTCAACATAGATTAAGAGAATGAGAGTATCTTGACCTTTGTAGTATGTAAAGAGAGAGGAATCTGCATGACTTTGAGTAAATCCATGAGAAAGTAAGAAATTAGTAAGCTTAATGAACCATTGCCTATTAGCTTGCTTCAATCCATACAAGGACTTCTTAAGTCTGCATACAGTGTTGGGAGGAAGATCTTTTCTGCAACCACTTGGGACTTTCATGTACACTTCTTCATTAAGATCACCATGTAGAAAGGCATTGTTGATGTCTAGTTGGTGGACAAACCAATTGTTGATAGAAGAAACAGCTAGTAAAGTCCTGACTGTGCCCATCTTTGCTACTGGTGCAAAGGTCTCAGTATAATCAACTCCTTCCTTTTGAGTGTTTCCCTTGGCCACCAACCTAGCTTTGTATTTCTGAACAGAACCATTAGCATTATATTTTATTCTATAGACCCATATATAGCCAATAGCATGTTTGTTAGGTGGAAGTGTGGTGTACTCCCAAGTGTGATTAGTCTCTAGTGCAGTTACTTCATTATCCATAGCTTCTTGCCATATAGGATTCTTAGATGCTTGAGTATAAGATGTAGGTTCAGTTTCATGATGAATAGAATTAATGAAGTGGAGAATTTGTTTGTTATGAACGTTTTTATAATTAATGAAGTTGGAAGTGTGATGTTTGGTTCTGAATGAGTTGACTATAGACGGTTTGTAGTGATGAAAATCTTTGAGTTTGGTAGAAGTAGTCTTTGCTCTCTGTGATTTTCTTGATGGTGGTGGTGGTGGGGCAGGTGCAGGGGAGGGTGATGGTGGTGTAGGTAGTTGTGATTCAGGAGATAGTGATGGTGATGTATATTCAGATGAAGATGGTGTTGATGTTGTTGAGGTTGTGTGATCAGTGGGTATGTTAGTAGGTGTGGTTTGTGATGGGTAAAAAATGTTGTTGGAAGTGAAAGGAGTAGGTTGTGGAGAAGAATAAGGTGTGGATGAGTGAAATGGGAAGATGTGTTCATGGAATGTGACATGTCTGCTCACAAAGATTTTCTTGGTGTCTTGAGCTAGTAGAAGATAACCTTTTTGATGTTGAGGATAGCCAAGAAAAATAGAAGGTATGGCTATGGGTTGAAACTTGTCTAAGGTATGAACACTTGCAAATGCTTGGCAGCCAAGGACTTTGAGGTTTGTGGGATCTGGTGGGGAGTTATACAGAACTTCATAAGGTGATTTGTGTTGTAAAGTTGGTGTGGGAAGTCTGTTAATAAGGTAAGTTGCAGCCATTAGAGAATAACCCCATAAATGTATTGGAAATTTGGCTTGATGGTGTATAGATGTATGGGTATAACTGCTTCTCTTTGCTTCTCTTCTTGTCGTAACATTGTGTAAGCTTTTGTTGCATTAGGCATGGGTTGCATCAATAGAATTTGACCCCTAATGTTTGAAAAACATTCATCCAATCCCATTAGAAATTGCAATAATCTCTTTCTTGTTTCTCTTGCCCCATTAAGTCTCCCATTGGCACAAACACAGTTACAAGTACACATATATGGAGTTGATTGGGTCAGAACGGTCAACCTAAACTGACCATGTAATGGTCAACAAGGTCAAACGTCTAAAACCAATTCTCCGCGGAAGTATAGGGATTCCCCGGGTCGTTATGTCCCGACGAGGTGTGATGGTTAACAAACGGGTTTGTGATCGGGTGAATTTGGACAGGAATAAGGGTTTGAGTGAGTGATTGATTACGCTACGGAAATATAAGTGAGAACGATTAAACACACTATATTAACAATGACGTGAAACCTAATTAACTTAAAACGTAATCTAAAAACTTAAAATCAGAAATTGCTTATACGTAAGCAGGAAAAATAAGCCAAACGGCTTAAATAGAAGCTATCACTTTATTTATGTTTCTTTATTTAACAAACTACTTTTACAAACGTAACCTAAATTTAAAAACGCAAAAGTTATTTAAATAAAACGCGAGTTAAAATTAAAATAAACGCGAGTGCGCGAAATAAAAAGTGAATTTTGTGTTACGCTAAGCCTACGGACATAAAAATTATATTTTCACGATCCTAACGATAAAAGAAAATTTTAGAAAAAAGAAAATTATTTTTTTGACTGTTATATTATTTATTATTAATTAAATACTAATATAACTAACTATAATTATAAAAAATACTAAACTATTTTTGAAAATTACAAAACTTTTTCTAAAATTACTTTATACTATTAGCATACTAGGAAAAATATAAAACTTGTGAAAAGCTTATAAATAAGCTGGAAAATAAGCAGTATAAGCTAATAAGCTAAATGGAACTTGTACTAGTATAAAAATAAAATAGGAAAACAATGACATTAACATAACACTAGGGGAGATGGTGCTTGAGCTCAGAGTGAGGTGTGGGTGTGGTTAACCAAACGACCAGGGTTCAAGTCCCACTCATGGCCATTTTTCACAAACATTTATTTTTTTGATTTTTTCTTTTTGCCATCTGTTTAAACAACAATAACAACTAACTTTTACAAAGAAGCTTTGGCTGACAAGCTAGAAACAAGCTTATTATCCAACAGGTGGTATTTTTTTTGTTGCTCAAGTGAGCTTTTTATGAAAATTAGCCTAACCAATACCACACTAAGCCAAACCAAAAAAAACTAATAAGCTAACTTAAACAAATATAAGCAAGATTGAATTTATAAATAACAACTAACAACACAAAGATCAAATGTATGGCAAAATCAAAAGTCTCAGCTTATGCTGAAGTCAATAGCAGCAGCAACCAGAAAAAAGGGACCCAAAAGAGGGGCTCAAATAAGCTGGCAAATAAGCAATTCAGGCCAAACAGAGTAAGGATCTAACAAGACAACCTATCAAGCTTTTCAAATCATTAAGAATCAAGATCTAAGCTCAAAAGACCAGCAAGATATGAGCAATAGAAAACGGGTCAGAAGCTGGGGTGTTGGGTAAAAAGTGACTGAAGGGGGAACTTTAGAGATCAAATAAGCTGACAGAAAAATTAAAAAAAAAAATAAAATAAAATTAGTAGTACGAAAACAAGTTACCAAAGAAAGCTTAAACCAAGTTTGAGCTTATGAAGACTTATATTGGACAAATGAAAATTCCTACCAAAACCTGTTTTGAACGAAGAATGTGCAGGGCATCAGGCCTGAGGCATTTTGGTGGGCAGATAAGCTAAACAAATAAGCTCACATGGGCAAATCAAGCATACATAAGCTGATATTAGAAACTAATAAGCATTGAGAAAATCCTAAATAAGCTAAAGGAAGCAACAATAAGCAAGAAACAACTAATTGAGTGCAACAGTTAAATTATATAGACAACTAAGTGACTAGACTATTTGAGAGCTATAAGCTCATGAAAAGCTCTATAATAAGCTAATGACCTAAGACCTATCTACAGTACTTCTAGCAAGTTAACAAACACTAGGATAAGCTGAGATAAAAATAAACAAGCACAAGATAGATAAGCAGTCTAGGCTAAGGCTACAACCAAGGGGTTATGAAAATCTAATAAGCTGTATATAAGCTACTGGTTACTATTATAAGCTAAACTGGGAAAAACATGCAAGGGAAGACTAAGGGGAATCTAAAAAGCTAAAAGGAACATACATAAGCAGCAACTTAGTACTCAAAAGCAATAAACAGACACCACTTATCCTGAGGTTTCTCAGGGGCAAACAGGCCTGAGTGGCTGGTTTGGAGGTCAAATAAGTTGCTAAAAAGAAAATTGTAAAATTAAAATAAAAATATAAACTTGTAAATAACCTGACAAGTAAGCCACAAAACAGATTCAAAGTCAAATGAACCACTAATGAACAATCTAAAAAGGGTTTATTGAGGGCTGTTTGGAGCAGGCCTGCTGAAACAAAAGTGGGTTATATGAGTGCAAAGTGGTGAATTTGACCCAGAAAGTCAAGACCAGGAGTTTAAGCTAAGTTCACTATCCTAAATGAAGTTGAAACAAAATCAAATACCCTACTGATTGCCTAAACAGGATGGCATAAAAAAAATTGAAATACTAACTTAAATACTTCATACCCATTTGAAACTGGTTACATTTTACTAAAAACTACTAGTAATTACAATTTAGAGCTAATGAAGTTTAAACTAGGGATAAACAATCTTTTGATGCAACAAATGAAAGTTGTGCCAAACACCCTTTATCCTACTAACTGTTTTTGCTAATACACTACCACTAGCTGATTTTTGCAAATAGGTGAACAAAGGTACTACAACCATAGATAACCAATTTCTAACCAATAATAAGTGGATTCAATAAGCTATGAAGATAAGCAGTAAAAAGAAAATAGAAAGTAAATAAGCAATACATAAACAAGGTTCTTAAATTTTTATTTAACTTAAAATGATTACAAACTGAGTTTTTAAGGCTACAATACTTAATTAAAATTAAACTTAACACTAATTTTACACTACACTTAACTACTATTAACTACTTCTAAGACCTAATGCCAAATTATGGCTTACATTGACTTACTTAAATACATAAAAAATAAAAAAAAAAAAAAAAAAAAAAAAAAAAAAAAAACATTGACCAGGCCTTTTGTCTTCTGGTTCTTTTGTGTTCCCTGCTTGCTGTGTACCCTTGGAAATATCTCATAGCCATTGGATTAGCTTTGCTTTTCATCTTGACCCTTTGTTCCTTGTCGGTATTATATGGGAGTGAGGGACAATTAGGTGTAAATTAGGGTTGACTTAGGGAGGTGGTGGAGTAGCTTGGCTAGGTAGGATGGTGGAGGGGGACAAAATGGTTGGGGGTTGCAGGTTATGGGGGCTGGTTGTGTCTGGTTATGGCTGCAAGGGTGGGAAGTGGGGGAGATTGACCGTTTGACCCGTCCCTTTTTAATAACATTGAATGGATTTTGGGCTTGGGTGGTGTTGGTGGGCTGGGGTTATATTTCTGGGCCAAGGGTGTTGGTTTGTTTTTGGATTGGTAATAAAATTACACAAGGGTCCGTTTGTAGTTGCAAGGACCAATTTGTAATTTGGTGATTTATTGAGGACCAAAGTTGCCAACCATCCATAGTTAATCCAGGGACCAAACATGTTACATTCCCATAAGATGAAGGTCACAAAAGCTATTTTTCATTTTAACATTCCCAGGGACTGATTTTGTCAATTTCCCAAACTGCAGGGACCAAAAGTGTAATTTTCCAAAGTTTTTACCTAAGGATCAATTTTGATAATATTTGACTTTTAAATGCCTTAGGTTGACTTTCCTTTCAAAACAAATGCGTAGGGACTAGTTTTGTAAATTTTTGAAAGTCGGGGGACTAAAACTGCCAATTGTGTAAACTTTGTTCATTTTTCATTCTTTTTGCTCATTTTGCATCTGAAACGTATAAAATACAATCCATGGGATATTTTTAGTATTTTGATGCATTTCTGAGCGTTTTCGAATGTTTTGGCAGTTTAAATACGACAAAAATGATGAGTGTTTGAGCACTCATCAGGAGTCTCAAGAGCATCTATCTCATCCCACAATCCTTTTAACTTCTGATAGTACACCTCAACTGTGCAATTTGCCTGTTTCAACTGAGTAACTTCATTTGTGAGTTGATAAATTCGGTGACCATCAAGTTGTGAGTAATGTTCTTGCAATTCTTTCCATAAAGCTGCAGCTGAGTGAACAAAACTGAGATTGTTGCTAATTTGATCTGTAACTGTGTTCAAGATCCATGAAATGATCATACCATTGTTTCTTTCCCATAGTGCTCTTAATGGTGAATCAACAGTTGGTTCTTGGTATTCATTGGTGATGATTTTGAGTTTATTCTTTGCATTGAGAGCTATCATGATAGACCTTTTCCATGTGCAGTAATTCTCAGAACCAGTTAACTTCTTGGAGATCAAGATAAGCCCTGGATGATCATTTTGATGAAGAAAGAGTGGATGATTGACTGAATTAGTGTCTTCAGAAGTGGTGTTTGGATCAGTGCTTGTTGAAGGCATTTTGTGGTTTCTGAAATTTGATGATGATCTGTTGCTATTGATGTATTTGATTGGATTTAGTGATGAATTTGGTAAAGATTGATGGTGAATTGAAGCTTTGTTATAGTTGTTAATGGCGGAAGAAAAGAGCGGGAAAATTAGTTATTGTGGTGGTCAAAGTTTGTTATGGTGGTCAAATTTGACAGTTATGGTAGTTTATTATGACAGCAATGGTGGTTTGTTACAGAGGACCTTAGAGGTCAGCTCTGATACCATATTGTAAAGTGAGAATTGTAGAGAGAATGTGTGAAAATGTATTACATTCAATTGAATTAAACTGAGTACATGATCTACTATTTATACTGTTACATTGAACTTCAAAGTACATGTTGCTAAACTAACAGTTACTTATCTAACTATCTATCTAATTACATCACACGTGTCCAGGTGAGCTTGATGCTTAATGCAGTGAGGTGAAATGTAACTGTCATCTTCTCCTTTGCAGCATGTTCCTTCATCTTGCACTGTTACATTGACACTTGACTTTTGAACTGCATTGTTGACTTTGGCATGTATACCTTTAGGTTATGATCACTCTGACTTTTCTTGTGATTTATGGCTTAGTTCTTATGCTGTGGCAAACATTAGGGTTTGTTAACAGTTATCACAACTACTTTTTGTTTCCCTTGGTACGATATGCTTTAGCTGTGATTTTGGGTGAGATTTTAGGCGTAATTATTGCGACATGGTCGTTAGCCTATGTGGTAGGTTTGGCTGAATCTAAATGGGGATTTTTAGTCTTGAAGAGGAGTTGGCATTTGTTTGATCAGGACGAGAGTAAGAGATCGTTGAAGAAGGGGTTGAAATATGATATATTGTCAGGTATATGTATTTTTTGTGGGGGTACTGTACCTGTTGCAGTTCTTTACGTGATTTGGTCTCTTAATTTGATGATCAGTGACTTGAGTTTTACATTGTTAATCGTGTTTGGTTCGTTCTTCTTGATGATGGTTATGCTTATGAAGACTGTTGATGATAGTGTGTTCTATAACAACTATCTTAAGGCTTTTCATGATGAACTGGCTATGAAGATTGATCAAGGGTATGTTCATCCATCTACGGATGTCAAGAAGGTGCCTCGTGTTGTTAATGTTGCCGCAGCTTGATATATGCATGATCTGTGTTAACTAATTAAGTGTGCTTATGTTATGTAATTCATGGTGTTTATTGGCGTTTGTTTATTTAGAATCTTGACTTTAAGCAACTAGTATATAAGTTTATGTCAAGATAGTATGTCCTGTATTGACCTTAAGGGGATGTTTCGTACGAGTGAATCACAAAAAATGAAATAATTTTATTAAAGAATGGAATTGTTAAGAAGGGGAATTATCTTAAAAGAAAGAGAACAGATTTCACTGTTTGGCACGAACATAAAACTCGATATAGAGAAAGGTTACAAGATTGATCCCATTGTTTGATAAACGTGAAAATGAAATTCAATGATTTGAAAATGTAACAATAGCCTGTAATCAATCTATCATTTTTCAACTACTGAAATGTAACGAAAGCGTGTACATTTTGTTGTCATGTAGACCCAAAATCGAGATATTTAAAACAAGTTTTCTGTTTATGTATCAATAGCATCTACCAGGTACAAAATACACGATAACAACAACAAGAAATATACATCATGCTAGATTTTCAGTTCCCCTTATTCATATGTATAGACTATAGATGCTGTTTAAAAAATAAGTCACGGATCTTCAATATAAATATATAAACCTATGCAATTCAGTGATTGGTCATCCAAAACAATCATAATCATTACCCTCTTTTTAATTATTCAACCCAATGAAGTAGTCGCATATAATTACAATTGAAAAAGAATGTTCACTGAAATAATTAAACATACGGCAATGATTATGAAGTTGTTATAACAAACTGATGATAAAGGCTAGATGAAAACAAATATGACTTGAGAACTATTAAACGCGAGAGAGAAAAAAATTGTTACTTCATGTAAACATTTCCCTAAGAGCAAAAGGTATCGTGGCGCCCTCCCCTGCCAAATCCGACGTGTCCCCCCTTTTTGGCGCCGTCAGCCTCACGCCACCATAACACCCCCCCTTGCCATCTCATCCGTCAATTATCTGGGTTGGATGAAAACACTTCCCCCCCCCCCCCCCTGAAAGTGCCTGTATGTGTTGATTTTGTGTGTTGGTGAGGATGAGTGATATACAACTCTTTGAAAAAGGGCAGTGTTTGGACGTGGACTAAGATGGATATTGAGCTAAAGCGTGTGGTTTTAGTTTTCTACTTTTCTTTAATGAATATTGGGCTAAATGAAAAATTAGTTTGTTTGAAAAAAATAATAGTAGGCTTTTTGGCTTAAGTTATGAGGGAGGGTATATTTTAGGGTTTGAGTGTTAAAAGTGGGATGTTGAGGTAGCGTTGAGATTCCTATTTGGCATAAACTACGATGCCTAGTGCTCTAAATGAAATAGCATGTGCAACACACATGCCTTCATTATGTATAGCTCCACTTTTTTTAGTGACCCTCTTGATTCCCATTTAGAACAGAACCCGTGAATTGAGTTGTGCATAAGTTGTCCATTCTTTGTATTCTCTTATTTTTAGAGAATCAATTGGCTGGAATAATGAAAGATGATTCCTTATACACCCTCTTTCAGCAAAGAGGTCAAAGGTGAGCTCTTTGAGTTTTCATTTTTTTATTGAATAAAATTTCAGAAAGCTCATTTATTGTACTTTTTTACTCTCTTTCATACTTTTCATACCCATAACCAATTAAAGCCTAGACATCTCTAATCATGTTATGTTTTACGTTCTAATAATGATACAATTCAATCTAAAATACTTTCCTCTTTAATTTGATATCGATTTCAACATGGTTACGAGTTGTATTTTGAAAACTCTAAATGATTGAGTGTATAACTTTTCCGTGAAAAAATGCCGAAGGGTTTAGAGAGGACATGCCATCGCCAAAAGTGTAATTCATTTAATAATTTATTTATGTTTGCTTAAAAATTAATTAAAGTGTATAAACTTTTCATGAAACATGAAAAAAAAAAAAAAAAAAAAAAAAAAAAAAACTTTGTATTTTGACGAGGATATGTCATCGACAAAAGTGTAATCCATTTAATAATTAATTTTTAATTACTTAACTATTAAGTAAATTAAAATTTCTAGATTAAAATATTAACTTGAAATATACTCATTAAAAAAATTATAAAGATGTCGTTGTATTAGACTTTAGTATTGTGTACTTGAATTATACCGAAACGTTTTAACAATATTCGTATTTGACATGTGTAACTCAAAAA
Source organism: Artemisia argyi (assembly GCA_030686995.1). Taxonomy (NCBI): domain Eukaryota; kingdom Viridiplantae; phylum Streptophyta; class Magnoliopsida; order Asterales; family Asteraceae; genus Artemisia; species Artemisia argyi. The sequence continues at coordinate 213,651,312 of CM060702.1, forward strand.
AGATTTTATCAAGTATTAGGGGTATCAATACAATTTAATGAAATCCGATATTCTTATCGAATGAATAGGACGCTTTATTCATATCACTTTAATATTGTTGGAAGTGATATGTAAGACTTTTAGGAACAACGATACTTTCATATTTGAATTAAGTAGCTCAAATAATGTTGTCGTGTATATACGCTATCAATATAATTTTAAAAAATGCGACGATTCTTATCGATATGAGTTTGTGAACTTTACGAGTTCTGAAACTGCTTGACAGTTTTATGTTTGTGTTACTGGTAAAAATTAGCCTTTATTTGAGACTAAGAAGAATATTGATGTTGTTCGTGCTAGGAGTAAGATACTGTTTGCATAATCTTTGTTATTATTTTGATTTGTTTCTACATCAGTTTATTTGATAACATGTTGATTTCGGTTGTTGTACATTATATAATGCAGTAGTAGTAGAACTATTAATTGGTACGAGTAGTATGGTTTGATGATGAGGGGAAGTTGGTTCGGGCACCTGAATCATGGGTCATGACTGTAAGGATTATGTGCAAACAACACAACAATTTTTACATTTGCCTTCACAGAAATGCCGAAGGGTCACACCGGTACACACTAAGCAGAACAAGCAAGCTGAAATAAGAAATGAGTTACGAAATGAAATGAGAGTGACGAGGAAATTTAAATATAATTTTTTTTTTAAGGTCTAAACGGTAATTACCCAAAGTATAACATTTATCCTGTATAAATATTAAACATTTTAGACTTGGTTAGCATTCATTACGATACATTAACATTCATCATTTAGTTTTGACAGTTTACATTCGTGTGAACCAACCTAGTGTCTTCATATTCAATAGAGCAGCATTATCGCATTGCATTCTATTATAGTGATAGCGTTTATACGAAACAACATCTTTTGAATAATGCAAGTCAAATACGATGAGTATCGATTTTCATAAGCAAGTGTTATCACATCCAGAATATTCAATTCATGATCGAGATATGTGAACCAACCAACTATCTTCATATATCAATCGAGTTGCATTATCACATTTCATACCTCTCTTATGTTTTGAGTAACCATGAGTTTACACGCACAAAATAATAATAATAAATAAATATCATGTAAGAAAAGGAGTTTAATTTATGTAACTCAAAAGGTACAGTGTTGTCTCGTATATGCATTTAACAATTTAATGAATAGGAAGACTAATTGCTTAGAAATAACGAGTTGGTAAACCCGCGCGTTGCCGTGGGGTTTTTTCTCAAAGAAATATTTCATGCTATATTTAGTAAGTGTTGTGATTCTAAATGTGTGTAACAATATTGTAAAAGTAGGGAAAGTGTGATAACGGTCGTTAGCTACTTAACGTCAAGTTTGTGATTAAGGACTGACTTTGCAATGGACATATAACATGAAGGACCAGTTATGTAAATTATGAGAGCACTAAATATGCAACGAACCTCTGAGATGAAGGACCAATTTCGTACGGATGTTTTAAGAAAATGTTAAAGATAACGGTCATTAGTTTACAGTCGTTAAGTAACTAACGATAGTTAGTTATATTGCAACAGTAACTAACGGTTGTTACTAATGACCGTTAGTATAACTAACGGTCGTTAGTCTACAGTAACTAACGGTTGTTACTAGCGACCGTTAGTTACTGTAGCTGGGAATAAAATAGTATTATTACTATTCATTGCAAAGTTTTTTGTCTTGACATCCCAACAAATAGTATATATAGATAATGATACATTTTAATTTAACTTGTGTAGCTCAAAAGGTGTTATTATGTATATGCGCTATGAATATAACATTTTTTATATAATTAAAAGTGGTCAACGTTGTGATCAAACCTTTGGCGAGGACATATCCTCGCCAAAGGTAAAACCATATCACCAACTTTATTAATTACTCACTAACTATTAATTAAACACGTAATTAATTGGTCAGACTTTGGCGAGAAAAGGACATTTTCGCCGAAAGTTTGCAGGGAAAAATGAGAGAGAGAGAGAGAGAGAGAGAGAGAGAGAAAAAAAACTACCATTTGGCGAGGATATGTCATCGCCAAAGGTTTTGATCAAATTTTCTTGGCTTTTTGACAAAGTCAAAGTCTGGAACTGAGTTTTTTGTCATATAGTGGACTTTTGGTGAGGACATCGTATCTTTGCCAATGCCTTCCTCGCCTATTCTACTTATTCTTGTAGTGTTACTAATATATGAGAAATTCTATGTTCACAAAAGGTTTACAAAATTAAATCCACAAATACACATGTCATATGAATATGGTGCGCGTGAAAGATTAAAGAGTTATATAACATGATTGGTCCAACTTTCTTGGCGTGTCTTTGTGTGGACAAATTTTTGTAAACTTTTAGTGAACATAGCATTGCTTATATATTTTATATAGAGTATTGAGTTAGAGTGGTATTGAAAAGAACCAAATAAATGTAAACCAGTCGAATACACAATTATAAACAACTTTAAAAGCTTTGGAGATTTAGGAGATAAAAGTTTATTGCCAATTTAATGTAAACAAACACTTGTGCGTAGCTTCAAAGCTTCTTATCTTGTACAGACATACACAAAAGCAAATCTTGAAACACTAAAATGACGATTCTCCAACCATATGCATTTAAGCATTTCAACAACACAATTGCATTAAAGAACATTTCATCTTTTACGTTGAGCTATTAAATATTCTCGTTCAGTTGTACTATACAACTTCGATTGTCTTCTATTTTTTCTATTAATTAGTTTCTCCCACCACCGACGCTTCTATGACCACCGGCATTACTCCGCCACCACCATCCTGCACCATGCAGCCTCCATTTACATCATTTGCCACCATCTTCAAGGTACGTGTTACATGTGTTGTTTTGTGTTTTTTATCTCAATATTGATATATATGTTGTTGACTTAAAAAACTAAACCACGTGTTTTATTTCAAAAGTATTTATATGGACATGTTAATACCTTAAAAAGTTATAAAGTGTATATTTGGTTCCAAAACTTTAGACATAACAAATACATACCGTGAAACATGTAAAGTACCTGGCAAACGAAACATATAATTAAGGTTACTTTGTTTTATCATTCAGAAACCAAGGAAAGACAAGATCGTGATTATTTTGTTTGTCTTCAACGTTGAAATAGGTGGTCTCGGAATTATTACACATGCTAGGTAAATTGTCATTCCTTACTGTATATAATTTTCCTTATGTTCTCAATACAACTTTATTTGATTAGTTCACCAAAACTTACATTAACTTTTTTTCATAACGTAAACAAAATATGTCAACGGTCCTTATATATGTTGTTGACAGTGAACAAACTTTGTTACCATTATTTTATATTATATCTTTGTGACTATGTTGTGGTTGAACCGTTAAAGTGTACCGAAGAATGAAGTGTTAGGTTTTGTGAATTTAAACTATTTGGAATTAGGATTTGAGAAATCTTGAATTAAGTAATGCATGGTATGTGGCCATTGTTGATGTGTTATTTTTGCTAGCCCATTCCGGCATGGATATGAAAACGTATAATTATATCATCATAGTCCTGTTAGCAACAAGTATATCAATATTTCTTGTCAAATCTTACAGCACCAAAGGTGACCATGCGTAGTTCTCGTAATCATTTGGGCAAAAACAAAGTAAAAAAATTAACATGAGAATGTAGCCATCTAAGCCAACATAGCTTTGTTTCCGCCCAAACGATTTCTAGAACTACTCAAGGCCACCTTTAATGGATTGTTTAGATTTTTTGCTGGCACATTGTGGCGGAGCTTCAGAAACATCAGTTTCTTAGCAATATCATCATATTTTTGTTAGTACAGTTATATTATTTGTTTGTTTATATATGTTTACATTTTATAATAGTACTAGTTATTAATCTCATGTATATACACGGTCTATGAATAAATGTTTGTTTTTTTTTTTAAATAGTTTTTAATATTAAAAATTAAAAATATTATTATGTGTTTTCTGTAAACACGAAGATAAATTAATTTAGAGTCATACTTTCAGAAAGGAATGGCTGGTTAGGAGACAAAAAAAATTATATCTTGTGTTTGTTTGACAAATGTTTGTATGAGCTTTATTTAATTATAATTGTTTTTTGCAGGATTCAAAAGCTGAAGTTGAGTCTTTGAGGAAGAAATTGCAGGTTAGGAGACAAATTGAAGAGGAGTTTGCATGGTGTAGGTTTCTTTTCATGCGGTTGAGGGTTATGCACAATGGATCTGTTTGAAAAATTTCTATGCCGGTTTACACACCATTCACTTTTCTTAGCGTATTTTGTCAGCCTCCCTTTTGTCAAGTCCTTGTCACACTTTACTACTTTACCATCCAACCAATTACTTTGTCCTTTCTTACTAGACTACTAGAGTCATGTGTAGTTATCACTCATTTATGTTACTACCTCTGGTCCAAATTTATTGTTCTCTATTGACTTTTTCGGTCTTTCTTTCTCAACTTTGACTATAAATATTTTTGTTTGTGTTCTACAATTTTTGATAAAAATTATACCAAATAAAAATACATTTAAAACTCAATCCGTTCATATATTTTATATCAAATGTTATGTAATATAAAGAAAAATACTTAAGGTCAAAGTTGAAAAGTAAAGACTGGAAAAGTCAATAGAGGACAATAATTTTGAGACGGAGGGAGTACTACTTTGTCCTTTTTGTATTAAAGGAAGTCATGGTGTGTAGCGTAGGGCTGAGCATTGAAGGTTCAAAACTGAATCGGCCCGACAAAATTGACCGAACAGACAAAAACCGAGCCGACCTGACACCTCGTCGGTTTGGTTTCAGTTTTGGGTTTTCATGGTTTTCGGTTTCGGGTCCGTTCGGTTCGGCCCAAAACTGACAAAAACACACACAAACACACATGAACCGGACCGAACCGACGGGCCTAACATAAAAACGAACCGAACCGACCATATTCGGTTCGGTTTTGGTTTCGGTTTTCATGATTTTTGGTTTTTGGTTTTGTTGGGTAGGGTCGGTTTTAGACCGATGCTCAGCCCTAGTCCCACGTAAGCTTCTTAAACATTTGTCATAACATTTATGTGATGAGACGTTTTTGCTTTTTAAGTGATATTTCAGATTACTATGTAGAAAAGTAAAGTGCATATTGCTATTTTTGACATTTACTTTTTAAATGATGTTTCAGATTCCTATGTAAAAAAGCGAAGTGCAGATAGCTATTTTTGTTCGAAAGTAGTTTTAGGTATACCAAATATCAGCTTTTTTATACAGTAATAAATATTTGACAAATATGTTGTCTAATAACTTTTTTGTTTCTTTTGCAATAAATATTTGATGCGACAAGTTAATGGTGAAAGAGATTGATCGGTCGAATGGGTTTCAGCTTGATTCCTCAACTTGTGGTTGTCAGCTATATAACAGTTGTGGGTTACCATGTGCTTGCAGACTTTCATTGTATATGAACGTCGAACCGGCCAAACAGAGTTCTTACACGAACAACAAGCAACAAGCAACACGAAAAGAAGTGCGGTTCATTTTCATGCAAGTTTTTCGAGATAGATTTGATTATGCAACCTAGAAGACATGGTTCATTTTCAAACTCTCAAGGAGGCCGGACGCATAACTTAATCCCGGACATAAATGAAGAACCACCAGCTTCCGAAGATCAATTTAAAAATCTTAGTAGACAAATTCCAAAAGTTTTCCATCCTTATATCTCGAACTCAAGTCTACAAGATGTCAACGTAGATGGAAACTGTGGGTTTAGATCCGTCGCTCTCGGTCTTGGTCTCACAGAAGATGATTAGCCTATAATTAGATCGGATTTGGTGCGCCATTTAGAGTCTCACCAAGAACAATACAGTTGCATATTTGGAACTAGAGGTTATAACCAAATGTATTCCCTCTCGTATGTCGGTATGTAGATAATGATACCCATAACTTTTCCTTTTTCCCTTGTCTTCGTGTTAATAACACCAAATCCCAACAACTTGTCGCTTTTCTTTTCGATATTGACCAAAAACTTGTAGTTTTTCTTCGTTATACACCCAAGCTGTTTTGTTGTTGCATCGTTGTTGTTTTTCTGTCTCCAACTCAATTCGTATGTAACAAAATGTTCTCGGCTTCCCTTGTTTTATTTTGTGTCAAATTGTTTTTTGTCCCAAACAACCAAACGAGTTCTTCATTTTTCTTTTCGGTATTACTAGGTTTTCCTACGTTGCTATCTCCTTTTTGTGTGTCGACTTGAATCCTATTCCCCAAAACGTGCCCTAGATTTCTTCTTGTTCCCGGTATCCTTCCAAACAATCCTAGTTGTTCTCGGTGTCCTTCCAAGCGAATCCTTGTTTTGTTGTTATTTTTCCGAAATCCATGTCTCTTTACCACACAAACCTAATACCCCTCTCGGTATCTTTAACCAAAACAAACGAGTGTTTGTTTGTTTTTCTTTGTTGTTGTTGTTGTTCTTGTGTCGTTCAAAAAAACATTTTCCACAAACCAATCCTTGATGTTCTCCTCGGTATCCTTCCAACCGTGTCCACAACAACCTTTAAACCTCGCGTTTACCACGCGTTCCTTTTCTTCCCTTTATGTTTGTTTACAACCGGTTTCACAAAGTTTTATCCCACTTGTCTTTTATCACAAGACGTCGTGTTTTTTTTCACCTTCTCCCTTTGCGTTGCGTGTTCCAACAATCCACAAAGTTTTCCCTTTGTTGCCGCATTATTGCAGTCACCAACAAAGTCCTTTTACAATATTGTTTACTTCCTCTTGTTTGTTGTCGCGTTCCAGAAATCACAACAAACCTCCCACCAATTATGTTTGATGTTTACGTTTGCAACTCCACACAAGTTTGTTCGTGCACTATCTCCCTTGCATTCCTAATTATCCAGGCGTTGTTGCTTTTGAAACACCACAAATCCCACTGAAAACGGATTGTTCCCAGCGTACATTGTTCTTGTTCTTGTTTAGTGTTTTGGTTTCCAACGTGCGTGTGAATAAACGCTTGCTCTGATGCCAATTTTTGTCCCAATATGTGAGTCGAATATGAGTTGCAAATATGTTCTGATTAATTATTTCGTCTAACCAAACAATCGTTGCATGTTTACATATTTATAAGGGACGAACAGTTGTGTCCCTTCGGTTTGTAACCGAATTTAACTACCAACTAACTAACTAACTTAACCGCTTTGGCGGTTACTAACTAACTAACGAACATGTATGGTCCTTCATGTTTCGTTATATACAAATGAAGCAATGTCTAGATTATAAGTTCACAATTTTCAGTTCCCGTTATTCATATGTATAGATGTTGTTTAAAAAATAAGTCACAGATCATTAACATAAATATCTAAACCTATGCAATTCAGTGATTGTTCATCTTGTTAAAAAAAAAGGTGATTGTTCATCCAAAACAATCATAATCATTATCCTCTTTTTAATTATTCAACCCAATGAAGTAGTTGCATATAATTACCATTGAAAAAGAATGTTCACTGAAATAATTAAACAGACGGCAATGATTATGAAGATGTTATAACAAACGGTGATAAAGGCAAGATGAAAACAAATATGACCTGAGAACTATTAAACGTTACACAGAAAAAATTGTTAGGTCATCTGAGAGCAAAAGGTATCGTGACGCCCTCCCCCGCCAAATCCGATGTGTCCCCCTTTTTGGTGCTACCACCCTCACGCCACCATACCAACCCCCCCCCCCTCCCCTGCGCCATCTCATTTGTCTGGCTTGCGTGAAAACACCTTTCTTTCTTTCGTTCTTTCTTTCTTTCTTTTTTGTTATTTTTTTATGTATGTGTGTGTATATTGACAGTGTGTGTTTTGGTGAGGATGAGTGATGTACAATTTTTTTTTCTTTAATAAATATGACTTTGAAAAAAGGTGGTGTTTGGACGTGGACTAAGATGGATATGGGCTAAAGTGTGTGTGGGGTTTTAGTTTTCTTTAATGAATATTGGGCTAAATTTATGTAATTATATTTTTTTTAAATTTTATATAATTTGTATTTTATTTTAAAAAATGAAAAGTTAGCTTTTTTGAAAAAAAATTATGGGTGGGGGCATGGGGCCCTTTTGGCTTGAGTTATGAGGGAAAGAGTATTTTGGTGTGTGAGTGTTAAAAGTGAGATGTTGAGGCCTGAGGTGGCGCTGAGATGACTATTTGACATGAGTCACGATACCTAGTGCTCTAAATGAAATAGCATGTGCAATGCACATGCCTTCATTATGTATAGCTTAGCGTTTATTAGTGACCCTCTTGATTCCCACTTAGAACAAAACCTATGAATTGAGTTGTGCATATGTTGTCCATTCTTTGTATTCCCTTTTTTTTTAAAGAATCAGTAGGATGGAATAATGAAAGATAATTCCTTATACACACGCTTTCACCAATGTCTCAAAGCTTTTTGAGTTTTCATTCTTTTATTAAAAGATTTCTCAAAAACTCATTTATTCTACTTTTTTTACTCTCTAGCCGATTAAATTCTCGGCATCCATAATCATGTTATGTTTTGCGTACTGATAATCATACCGTTCAATCCAAAATACTTTCCTCTTTAATTTGATATCGATTTCAACATGATTTCGAGTTGTATTTCGAAAACTCAAAAAGATTAAGTGTATAACTTTTCGTGAAAAATGCCGAAGGGTTTTAGTGAGGACATGTTAGGTGTTGAAGAAACATCAACGTAAGATATTGAAGTTGGATACTAGTGATCATGTTTCAACTTCTGTTATGATTCATGACATACCCAATAAATACACGTACGTTATTTATCGTTATTCTTTTTCTTGAGGAACATTGTAAGAAAGAGAATGAAATGCTGGAAAATGTTGTTAATTCTGCTTTTGATTTTGTCTATCGTCCTATTAATTTTATGAAGGTGTTATATGAAACACTTGTATAGTATAAGATGTGATAACGCTTGGTTAGTTTGACGATACTTTCATATTTGACTTACGTAGTTATATGAAACACTGGTATATAACCTAGTAGTGCCAGAACTGTTAATTGGTACAAGTAGTATGGTTTCATGATGAGGGTGAGTTTGCTTCGGGCACCTAGATCAAGGGTCAAGGTTAAATAAGTAGCGAAACAAACGTCTTCCGTACATATTCAGATAATGTAAGGACACCAAGTTTTCTTTTAATATCCATAAGCTTGGTGCAGGTTAAACATTTGAGACTTGGTTAGCATTCAATCCGATAAGTTAACATTAATTAGTTAACATTCATCATGATACATTAACATTCATCGGTTAGTTTTGACAGTTAACATTCGTGTGAACCAACCTATTGTCTTCATATTCAATCGAGTTGCATTATCACATTTCATTCTATTTTAGTGATAGCGTTTATACGAAACAATATCTTTTGAATAACGCGAGTCAAATACGATGAGTATCGATTTTCATAAGCAAGTGTTACCAAATCCAAGAATATTCAAGTGATGATCGAGATATGTGAATCAACAAACTCTCTTCATATACAATCGAGTTGCATTATCGCATTTCGTACCTCTTTTATGTTTTGATTAACTATGAGTTTACACACACAAATAAAAATAAATAAGAACCTTGTAAGAAAAGGATTTTAATTTATGTAACTCAAAAGGTGTTGTCGCGTATATGCATTTAATAAATGATGAGTTTGATGACTATGGTCTGATTGAAGCACAACTGAAGTTTGCTAATGCTTATGACATTAGTCTTCGTGGTCAAATTAGATAGGTTGTTTATTTCTTTTAATTTTTGCATAAGTATGGCATGTCATATCTTATGCTAGTTTAAGTATTAAGCACTGTAGGTGCTTTTAGTTTGCCCTTTTTGGGCTGAGATGTAGAACTCACCCATATCCATTTTTACTCAACTGATTTTTTTGAGTAATAATATTTTACCGGGGTAACTCTTTTATCCAAAAATTTAATAAATAAGAAGACTAATTGCTTAGAAATAATGATACTTTTTTATTTAACTTATGTAACTCAAAAGGTGTTGTCACCTATATGTGCTATGAATATAACATTTTTTTATATAATTAAAACTAGTCAACGTTGTGATCAAACCTTTAGCGACGACATCTCCTCGCCAAAGGTAAAGCCATATCACTAGCTTCATTTAATTACTCACTAACTATTAACTAAGCACATAATTAATTGGTCAACATTTTGGTCAAACTTTTGGAGGGGACTGGACATGTCCTCGCTGAAAGTTTGCGGGAAAAAAATGAGAGGGAAATGAATTAAGCAAAAGAAGTCAAAAACAGGAAAAAAAATTAAAAAGGAAAAAAAATGCCTCTAACCATTTAGCGAGGATATGTCCTCGCCAATGGTTTTGATCAAATTTTCTTGGCTTTTTGACAAAGTTCTTTCTCGAACTGAGTTTTTTTGTCGTGTAGTGGACTTTTGGCGAGGATATGTCCACGCCAATGCCCTTCCTCTCTTGTTCTACTTATTCTTGTAGTGTTACTAATATATGATAAATGTTATGTTCACAAAACGTTTACACAATAAAATCTACACACACATGTGTCATGTGAATATGGTAGGCGTGAAAGATCAAAGAGTTATACAACATGATTGGTCCAACTTCCTTGTTGTGTCATTGTTTGGACAAATTTTTATAAACTTTTAGTGAACTATTACTCTTAATATATATTTTATATAAGGGCAAATACCATATTAAAGCACTATACTTGTCAAGAAAGTCACTTTTGGGTATCGAACAAATTTTTTTCCTTATATGGGTACTGAACTTTCATTTTTTGCCTCTTTGAGGCACTTTGTGACATTTTTGTCCCTGGATTTTTAATAATTTGAGGGGCAAAAACGTCACAAAGTGCCTCAAAGAGGCCAAAAAATAAAATTCAATACCCATATAAGGAAAAAAAATTGTTTGATACCCAAAAGTGTATTTTTGGACAAGTATTATGTTTTTTTTATGGTATTTGCCCTTTATATAAAAAGTATTGAGGTAGAGTGGTATTGAACACAAACAAATAAATGCAAACTAGTCGAATACACAATTATAGACACATTTAAAATCTTTAGAGATTTGGGAGATAAAAGTATATTGTCAATCCAATGCAAACAAGCACTTGTGTATAGCATTCAAAGCTTCTAACCTTGTGCAGATATGCAAAAGCAGATCTTGAAACATTAAAATGGCAATTCACCAACAATATGCATTTAAGCATTTCAACAACACAATTGCATCAAAGAACGTTTCATCTTTACCGTTGAGCTATTAAATATCTTCGTTCAGTTTATACTACACAACTTTGATTGTCTTCTTTTTTTCTATTAATTAGCTTCTCCCACCACCGACTGCTTCTATGACCACCCACATTACTCCGCCACCACCATCGTGCACCATGCAGCCTCCAGTTACATCATTTGCCACCATCTCCAAGGTACGTGGTACATGTTTTGTTTTATGTTTATATCTCAATACTGATATATATATGTTGTTGACTTAAAAAACTAAACCATGTGTTTCATTTCAAAAGTATTTATATGGATGTTATACATCAAAAAGTTATAATGTGTATATTTGGTTTCCAAAACATTAGACATAACAAATACATGTCGTGAAACATGCAAAGTACCCCACAAACGAAACATGTAATTAAGGTTACTTTGTTTTATCATTCAGTAACAAAGGAAAGACAAGATCATGATTATTTTGTTTGTCTTTAACATTGAAATAGGTGGTATCGGAGTTATAACACTTGCTAGGTAAATTGTCATTCCTTACAGTACAATAATTTTTCTTGTGTACTCAATACAACTTTATATGACTAGTTCACCAAAACTTACATTAACTTTTTTTCATAATGTAAACCCATTTAACACCAATTTTCTTTACCCCAGCTAGTGGAGATGCAAGTTCTCCTTTTTCATTGCTTCCATCCATTTTCTTTCTGTGGCAGCCTCTAAAGAACTCACAGGATCACCACGTCTAGCGAACATTGCCATATTTGCCTCTTCATCATAAAACTCACCCCCACTTTTATAATGTTGCATCCATGTTGGTTCTCTTCTATCTCTTCCTGTCCTTGGTGATGCTTTTATTTCCCCTCTACTTTCAGAATCCGTTTCAGCCCCAGATGCTTCTTCCACTGAATGTATATCACTAGATGGTGTAACTGTTGATCGATATTCATGCTCCTCCACCACTTTCATCTCTTTTGTATCCAAATCTAAGACTTGAAATTGTATTCTACTTCTAATTAATATGTTTAAGTTTATATTTAGAACCTGTAACTTCAAATTTGTATTCTACTTCAAATTTGTCTCTTCTGTTACATGTAATTTTACCAACTTTACCACACAAATGATAAACTAAGCTTAACTGATCTGATTTCTACATATAACATGAGGAGCTTAAAGTGGAGTCTAGAGCAGAAAAGTTCGAGTCGGCACTACAACAATATGACAACAGGACTAGTGAGATAATTCCTGAAAATTTGGTGGTGGTTGGCGATGATAGAGCTCATATGATATCACTGTTGAATGAAAAGACTAGTATTGCCGTCAGAACTCATAATATGGTTTGAATTTTTGCACGCTTCAATAGAACTAACTTCATCTTGATGGCCCTTGATAGTTTGGCATATTTTACCTGTATTAGTATTTCAGACATAAAGATCACGAGTAGTGCTAGCTACAATAAGGAAATTGTTATCACAGGTGATGCTAAAATCTTTGACTAATCCATGATAGCCTTTGTAGTTTTGTTTCAGTGTGAGTTTACTGGTGGTGGTTGAGTCCCACATTTTCACACAATTGTCGTTTCCACCTGTGAAGAGTCTACCAGAATCATACGTACTCAAACAACAAGCAAGCAGGAACATTCTTGTAAGCTGGGACCACATGTGTGCAAAGCTCTGGTATTCCCGTATAGTCGTTATCCACCATACTCGTAGGTTTGGGTTGCTGGATACCAGCTGCGTGAAAATAAAAAGCTCATAGCTTTATATGGAGACATAATAGGTAAGCTTGAAGCCGCTGGTATCTAGCAACCCAAACCAACAAGTAGGATGGATAGTGAATATACGGCAATACCGGAGCTTTGCACACATGTGGTCGTAGCTTACAAGAATGTTCCTGCTTCCTTGTTGTTTGAGTATTATTCTGGAAGAATCTTCATAGCTAAAAACGACCCTGTGTGAAAATGTGGGGCTCAACCACCAGTAAACTCACACTGAAACAAAACTACAAAGGCTGTCATAGATTAGTCAAAGATCTTAGCATCACCCGTGATAATAATTTTCTTATTAAAGCTAACACTACTCGTGATCTTAATGTCTGGAATACTAATATGGGTAAAATCTGCCAAACTCTCAAGGGCCATCAAGATGAAGTTAGTTGTGTTGATGCGTGCATGAATTCAAGCCATATTGCGAGTTCTGACGGCAATACCATAAAACTATAGGACATTAATACAAGATCGCGTATTTCATCTATAGGTTCTCAAAGCAAATGCACTGCATTATGTTTAACTCAGATGGCAACACTTTCTGTGCCGGTCATGATAACGGATATGTAAGATTATGGAATGCACACAGTGGTACATGGCTAAGTGGATTAATACATGGTCACCGTATAGCCGTGAGATCTGTTTCTCTATCTTGGAGCATGAATACTATTTTGAAAAGTGGGGATGATGATGTTCACAAATTAATGGACACACGAACTTTTGAAATTTGGGGGGAAATAGAAGGAAAAAATGATTATTCTCGTGACAAATCTTGCATTAGTCCCGATGATTATTCTTATGCAAATCTTGCATAAGTATATCGCCACGGGAGCTTTTTGCGAGGTTAATATTTGAGAAATGGCTACTGGGAAATTAATCTGAAGGCTCAAGGAACACCTATATGTAGTCAGGTGTTGCTGTTGGAGTGACGTTGGAAAGCGTTTAGCCACATCACATGGGAAAGGGAATATTTGCCTAGGGGTGTCAATCGGTCGTGTTCGGGTTGATCTATTCGGGTTTGCGGGTATGCAGATTATTATAACCTCTACCCAAACACGACCCATTTATTAATCGTGTCAAGAAACTCAACCCTAACCCATACCTGCTTAACACGTTTAACCCATTTGTGACCCGTTTAACCTGTTTAAATAAATAGGTCAAGCAGCAAATAGGGTTGGTGGTGTGGGGATTTAACTAATTTAACAGCAAAACATATATTAGAATCTAAAAATTGATTAAAAAGTAACATATAAATAATTATACAATAATATTAATGATATGTGAGTTATAATCATAATTCACTCATATTAAGTACATAACAAAATATATTTAATCCTAATATAACATAAAATCCAAGCTATATATATATATATATATATATATATATATATATATATATATATATATATATATATATATATATATATTAGAGGCTTATATACTTAAACGGGTTCACGTGTTGACCTGTTTAATACTTACTCAACCTAAACACGACCCGCTTATTAAAAGGGTTAGACGGGTTGACTTGTTTTCTACCCAAACATGTTTATCCCCAACCCAAACTTGTTTAACTTCGTGTCGGGTTCGTGTCATGTCGAGAATGTTAGCCGTAATCGTGTGCAAGCTGTAATCGTGTGCTATGGATATGCACTGCGTTGGCAAATTAGTTGTTGATGTTGATTAGCTAGAATTAAGGGTGATTGGTAATTTACCCTAAATACTTTAGAGGTAGACTATAAATACCATGTATATTGTATGTATTAAATCATCAAATAATAAACACATCATTCCCTCTTACAGAGAATTGCCACCCTTTATATTTGCCTTTGCACATGACAATGGAAGCAATATTCAAAAGGGAGGTGATTTGCACACTCTCACAAATGATTGGTACACTCAAAATGTGAGTGTGTTGACATTTATACCCTTACAGGATATGAATAAGTCCAAACAATGTGAGGGTATAAATGTCAACACACTCAAAATTTGAGTGTGCCAATCACTTTTGGGAGTGTGCAAATCACTTCCCTATTCAAAATGTTGTTAGACGTGTGTTTGTATAAGCCTTTGGGCTTTTGATATTTACCTAATAGGCTTAGCCTACTTTGTGTTCTAGAATGAGGATTATTCTCTGTTTTTCACTCTTACCTTTGTTTTTAAGATGAGGGGTTTGTTTCACTTCACCAGTTATAAGATAATGCAATAAAGTTTGAATTGATTGATCATGTATGGGCATCATATTAGATGCTTTATGGTGATTATATGCGTAGATAAACTGTGAGGTTAAATATTACATGCATTGATTCTCTTTACTTCAAAGTAGCTCCCATTTTGAAATTTGTAGTAGTCCAAAAGCTCAGAAATGTATTAACTCAGGTTAGTCTGAGACTATTGTCATTGTTGGGGACGCGATAATCAATTAACTAGGATTTTATTCCTCAACTTACAAATAAATCTATCACACATGCAC
This sequence comes from Artemisia argyi, assembly GCA_030686995.1. Taxonomy (NCBI): domain Eukaryota; kingdom Viridiplantae; phylum Streptophyta; class Magnoliopsida; order Asterales; family Asteraceae; genus Artemisia; species Artemisia argyi. The sequence goes on from CM060702.1 coordinate 213,666,766, forward strand.
TTGTAAGTTATAACATTGTTTTGACAGATTGAATGAAATAAGCTGATGCCCTTATCTGTTATTGAACCTCATGGTTTAAGTTAGTTAGATTGTGGGTTGGATCTTGATCCATTTATATGGATCATTAATAGGTAGGGTCATGATCCGATTGAAATGTGACTCGTTGACATGCCTACTGTTGATGGATATTGATTTTAGTTTCTTTGAGTAACAATCTAAGTTTTCTGAAGAGAAGTACTAGAGCCACAAAGAAAATTTCCACAAAATATCCACAAAGTGATGTGTCAAAGAATAATTGGTTTAATCATAAAAAGGAGAGAGAAACTATCACAACATACACCAATGACCTTTTGACACATCATTTTGTGGATGTTTTGTGGAAATTTTCTTTGTGGCTATAGCATTTCTCTTTTCTGAATCATACTTAAATCATGCGAGAAAGACCTCCAAGTATATTAATCTACATACATCGTAGCACTTTGGTTTAACAAAATTTATTGTATGTATATGTTTTAAGATAGATTATGTTTTAAATACTTTAATTAAGCTTGAATCATAATGTAAAATTGCAGAATCATAATTCAAGACAAGAATAAAGTGCGGGGAAGGTGGTGATGAACTGATGTGACTCGGTTTTTGTAAAAAAAATCACAAAATCCTAATTTTCTTCTTTTATTAATTATCTACACTAAATGAAAAACATAATTATAACTGCTAATAGTATGTGGGCTACTAAATCTGAAAGAGTGCATGACATCGTCCTAGAACAATAATATAAAACGTGGGATGGATTGAGACTACTAGTGCTTCATTTCCTGTTCCTAAACTCATGCATGCAAACAATATTTGACGAGCAAGCTAAGTAGAATTCTTCAACATGCATGTGGCAAAATAAAGTAGTGGCCAAGTCTAATAGAAGACGTATTCTTCTGCTTCCTTAGTCGTCACAACAACTAGGGCCTCGGGACGTAATCCGTATGGGTCAAGTCGGGTTACTAACCATGATACCCGTACCACATCACCACTCATTTCAATTTTCACCAACAATGGTCAGCACTCTCCTTACTACTATTAAAAATATCTACTTTTTACAAACATACCTTATAAAATACCTCACACACATAAATTAAATAAATAATATTAAAAACACCATGGAGCCCACAAAATTGCATAATGTCTGAGTGGTACAGGAGCCTAACCCTTCGTCCCATTTTTCTGCTTCTAGCGTGTGACAAGGGATGAGGTGCAATGGGGTGGCGCGTGACATGGTGCAACCAAAGGTGACCGGTCACACCCATTGTGACCGGCCTAAAAGTATTTTTGACTTACATTGTGTGATACTACATAGTTATTATAGGTTTTGGTAGAACAATGGTACCACGAACATGAAGAACATATCATTATGGGATCTCATCTTCGTTTAAGCCTAAAATTAACCACATTTCACGTCTTTCCACTATGTCAAAACATTGTTATAACAACATAGTCTTCAATAAAAGCATTCGCCGTATGCATTTCTCCCATCATGGTGAAGAGCAAAACAACCTTATATATTTTTCGAGAGACAATAAAATTCTTAAATGGATTGAAATCAATGGTGATTATGATTTAGACAAGCATTCAAGTTGAGAAACATCTCTTGATAACAATATAAGTAATTTCAAACTCGATGGTGCAATCTTATTGTGCACCATGAGATGGGGTTTAACAGGAACAGGAATCAACATTCTTCTGTTCAAGATTTTCAAATCTTTCGGCTTGTTTCAAAGACTTGTAATTCTCACTAGCTCCTTTAGTTGAGTTATTTATTTATATGAATGTTGCCGTTAAAAAATGGACAACTCAAACTACAAATTAATGGTAATTCCTATGCGATAAACAGACACAAGCGGGTCATTTTTAGGACGAATGAAGGACCTATGGTCATTCGAATGACTACGGTTATATGTATTGTCTTGTACAACATTATTAGTTATAACTCCCGTGCACGTACAGGGTTTGCACAAATTTTATATTTTCTATCGTTATTAAATATGAAAATTATACAGAATACTAACATTCAAATACCTCTTTGGATTTCAAAACTGGGTTTAATTATGAGCAAATAATTTAAAAAAGTATCATACTTGCCATGGTTTCCTATTCAGGGTAGTGAACAAAATTTTTTGTTTTTCTGGGTACTTTTCTTTCAAATTCATTATTTTTAGGGTACTATGTGACATTTTTGTCCTTCGGAGAAAAAAATTTCTATTAGCTAATGTAGAATCGTTGCCCAGGTAGATTTCTGGATTGAAATTATTAACACTCACAAGATTAACAAGAATGATTCTAATATTATATCACATAATATTGGTTACATTGTAATATGAGACACTATAAAACGTTACATGTACTAATCTATTTATAGAGGTTCTAGCGAACCATCATGTCCCTTCATGAAAGGCTACAACCAAATTATGTAACTACCATAACTACCAATAACTAACTTCTAACTACCTTTAACCGCTATTTGGTTATTAACTAATTAACTAACAAGTTTAGCCCTTTGGCTTTCGTTTGCTATACTAACAAGACTTATGCAATTAAAGTCCTACATTTCCCCCCTAATTGTTTAAGTCTTGTTCTTCGAGTCTTCATGCTCTTCTCCGCTTCTTCGTTGGTGTTGTTGTTTTTTGTTTTTGTGTCGACTCCAAAGTTGTTTCCCACAAAACAAAATCCTTGAACTCTTCCTTGTTCCTCACGGTTATCTTCACATAAACTTGCTTTTGTAGTTTCTCAAGACTTTGTATCACACAGTTTTCCTTTTCCTTTTCAACCTTCACGGTTGTCTTCTTCAAACAAGCCAACACCCATTTGTTGGTCTTCAACTTTGGCATCACACCCATTTTCTTTTACTTGATCATATCACATGACCTTTCTTCTTTGTGGTTGCTTCACACAAAAAATTCTTCGCGGTTTCTTCACACAACTTGGCTTCACACCGTCTTCAGTTTGATCAGTCACTGATCTATTCTTTACGAACCTTCCTTTACGGCTAACTTGGTTATTTCGCACAACCTCTCTTTTGTACCAATTCGCATCACACGAATCAAATCTTCCTCCTCTTGTAGAACTTCTCTTATACGTCACGTCTTCCTTTTGACTAAAACTTTCTCGGTTATAATCTTGAACTTCATGTTCTCTAACACTCTCTGCATTTGTTCCTCAAATGGTATTTCTCTTTGTCTCATCTCCAAATTTGATCCCTTGATCAAATTTCTTTTCTCTGAATTAATCGATCCTATGATCGGTTTCAGTCTCTTTCCTGCATTGTCAAGAACTCAAGAACATTCCTAGTTCTACTCTTGTTCCTAACGTGCAATCTGTCTCTTCTCTATTCGACTTTTCTGAATCGAATTTGGGTTTCTCTAACCCGTTCTGACCGGGCTGCTCACGGTCGGTTCTTCTCTCAATTGATTCCTCTAAATCAACTTGTCTCTATTGATCTAATCCTGATCAATTTCTTTCAAAAAATCCTTGTTCTTTTCTTAATTTATCTGTCTTCACAACCTAATACCAAAGTAAAAACCTTTTATTCCTTTGTTGTCGCAACAATACCCGTTACCCTTTTAATGCTTTTGAAGAAAACAGACGCCCCTTTCTCAGGCCCAATACACCAAAACCCAACAAAAACAACTTCAACTTTCCTATACGCAATCATCAAATACCCTTCTGGATTTGGTTAACCACAATTGGTGGTTTCAATAAATCGATTGTCTTCTCTGGTTGTTTAGGGTTTCAATCAGCGATTCTCCTAATCGCTGGGTCTCTAGTTGTCTTCTCCGGCAATCATACGCCGACGTTGGTACGGTTTCTCTTCTTCTCCGGTGGCGGTTTCTCCTTCGCACAACCGGTATGTCTATTTCTCTTCTTTTTCTTTCTCTGATTCGACCTTCTTCTTTTTTTTGAACCAGCAAGAGTGCACCCATAGTGTTTTTCTTCCTTTGTAAAAATCGGATCACACCCCTGGTGTTCCCTGTTGGTGTCTTTTCCCTTCTTTGTCTTTTGATCTTCTTGAAAAAACTTGTAATCTTTTAGCCTTCGCTCTTGATTGGGTTTTTCCAGGTTTTGAACCTTTGGCTCTGAAACCAATGTGGAATCGTTGCACAGGTAGATTTCTGGATCGAAATTATTAACACTCACAAGATTGACAAGAATGATTCTAATATTATATCACATAATATCGGTTACATTGTAATATGAGACACTATAAAACGTTACATGTACTAATCTATTTATAGAGGTTCTAGCGAACCATCATGTCCCTTCATGAAAGGGTACAACCGAATTCTGTACCATAACTACCAATAACTAACTTCTAACTACCTTTAACCGCTATTCAGTTATTAACTAATTAACTAATAAGTTTAGCCCTTTGGCTTTTGTTTGCTATACTAACAAGACTTATGCAATTAAAGTCCTACAGCTAAGAGGGGTAAAAATTCAGCAAAATACCCTAAAAATGATGAGGTTAAAAGAAAAGTACCTACAAAAGCAAAAAGATTTGTTCACTACTCTAAAGAGAAAACCATGACATGTAAGATACATTTTTTTAATCATTTTCCCTTTAATTATTGGTGTATGTATATATGTTTATAATAAGTTAAACATAAATGTTACAAAAAACTAAAATAAAATAATAAAATAATAGAAACAAAATCAAGTGAAGATTGCATATCCTCACCAGTCACCACTATTTCATCTGTAAAGCTAATAAAACTAATAATGTAAAATTAAGTCCAAAAATGAAGCAAAAAAGGTCTCATTTAATTTTTAGAGTAAATTACTTAAATCTCGGGTTTTGAATGAGTGGGCGGAATTAGTTGCTAACCAACTAACCCAATTTACCTAAAGATGCAATCAAAATAAAAGAAATGAAAATAAAACTAATTATACTAATTTGGTGTAAACAATCATGGGAAAAGTTGTGTTTACTTAGATTTCATTACTCCCTAGATATCTTTTACAGGTTAATCGCTTGTTACAATTGCATGGATGACGGGTCATATTCCTTAATACTAGTCGTAGGGCCGTGTACAATATTCCCTAACTCTATAGGATCCTACTTCACTCCTATGTCGAGCCGTTAGAAGCTCCTAACATAGGATCATTAGAATTCTCCTACGCATTAAATACAACCAAAAATCGTAGTACACCTCTGATCATGTTTCTTAAGACGTTCAAGCAAGTTACTAGTGGTACCAATTTTCTTAAGCCTAACATCGAATACAATCATCCGTAACAATTATAAACAAACAATCAACCCATAATTAACATCTAGGTTTCACTACATCTAAGCAAACACAAAAGAAATCTAGCCTAACATGTTAAATAGAAGACAAGCGTAAGATATAATCAAACAACACGTAGACATATTGATTGATTTACAAGAGTACTTATCTCTAATTGAACATGAAAGGTTCAAAGGGTTGAAATCCTTGAAGAAGCTGGAAAATTCGGACTTAGGGTTTTTCCCTCAAAGTTGCACACTAATGAATAAAATTTGGAAAACTATATATAGATTTTACAGGGTGACGGCATCAAGAAGAAATTTGTGACGCCGTCAACTCGCCGCCATAATGAAATCGTATTGTCTAGATCTGCTTGTGACGCCGTCATGTGTAAAATTTTTCTGGGCCGTCACCAATATTTGGACCATGACGGCCTTGGGTGACGCCGTCATCTCCTATGCCCAAAAACTCACTGGATCGTCATGGATATCTTCCACATCCACCCCCTTTGTGACTCTTGACTCCATCATTAAGGAAGTTGTGACGCCGTCAAGTACTGTTCCCAGCAAGGAAAATTGAGACTTTGCCGTTTTCTTTACTTTTATGCTCCAAAAACGTCAAAAATGCTTCCTTTTCCAGATTTCTCTCCAAAAGTACGTAAAATGACAAAAGGAATGATTTAGGGCAATATTTAATCAAATAAATTCGAATGCGGGCTTAAATGACCCCTTAAAAGCGGTTCACTTTTCGCCTTATCAAATACTCTTACACTTGAGATTTGCTTGTCCTTAAGCAAATGCACTTTTATTCTAATCAAAATACAAGTTAGGGGTCATTTAACACTAATATAAAAGTAATTACAACAAATAATCGTTCCACTAAAAACCAGAAACAAGCACGGAGGTCATACACTAGCACCTCACAAATAGTGTTTAGATACTCACATCTCTCGGGTGTAATAAAGTAAATATCACAATATGGAAATGGAAAACATCTCTCACTACCTGTCATAGCAAATAGATTACCATAGGCTTGGGTAAGGATCAAACCTCCACCATTTGGCGTAAGCACCTAGGATAAACTATCAAAGAGGTCTTTTAAAGGGTTATAACGTTAGGTGTAGGGATATGGGAAACACGGTTTTGTTGGATAAAGGCAATATTTACTGGTGGCGAGTTAATCATCTTGGTTAATTACATGTACAATAAGGCGTTGCTAAGCCAAGACTAGACTCGACTTAAGCTAATGAATCAAAAATAACAAAAACATAAAACAAACATAGAATGAAACGGGATGGTAGTCCGTATGTTTTTCTCTCTTTTCTTTTCTTTTTTTTCTATTACTTTTTTCTTTTTCTTTTTCTTGATTTTTTTGATTTTTTTTTTTTTTTTTTTTTTTTTTTTTGCATACACTTTTACCCTACCATCCAAAATAATACATCATAGGGAATGTACATTCCCCTTACACTTGAATTTTTACATACTTTACAATAAACTATTCTAATGACTCGAATCAAGATAATCAAAACACTTGGAGTACTTTTAAGATTAACGCACATATAAGGGTAATAATTTGATGTTCTTCCCCATTACTCCAAAACATAAGTACTTTACCCATGAGTCCCAATCGTCCCAAAATAATATGTACAAGATATGACTCGACTTAGCAACCATGTAATCAATTAGATAATTAACTAGGGGTTTAAACATACAACAATAATGCACTAAAGATGAGTGCATACAAGGAAGGCTAAGACGATTTGGTTGCACATTTGGGTGGGTTGTAACAAATTCTTCCTTTAAGTAAGATGCTTAAAGTTAGAAACGAAAACATAGGCTCGGAGGGGTGTATTAGGGGTTTCGTGTACTAAAAATGGGTACAACGCTAAGGTGTGGGAAAAATTAATTGACTTTACTAGCCAACTAATATGACTTAAATGGTCAATTAATTATGATACGGGTTTAACACAAGGGTGATCCAAATGCCTCTTATCATGTAGTAAATCCTACTACACGAATGTAGTCTCATTAGCGGTATCGGGATGCATCACTAACGCAAGTTCTAGAATCTAAGTACTACCGGTACACTCATAAGCTCTAAGGCTTCTCCTAACAAGTCTAGGGGCGAATCCTCACTTAGTAGAAGGCCGATACGAGTCTTTGATGCCTCAACTAACGGATGCTAACTAATGCACTTCTTGGATCACTGGCGCGTTATTTGCATAACGGATGGTCACCAAATCATAAACTAGTGCTGGCGCGTTAGCCAATTAATCTAATACTCGGATGGTCACTACCTTTTTTAATAAAATTTTTTAGTGGTACGGGTTTTTTTTTTTTGTGCTAGTCATACAACTCCTATCCATGAGACGCTTATTAAGGCTAAAGTTTCACTCCTAAATGTTGTAAAAAATTTCAAATTTGGCGCTAAAATTACACTGACAAGTATTTCTCTTAGTTTTATTACACACCTACCATCGAACAAACAAACTCAAGTGCAATAGTATCCTATAAGGTATCATCATTTACCCTCCCCTTACACTTAGGATGAACATTGTCCCCAATGTTCAATTAAAGGATGTAAAAGTAAAACAGGTAAAAGAATGAAAACAAATACTCCCCTGATTCGTTCGGTGTGGATAGTGTGTCAACAAGGTTAGATCTTCCTCCAAGAAAATGAACGTTCAAAGCTTCCCTTCCAGAAATATAAATCATCTTCTTGTCATATAAAACCTGTTAAACCTGAGAAAACAAACAAGGCAACCTCGCATAAAATCGGCGGCAATCTATATATACTAACAAATCCTAGAAAACAATGTAAGATATAATGCTTGTGGAATGAATGTTTGCAGATTTCCTGGAGTTTATAAAACTAAAGAATTAACAAAAACTTCAAGACTCCGTTAGAAAAACAAAACTCGCAAAATTTCCAGATTTTTTCACATGATGTCGTCAGGAGTTAATTCCTGAAGCCGTCAGAAGTGACCTGCAGAAATTTTTTCGTTAAGTTTCCGGAAAATTTATGGAAAAAATTATGTCCTACTTCCTGGAAAATCCTGCAAAACATCATTATGACTCGATACAAGCATTTGACTCTAACAAATACTAATATACATGTTCATTTAATATTGTGGCGAATCATGATCAATTTGGTTCTTATAAACAAATTTGGGGTTTCCCCTTACACTTAGCTTTTGCAAAATACCTTTATATGAAGTTAAGACGAAGTTAAACAACAAAATAAAGCATTTTCACAATTTAGTTTGAAACATGATCTACCAACAATAAAAATAAAGCATGCATACGGAAACAAATAACAATCAAACAAATAAAAATCACACAAAACATGGGTTGCCTCCCAAGAAGCGCTTTTCTTTATTTACGAGTCTTGTAGCTAGACTCAAGGTCATGGGAAATTACGTGACCTCGTCATTGGTCTCATTCTCTAGGTCATCTCCAATCTTTGTTTTGTATTCCGGGCCTAGTTGCAAGCATTCCTTGTAGAAACCAAATATTCTACTAATGACATAATCTACTCCTCTACGTCTATCCTCATCTTTCCTATAGTAAACCGCTTGCTTGTGCTCCTTTTCTAGGTTTGATAGAAGACGGTATTGTTCAATCTTATAGGGCATTTGGTAAACAACCTCATCGTTCTCATCCTTGAATCTAACTATCCCTAGGGATGGGTCATAACTCATCTTAGAGGCCTCAACAAATGGTTTTCTGAACACTACTTGACTTAGGCAATCATCTATTATCGGACGAAAATCCTCTACAATCACAAAGTCGGTAACATAAGTGAAGTTTCCTACAAAGACATGTAATCCTTTCACTCTTCCTACAAAGTTGCTCATCCAATTCGTGTTAGGCATTATCCTACATTCAAGTTGCTTCTTCATTACCCAATTATAATAGGTCCTAGCCATGATGTTTATAGGAGACCTAAGATCGATGTAAGCTTTCCACACATGCATATGCCCAATGTTGCATGGTATGTTGATGTTAGAGGGATCACCTACTTTAATAATGGGTGAATCAAGGACGTATGGTGTCTCGGGATCATCGAATAGATCATTGTGATATTCTCGTTCCTCCTTGGTGGGTGACTTATCAAAGTATTCTTCCATGTTTTCTACCTCCTCTAATTTTTCTCCCTTAATATCCTCAACTTCCTTACCCTCATCCTTAGTCCCGGTTTCTATCCCAACTTCATCCTTGTCACTTTCTTCTATATTCTTATCTATTGGCTTAAGGGTGACAACGTTGACAAAGTGGACGTGTTTGGATGATGAGGGGTCCTTAATTTGGATTCTACTACTAATGTCCCTAGTATCCTTCCTAGGTGTAGTTAGCACTTGATTGTTGAGGGCTTTCAACAAGTTGTCAATCTTATTGGTCATCTCCGTTTGTTGTTGATTGAATTCGGTTTCAAACTTAGCTATGCGAGCTTCTTGAGATGCCATAAATTTGGACATCAACCCTTCAATATTATTGGTACTACCATTGTTATTGGAAGAGTTTTTGTTGAAAGTATGGTTAGAGGGTGGACCGTTCGATTGGTAACGATTAGGTGGATTGGAAGAATTGTTTTGGGGCATGCTTTGGTTTTGTTTCCACCTAAGGTTCGGGTGATTTTTCCAAGAAGAGTTTTAGGAATCACCGTAAGGGTTTGGCTCGGGTTTGAAAGTGTACCACTTATCTCCCACTTCGTCGGTACGCGAGGATGCGTAGTCCGCAAAAGCTTGTCCATGGAGTTCCACACAATCACGAGTGTCATGGGGACCACTACATAATTTGCATGAAAAAGTGATTATGTTCACTTGGCTTGAAGGCTTAGGAACTTCGTAGGATTTCATGAGAAACTTGACTTGGTCTTCAAGTTCCATGATCCGATGGTCGGGAGTGCTAGAATTGTTCGAAGGCAAAGATATTGCCTTGACCGTTTTGTTCAAATCACAGGAATCGTTCCAACTTTCGTTGTCATAGAGAGCAAGATCTTCTATGAGTTCCCATGATTCTTCGGCACTTAGATCACGTAGCTTGCCACCGGCCGATTGGTCAATGGTTCACCTTGTGGAGAGATCGATATGGTCATAGAAGATTTGGACTTGGAGAAAAAGATCTATGCCATGATGAGGGACTTTTTGGAGTAAGTCCTTGAAACGAGTCCATGCTTCATATAGAGTTTCACCTTGACGTTGTTGGAACATCAAGATATCATTTCTAAGCTAGTTCTCCCCGGTGGGAAAAATTGAGCAAGGAAACGAGAGGTGAGATCATCCCATGAGGTGATGGATCCCGCGGGTAAACGTTCAAGCCATTGACTAGCTTGATCATGTAGAGAGAATTGGAATAGGCGTAATCGGGTCGACTCTCTAATTGCAACATCAAGGTCTATGGAATCTACGATTTTAAGGAAATCCTTGAGATGTTGATTAGGTTCTTCGGAACGAAGTCCATGAATTGCACATCTGCTTTGCACCAACCGGATGGTGTCGGATCGCAAAGGAGACACATTGGCTCCTTGGGTGAGCTCAATGGTGTTTCGATAGCCTTGGTGGCTAGGACGGGAATACTCTCCTAAAGTTCGGGGCCTAGGAGGTTGGTTTGGTAGTGGTGGGTTTTGTGGGTGGTTTTGAATTGGTGGGTTGATGGGTTCAAAGATGTTACCTCCTTCCATGATGTCGGATGGTAAAGGTCACGAACAAAGACACGAAGAAATAAGATAGACTAAAGAAAACCTAAAAATAAAAATAAAATCTTACTAGAAAGGAATCTAGCAAGTATACCTAATAAAAAGAAATCCTAACCTAGACAATAACTATTCCCCGGGCTGCGGCGCCAAAAACTTGATGCGTGGTTTTGCAACCTTGCAAAAGGTTTTACGTCTCAAGGGATCTTGAGAAGCTTACAATCCCCACCAGGCAGTGTACCTGATCGTTGTAGTATAGTATAGTGACAAGTACCGGGAGATTGATAGTTCAACTCAGGAATAGTGTCTCTAGGATTAGAAAGTCTACTAAATTAAGTCTAGAGGTGAGGGATGATTCTTTTTGTATTTTTATATTTTTATGAAAGCAAGTAAAATCTCGGGTTTTGAAGGAGTGGGCGGAATTAGTTGCTAGCCAACTAACCCAATTTACCTAAAGATGCAATCAAAATAAAAGAAATGAAAATAAACTAATTATACTAATTTGGTGTAAACAATGATGGGAAAAGTTGTGTTTACTTAGATTTCATTACTTCCTAGATATCTTTTACAGGTTAATCACTTGTTACAATTGCGTGGATGACTAGTCATATTCCTTAATACTAGTCGTAGGGCCGTGTACAATATTCCCTAACTCTATAGGATCCTACTTCACTCCTATGTCGAGCCGTTAGAAGCTCCTAACATGGGATCATTAGAATTCTCCTATGCATTAAATACAACCAAATATCGTAGTACATCTCCGATCATGTTTCTTAAGACGTTCAAGCAAGTTACCAATGGAAGTCTGCCAGTTTTCTTAAGCCTAACATCGAATACAATCATCCGTAACAATTATAAACAAATAATCAACACATAATTAACATCTAGGTTTCACTACATCTAAGCAAACACAAAAGAAATCTAGCCTAACATGTTAAATAGAAGACAAGCGTAAGATATAATCAAACAACACATAGACATATTGATTGATTTGCAAGAGTACTTATCTCTAATTGAACATGAAAGGTTCAAAGGGTTGAAACCCTTGTAGAAGCTGGAAAATTCAGACTTAGGGTTTTTTCCTCAAAGTTGCACACTAATGAATAAAATTTGGAAAACTATATATAGATTTTATAGGGTGACAGAGTCAAGAAGAAATTTGTGACGCCGTCAACTCGCTGCCATAATGAAATCGTATTGCCTAGATCTGCTTGTGACGCCGTCATGTGTAAAATTGTTCTGGGTCGTCACTAATATTTGGACCATGACGGCCTTGGGTGACGCCGTCATCTCCTATGCCCAAAAACTCACTGGATCGTCACGGATATCTTCCACATCCACCCCCTTTGTGACTCTTGACGCCGTCATTAAGGAAGTTGTGACGCCGTCAGGTACTGTTCGCAGCAAGGAAAATTGAGACTTTGCCGTTTTCTTCACTTTTATGCTCCAAAAACGTCCAAAATGCTTCATTTTCCAGATTTCTCTCCAAAAGTACCTAAAATGACAAAAGGAACGATTTAGGGCAATATTTGATCAAATAAATTTGAATTCGGGCTTAAATGACCCCTTAAAAGCGGTTCACTTTTCGCCTAATCAACTGGCAAAAATATTCTCCGAAAAAATCCCCCGAACGGTAACCGAAATGATGATAAGGGTTGATGATTTCATCCGCTCTGAAAGAGCATATCGGTTAGCTGAAGTACTAATAGGAGAAAGGGTGGACAGCTACAAAAAAGATTATCACTATAGCTTATACAGTAGAAATTACCAAAGCACACAACGACCCCCTTTCAGAGGAAATCGCCGAAGGGATAACCACATAGATGAATTCAGACCCCGCCGAAATGATCACTTTACGCTTTATGGCCCGGTAAGAAATGATAACACCCACAGGGCAGACTATCGGATGGATTACCACCGTAATGACATAAACCGGAGGGATACCAGACCAATAGACCTGAATGCACTCACCAAAGCCCCCAAAGAAATCCTGGCAACCGAACATCAACTTAGACTTCCGGTGTCACCCCCATTAAGAGGAAGACCATCGAGGGAAAATATGGACAAGTATTGCGATTATCATGGAGAGAAAGGTCATCTCACAAACGATTGTCACAACCTGAAAGAGCAGCTCAAAAAAGCCATGGAAATGCGCAAAATAGACCACCTTATCAAGGACGTCCGGCAAAGAGATAGAGCACCTCCACGAGGAAATAACCAAACCAACCATGGGCGAATCATCAACATGATCCGATATCAGGAGAAGGGACAAAAACGTAAAATCATAGATCAGGAGGAGGAATGGATGAATGCCATCATAAGTTTTCCACCAATCCTGCCCGGAGATGCTTCCGACGAGCCACTGATTGTCGAAGTAGAAATTGAAGGATACACTGTACGAAGGGTATACGTTGATCAGGGTGCTTCAGTAGAAGTAATGTATGAACACTGCTTTTTAAACCTCGATTCCTCCATCCGGTCTCGAATGACAAAAACAAACACACCCTTAGTTGGGTTTGCCAGAGAAGCTATAAAGCCGTTGGGAAAGATTGGGTTAGAAGTATCTTTCGGAAGTGAAGGGCTATATCGCCGGACAACCATGAAGTTTGCAATAGTCAAATCCCACTCCCCATACAACATAGTACTCGGACGTTCTGGAATTAAGAAACTAAGAGTCATCCCATCAACAATACATTCCATGATGAAGTTCCCAACTCCGAGGGGCATAGCCACTTTAGTCACTCGTTCGATCATCATTTCGGAGTGTAGGAAGCTTGAAGAAAAATTTCTGCTAGAAAAAGAAGCCAAAATAGAGACTCCCCCGGTAACCACAGCCATAGAAGAAGTCACGGGAACCGAAGAGATATTGGTCCATTCGGCGTATCCAAATCAATTGGTGACTATAGGGAGAAATTTCTCAAAAGAAGGGCGAAGACAGTTAATAACCTTACTTAAGAACAACCAGGACGTCTTTGCATGAGAACCATCGGATATGACTGGTGTACCTCGGTGTGTGGCCGAACACAAACTCAACGTAAATGTTCACGATAAACCTGTGGCACAAAAGAAGAGATTCTTTTCGGAGGAAAAGAACCAAGCCATAAACAAAGACGTAGAAGAATGGTTAAAAGCCGGAATCATCAGACCCGTCCGTTATCTGACATGGATCTCAAATCCGGTGCTAGTAAAAAAACCGGATGATAGTTGGAGGATGTGTATTGACTTCAAAAACCTCAACTCATCTTGTCTCAAGGACTACTATCCGCTGCCTGAAATAGATTGGAAGATTGAGTCAGTAATGGGATTCCGTTACAAGTGTTTTGTCGACGCTTACAAAGGGTATCACCAAGTTCAAATGGCAAAAGAAAATGAAGAAAAAACGGCCTTCTATACTGATCATGGAACATATTGCTATGTCAAGATGCCGTTCGGACTGAAAAACGCCGGAGCAACATATCAGAAGCTAGTAGATACCGCCTTTCAGACACAGATCGGTCGAAATTTAGAGGCATGTGTAGATGACATGGAAATCAAGAGCCAAACGGAAAAAGAGTTGCTAGCCGACATAGCCGAGACATTCAACAATCTCAGAAGAATCAATATGAAGTTGAACCCTAAGAAATGCTCCTTCGGAGTGGAAGAAGGGAAGTTCCTCGGCTATATGGTAACTTCGGAAGGAATCAGGGCAAACCCCAAGAAGACCAGAGCAATTGCCGACATGCAGTCACCAAAGTCACTAAAAGAAATGAAAAGCCTAAGTGGAAAACTGGCCGCATTAAACCGCTTCCTTTTCAAGTCTGCCGAAAGGTCTCTACCTTTCTTTGAAACCCTGAAAAACATCACCAAGGATAACAAGGATAAATACCGATGGACATAAGTAGCCAAAAGGGCTTTTCAAGAAACGATTTTGGAACTCCCTTGCCTAACTACACCAAAATCTAAAGAAGACATGTACTTATACCTATCGGCCACAAAAGAAGCAATAAGTGGGGTAATGCTAGTAGAAAGGGAAGGACGGCAAATACCAGTGCACTACGTAAGCCGAACGTTGCATGAAGCCGAAAAGAAGTATGCTCCGGTGGAAAAATTGGCTCTAGCTCTCCTACACCTGTCCAGAAGATTGAGGCGATACTTTTAAGCTCACCCTATTAAGGTCATAACGGATCAACCCATCAAACAAATACTGAACAAAGCGGAAGCCTCCGGACGGTTAGCCAAATATACGGTGGAGCTTGGGGCTTACAACATCACTTATATACCACGAAATGCAATCAAACGACAAGTCCTGGCTGATTTCATCAACGAGATACCCATCGGCATGACTGATCATGATCTGAAAGGGAGGTGCAAGGAAATATGTAACATTTCTGAAGCTAAGGAATGGACCCTATATACCGACGGAGCATCCAGCAAAAAAGGTGTCGGAGCAGGGTTGGTGCTAATCAGCCCAGATAAAGAAGAATATACTTATGCCCTCCGGCTGAACTTCGATGCCACCAACAACGGAGCAGAATACGAAGCGCTATTGGCCGACTAAGAATCGCAAGAAAAATGCACATCAAGGCACTAGACGTACGAGTAGATTCAAACCTAGCGGCAAGCCAAATCAACGGAGACTTCACAGCGTATACGGAGAGCATGACGAAATACCTTGCCAAGGCCAAAGAATACATTACTAGCTTTGACCGCTTCAAGATAAAGAATATCCCAACAGCCCAAAATCAAAAAGCTGATGTGCTGAGCAAACTAGCGTCCGTAGCATTTGACCATTTGACAAAAGAAATCTTGGTAGAAGTGTTGGAAAAACCATCCACTGAAGAAGAAACGGTTAACACAATAGTGGAAGAAGAAGAATAAGAGAATTGGATGTCACCTATCCTCCGGTGTCTAAGGGAGGGAATATGGCCATAGGATCAAAACGAGGCCTAAGCCCTCTGAATGAAGATAAGTCACTATACGTTGGTGGACGATGTATTGTTCAAAAAATCATACCTAGGACCAATGCTACGATGTGTAGGACCTCTTCAGGCCAACTATATAATCTGAGAGGTGCATGAAGGAGCATGCATAATGCATTCCGGGCCACCATCCGTTGTAGCCAAACTCATGAGACAGGGATATTATTGGCCTACTATGCACAGATACACTAGGGAAGTAATCCAGAAATGTGATTCATGCCAGATACATGCTCCAATCCCCAAATTACCAAAAACAGTACTAACCTCCGTCATGGCACCTTGGCCTTTTTACCAGTCGGCAATGGACGTGCTAGGACCCTTACCCGAAGCTCCAGGAAATATTAAATACGTCATAGTGGCCACAGACTATTTCACAAAATGGATGGAGGCAAAACCATTGGCCAAGACAACCGGGAAAGAGGTAAAGAAATTTATATGGGACAACATTGTCTGTAGGTTCGGACTACCTAAGATAATCGTCACGGACAACGGAAGCAACTTTATTGGTGACCCATTCAAAAGTTGGTTCGAAAGACTGAACATCACCCAAATCAATACCGCCGTAACTCACCCTCAGGCCAACAGATTAGTAGAAAGGGCCAACAAAAGTTTGATGAAGGGATTCAAATCACGGCTAGGAAGAGAAAGGGCCGGATGGGTCGATGAATTACCAAACGTATTATGGGCATTCCGCGCCACCCTGAAGATTATCAATGGAGAAACACCCTTTAGCTTGGCATACGGAAGTGAAGCAGTTATCCCAGCGGGAATTGGCATGCCTACTTTTCGGACAATGATGGAAAATGCCGAAAACAACGATGATGAAATCAGCTTGAACCTGAACTTGTTAGAGGAGCGACGAGAAATGGCAGCCATAAGAGAGGCCAAGTACAAAAAGAAGGTGGAACAATATTACAACCGAAGGGTTAGACCCAAAGCATTCAAAGTAGGAGATTTCGTATACCGGAAGAACGAAGCTAGCAGAGTGGAACACCAAGGAAAGCTAGAGCCGAACTTGGAAGGTCCCTATCGGATAACAGAAGCTTACCAACATGGCACCTACAAACTCTAAACCATGAATGACGTAGAAGTACCCCGGACCTGGCACGCCTGGTACGTGGGAATTGCACCAGGCTTTACCTCTCGAGGGATCTCGAAAAGCTTACAACCCCCACCAGGCAGTGTACCTGATCGTTGTAGTATAGTATATTGACAAGTACCGGGGGATTGATCGTTTAGCTAGGAATAGTGTCGCTAGGATTAGAAAACCTAAATACTAGTTCTAAAGATGATGGATGATTATTTTTGTATTTTTATATTTTTTTAGAAAGCAAGTAAATATCTCGGGTTTGAAGGATTTGGGCGGAATTAGTTGCTAGTCAACTAACCCAATACTAAAGATGCAATCAAAATAAAATACTAGAAATGAAAATAAACTAAATTAACTAAGGTTGTGAGCAATAAGTGGAGAAATTGTGTTTACTTAGATTTCACTAGTCCCTAGATATCTTTTACACGTTAATTACTTGTTATAGTTGCGTGGATGACGGATTGTATTCCTTAATACCATTCATGGGGTGGCGCACTTAATTCCCCAATCCTATGAGTGCCTACTTCACTCCTATGTCGAGCCGGCTAAGAAGCTCCTAACATGGGATCATTAGAATTTACTCATGCATTAAATACAACCAATAAAACCTAGTGCACATCGGTTCATGTTTCCTAAGACGTTCAAGCATGTTACCATTTGGTGATCTGCCAGTTTTCTTAAGCCTAACATCGAAATCATTCATCCAATACAACCATAAACAAGTAATCAACACATAATCAACATCTAGGTTTCATTAGATCTAAGCAAACACAAGATAGATCTAGCCTAGCATGATGGAATTAAGACAAGAACAAGATATAGACAACCAACACATAGACATATTGATTGAATTAGAAGAACACTTATCTCAATTACACATGAAAGGGTTCAAGGGCTGAAAACCCTTGAAAAACCTGTAAAATTCGTAATAGGTTCGGCCTTAGGGTTTCTCCAAACTTCTCCTTTTTTATGAATGAAAATTAGAAAACTATATATAGGAAATAGAGGCTGACGGCGTCAAGACCAAATAGGTGACGCCGTCATCTTGCCGCCAAAATATTTCTCGGACTGCCTTGATCTTCATCTGACGCCGTCATGTGTTAGGGTCTTCCAGGCCGTCACGTGTTTTACTCTTGACGCTCTACTTGTGACGCCTTCACGTTTGCACTGGGCCGTCATGCAATTTACTCTTGACGCCGTCAGGGTGTTGCTCTTGACGCCGTCACCTACTGTTCCCAGCAAGGAAAATTAAGACTTTGGCGTTTTCTTCACTTTTATGCTCCAAAAACGTCCGAATTGCTTCCTTTTCCAGATTTCTCTCCCAAAGTACCTAAAATCACAAAAGGAACGATTTAGGGCAATATTTGATCAAATAAATTCAATTACGGGCTTAAATGACCCCCTAAAAGTGATTCATTTTTCGCCTCATCATATACCCTTACACTTAAGATTTGCTTGTCCTCAAGCAAATGCGCTTTTATTCTACTCAAAATACAAGTTAGGGGTCATTTAACACTAACATAAAAGTAATTACAACAAATAATCGTTCCACTAAAGACCAATAGACAAGCACGGAGGTCATACACAAGCACCTCACAAATAGTGTTTAGATACTCACATCTCTCGGGTGTAATAAAGTATAGATTACAATATGGAAACGGAAGATATCTCTCACTACCTGTTATAGCAAAATAGATTACAATAGGCTTGGGAAAGGATCAAACCTCCACCACATGGCGTAAGCACCTAGGATAAACTATCAAAGAGGTCTTTTAAAGGGTTGTAACGTTAGGTGTAGGGATATGAAATACACGGTTTTGTTGGATAAAGGAAGTTTTTACTGGTGGCGAGTTAACAATCTTGGTTAATTACATGTATAATGTGGCGTTGCTAAGCCAAGACTAGACTCGACTTAAGCTAATAAATGAAAAATAACAAAAACATAAAATAAGCATAAAATAAAAAGGGATGGTAGTCCGTATGTTTTTTCTCTTTTCTTTTTTTCTATTTTTTTTTTCTTTTTTTTCTTTTTCTTTTTTTTTCGATTTTTTTTTTTTTTTTTTTTTTTTTTTTTTTTTTTTTTGCATACACTCTTACCCTACCATCCAAAATAATACATCATAGGGAATGAAAATTCCCCTTACACTTGAATTTTTACATACTTTACAATCAACTATTCTAATGACTCGAATTAAGAAAATCAAAACACTTGGAGTACTTTTAAGATTAACGTACATATGGGGGTAATAATATGATGTTCTTCCCCATTACTCCATAAAATAAGTACTTTTACCCATGAGTCCCAATCGTCCCAAAACAATATGTACAAGGATATGACTCGACTTAGCAACCATGTAATCAATTAGATAATTAACTTAGGGTTTAACAAATAACAATAATGCACTAAAGATGAGTGCATACACGGAAGGCTAAGGCGATTTGGGTGTACATTTAAGTGGGGTGTAACAAATTCTTCCTTTAAGTAAAATGCTTAAAGTTAGAAACGAAAAGATAGGCTCGGAGGGGTGTACTAGGGGTTTCGTGTACTAAAAATGAGTACAACGCTAAGGGTGTGGGAAAAATTAATTGACTTAACTAGCCAAGTAATATGACTTAAATGGTCAAGTAATTATGATACGGGTTTAACACAAGGCTCTTGCTCGAATGCGTGACTTATGTCTCTTTTTCCATTTATAAAAAGTAAGATGAATCTACGCTCCTCGGCCTTAAGTGAATGAGAGGGTATGGGGTTCCGGGTCTTTTTCCAGTCACAATTGACTAATAGGCAATCCCCTTTTTCCGTGATAATGTGAAAGGACTCAATTCCTTCTTTCTTCCCCAGCGAAATGTAGCAGGAACAGCCTTCCCGCAGTCGCATTAAGGATATTTTTTCTTGAAACTCTTTACTCCTTCACCCGTAGCAAGTACTCATTTCTATTTAGTTGTTTTCTTACTCTATCCGGCTATTGAACCTGGTTTCCCTCTGCATATGGTAATAGAGAGTTAGACAGCTTAGAGAGCTCCTCAAAGGGCTAGTTCTCACTCTGTTTTGGGGACCCCCAAGACTTTCTTTCCCTGTGTTTCCTAGTCTATATAGGTCCAATCTCATCTGCTAGCGCTTCTTCGTTGCTTGGTCGGGACACATTCATCGATTTCTTTTCATTCTTCCTGGGCTTGCAAGTGACTTACTTCTTTTGGCCGTTCTTGTTGTCTTAAGTCGTCCTCTTTTCTTTATAAGCTGTTAATTGATTTCGTGCCTGCCCTAAGGCTAAGGGGAGAACTGCATGCCCTACTAGTCGGATAGAAGCCTACCCACCTACCAGCCTACCTTGTTCATATCGAGCCGGACAGGAGAGACACTCTTTAAAGTTAATAGAAGCAATTCCTTTTATAAGCTTGAAAATAGGCGCTGTAAATCAATTCAAATAGATAGGGGAGTTCCGAACCAGCAGCAAGCCCTTTCTCGCCCTTTCTAATGTCCTAGGCGAAGGCAGTGCAGGTGAAAGCCCAATAGATCCCATTTTTTTTATCGCTCCACATAGCTCACGACCCGGCACGAAGAAATCTCTTAGATGGGCGGATGCGAATCTGGATCTATCAACGGAGCAATTCCATTCCAGTCGTAGTCTCAATCCCATATTCAATGAAAGTCTCCGCCGTGTCTGACCCCCTCAATCTTTCTATCCGGAGTGAGTCAGGCGGCTAAGCCTTTAATCCTGATAAAAGAAATCATTTTCCCACCCTCCATAAATGGAATCGGTTTGAGTGAATTACTTACCGCAGTCAAAGCCAATAGGGAAAGTCAGGTCAAGAGAGAGTCTCTTTCCGATTAGTGCATCTCGCACTTCCAATTCATTCCGAGTTAGAAAAAGTAAGTTCCTTCCCTCCCTTTGACTTTTTCTAGGGTAAAGTCCTCTTAAATGGATTACTAGTTCCTTCCTTCCCAATCAATGCTAACTCTATCTTCCTCTCTTGTAATTTAGGAGATTTCCCCAGCCCATAAAGAACTGTAGTTACATACAGCTCTCAAAAGAGAAAAAGAGAAAGAGCTATGAGTTCAAGTAAGAAAGTGAAAGTTCAGTCCTCACAGTTTCCCTATCCCACTGCCAAAAAGAAGACAGCAACAATCTAGCTCCTCGTACTACTTCTCTCAGTAAATACCATTCTCTTAGTTAGGTAGTAAGTAGATAGACGGATTAGTACTTTTACCCAGGGGTAGCCTTCCTTGTCGCCAAAGAAGAATGAGAATTGATAAAGTTTTCTTGGGGTTTTTCGCTTCAATAGCAGAAGCAAAGAAGTCAAATCAATGCAGCTTTCGTGCCCAGCCTAAAGATCCTATCCTCTTGCAGCTGGAGCTCTTGATGGCACGTTCAAGCGAGTTTATGAATGAATGAAATCAGTTGAAGGAGCGGCCAAGGACGAAAGCTTTGATTGCGTTCTGCTATGGTTGGCTTTTTTCCTTGCCTAAAACAACTATCTTCTCTTTGCGAACGGTTAAGAATCCTCTTTGTATGCGCGTTATCTCTTGTTTATTCTTCTAGTTTTTGCTTCTTATGCTTATGAAAGGGCGATACTCCGTTTCTTCTTAGGTTGTCTGTAAGTGTAGTTCGTGGTTCACGGGTGAGGTTACCTGGATAGGTGGGCAGTTCCTATCGGTGGAGCTAAGACACCTTCGAGAGATATAGCTATAGCTCTTGATGACACGGGCAAGACAGTTCATGAATGAATGGCGAGTTTTCTATTTACTAGAATATCTTTCCTGCGAAGGAAGCTTCTTTTTAGAATTTCTTGCTACCGGTGGTGAAGAAATTGAATCAATGGCATCGAATGCAAGCTCTGATAAAGTTTGATTCTTATTTATGGACTACAACGACCTAAAGTAGCTAAATAAGTAGTTAAAGTAAGCTCCTGGCTAAAATGAGTCTTGGTTCTACCCACTGGCAAGAATTTTTCGACCTGATCAAAAGTTTGATTGTAGATTGGCTATTTCGGGGTTCCATGCCCATGGATTGCCTTATTATAGCTTTTTTGATTCGTCGGGTATGCCGGCTAAGAGAATCGCTTCGCGCCTTGCTTGCAAGAGTATAAGCAAGCCGTAGCATTTTGACCCTATATGAGATAGAACTCTTTCAATTCATGAGAGA